>PQXH01000037.1:0-249768 GCA_004786125.1 Botrytis tulipae
GGTTTGGTTGGCGATGGTGTTTAGTGGTGTGATGATAGTTTAGTAGTGTGATAATAGTTTATGGATTTTGGGGTGATGGGGTGATGGGAACAGGCTATGCTTGTTTGTCAAAATAGCGGTCGATTGATTATCAACTTCTTTGTTTAATTTAATTTGATTTGTGATGTTTGGAGATGGGTGTTTGGAGATGGGTGTTTGGAGATGGGTGTTTGGAGGGTTCTTGGGATACTATAATGGAATAGAAGGGAAGGCGAGATGGTTCATTTCGGTTTTGGAAAGGTGGTGAGGTGATGATGGATTATATATTTGTATATAGGGGAATGTGGAGAAATGGTGATATATTTTAAGGAGGGGGAGGGGTGGGGAGGCGAATATTTGGATTTCTTATGAGGGAGGGGTAGATACCTAGTTACTTCGAGGAGAATTTGTAGATTATATTGGAATATTTTATTAGCGGGTAGTGCACTGATAACTTGGGTATTGGATCAGTTTTGGGTGAATGGGAATCTATGGATTTTTCTATTTTTTTGTAAAGGATACCTAATCTCAAGATGTGCATACCTATATAAGAGGTAGGAGTACGAAGTTTGAGATCTGCAACTCCGAGGCCTAAAAAGTTGGAGGAAATTGTTGATGGGAACTACTGGGTAGGTAATTAGTAAAAATTGTATTGAAGACGAGGTACTTCTGATGCGGGAAATGCTGGTGATACCTAGGGACTTTGTTATACTTTTGAAAGTATTATCTGAAGTGTTTCGGTATTTTTACTGTTATTCTATGACGGTCATCTTGTATCCTTTCTACTATCATTTTACGCCTTCACTATCGCATATTATTCCCACTAACACCAACTTTCATAATACAATCATATACATCAAGTAGAAATAAGATAAGAGAACCTCTCAAATCCTAACCGCAGAGATATTTCTAAGCGAAGCTTAAGAGAGCGTGTTACTGATATAGGTAATCATCCTGTGTAATACACATCGTATGGAGTATAAATTTATCTAATCATATTGCAGAGATGGGTTCAGCGAGTTATATACTGGCTTAAGCTTTAGATCTTGTTAATGATTTATTATGTTATTTATTAATCCATTTTTGAATTCATGTGAAATGGAAATACCGGGGAGGGTAGAATTTAACTACAAGATAGATTCCTATTCCATTCATCCTATAATTGACAAGACTCTTCACAAATCCTACGCGAAGAAGAGGTTAAATCACTAGTGATCTTTCTATCCGCATGCTCTGTGATTTCATATTATTTAACCCCTACAGAACACATTCGAGGAGATATTTCCAGAAAAGACCGTAGATATCGAGGCAGTGACTCACTCATATCCCGACATCAACGGAATTGCAGGTATATTGGGAGATTGTCTATCACAGTATCGGGATATATTGGAGTGGTGCTAGATAATGCAAGGATTGGGGATGAAGTGGGATTAGCATGATGGTAGATGGCTGTACTGTTGAGGAAGCATATGCATCAAAAGGTTAATTGCGTTGAAAAGCTCAGGGGCGGCTTCATGTTCTGGAATCATGCAAGGAGAGACGCTAGATGGGAGTGGGGGGTCGAAGGTGGGTTTGAAATTGTTCGTGTTTGTTAAAATAAGTCTCCTTGATCATGTAACAAGTATCCACGCAATATCTGGAATCAGTACGTATGATGTTCTCAGTCGATTCGATAGATCTAGGTTTTCGATCTTATGGACAATTGAATTCTGCAGACTCCTGACGATCAATTACATACTTGTTCCAATTCTCTTGTAGACAGATGATCCTCTGATATATGCTGAGCTATATCGACCAGGTTATTTCCGGACTAATACTCACAAAAATTGTCAGAGTCAGACTCTTAGAGGTTAGTCGACATCAGTTGATGCGGGTTCCCTGCCGGATGTTCGGTAAAAAGTGCCGCATTATCCCACATCTAAAGTTATTAAAATGTCATGACTTCGAAATAGACTTCAAACGACTGGGTGTCCGAATTGACTCAAGAGAACACTCGTAGTGGCCCAGAAAAAACTTAGTCTTTCGTAGTGGTCAGAATATAGGATTTTGAGATTGTCAAAACGACCTACCTTATAGCATGTCTTCGTATCAGTAGCTTAAGTTTCCACCCATGGTCATTACTGTACCTCAAATATATGACCTGAGAAACAAGTCAAGCGACAAACGTAGTAAGGATTTGAATCGCCGCTCCTTAGTCTAACCGAGATCGTCAGATAGATACTTTAACCCGCACATCAATGTGTGTACGACTTCAGAGGATTCCCTCAGAAGTGCGAAAAACCGTCGATAGTCTATGTGAGTATTTTGTGATTTGGATATTTGACCTATGGTTTGATTACTTGATATAAATTGAATATCTAAAGAAAATCTTACAATTTTTTGAGACAACAATTCATAGCTACCTCAAATCGAACTTTCTCGTCGTCTCACGAATTCGTGTGACTAATGTTGCATCATGAATTTTGGGTACCTAGGTTTCGTAGTGGATGAGTTGCCAGGCGCGTTATTTTAGAGCTCTTTTACTCCCTTCTACATCAAAGAGCACATTGTCTGATACGAATCTAATGTTTAAACCATTTAAACTTATATTCCGATATGAACCAACACATGAACATATGATTTAGCGTAGTATAGAGAAATCACTGTCATAGCAGTGTGTGCGAGTTGGCTTCCGCATTATTTCAAAGCCCTTGTGCTTGGGAGTGAGAGTGGGAGTGTAGACACAACGGGGGGGCCACTTATAGCTCTCCTTCCTCCCCCTTTTAGAGCCCTTTGAATTTCGCAATTCACATCATTCATATCATTCAATTACTCTCATATCCTCATATTACTATATATCCTTACCATAATACCATATGATAATAAAAATAACCCTACGCCAGAAACGTTTTGTAAAAACCTCGATACCATGATTTCTTCGCTAAGCTCTAAAACATTATAATTATATCTTCACACTTCTAGCAAAAAGATACATGCACCAGATGAATGAATTGATAGATAACGCTTATGAATAGATAGATAACACTTAAATGATGTAGTTGAACTACTTCAGTAGTTCAATTTCCCTCTGGACTAGAGCAAGCTATCAACCCACTAAGTAGTGCTAGTCTCCGTTAGTGAAATGCACAAAACTCCATAAATAATTCCGAAACTGTTTCCCCTTCTTTTCCTAACATCCTTGCACATTCAATTCTAAATTTTCATCTTCGCGCATAACATTCTACTTGTAACAATAATCAAAACTGCTATCAATTACAATATTATAAGATCAACATGACAAGAATGCAAAAAACAAGTTTTCTCGTGTTGTCCGATACACACGATTACCAATTTGGCGATAATGCATCAAGCAAGTTACAGCTCCCCGTTCCCAAAGTCGATGTTCTGCTTCACTGTGGAGATTTAACACAAGTTGGAGGTGTTCCCGCCTTCAAAAAAGCACTTAAAATGCTGAGCAACTTTGACGCAGAGCTTAAATTAGTTATCGCAGGAAATCATGACTTGGAGCTTGATGAAGGATGGTGTAAAGCACACCTCGAGGAAGACGAGGACTATCTTGACGACCATGCACGAGCCATGGAGGTAATGAAGGGGGCATTAGCGAAAGAAGCGGGTGTTACTTATTTGGAGGAAGGAACGCATACTTTCAATCTTGAAAGTGGTGCAACATTTAAGATATATGCTTCTCCATACCAACCCGAATTTAACGATTACGCCTTCCCCTATAAACGTAATGAAGATCGATTCAATGCATCTGGGGAAACTGCAGAGGGCGTAACTTCCATTGCCGAGAATCCTATCCCAGCTGATGTGGATATTGTTATGACCCACGGACCACCAAAGGGCTTTCGTGACGAGAACTTGGGCTGCGAGAATACCTTTCGCGCAGTCCAACGTGCGAAGCCTTTGATGCATTGCTTTGGCCACATCCATGAGGGGTATGGCGCCAACAAAATCGTATGGGAGGATAAGATGAAGGGAGAGGATGAACTGGTCAACAATTATCCGCAGGCTATGGATTTGTGTATTGAGTCTGGCAAAGAAACTCTGATGGTTAATGCAGCGATTCTGGATGGAGAACATCAGCCTACCAATGCTCCCTGGATCATCAACTTGGACTTGCCTTCTTCATAGGCAAACGCTTTTCCATAGTCCAGACTGTAATTCAATAATGTTAGGCTTTAAATATCAGAAAGCAATTAGAAATCTGCAAATAGTTGGATGTTCTAATCAAATTTAGTATTTTAAGTGACCTTCTGATTCTAATTCGTTTAGAAATTTGATAATCTTCATTGTTGAATTGAAATCCGGACTATTGAACACCTTGATTTAAAGAATAACTGGATCAGTTCAAGCTACGCAGTAAGTATCAGACATTATTTTAACCTTATGAATCAATTAGCCATTTTTGTTCCACAATATGTTAATGGTAATCATATGATTATGTAGTGATATTGTATGGTATAAGGGTGGTTGAATGACATGAATCAGGACAACAAAAGGGCCCTGAAAGGGCGAGGAAGGAGGGTTACAAGTGATTCTTTCGTTATATCTGTATGCCCACTCTCATTCCCAAGATCGGTTCGAGCCCTGCGAAATCTACCATCATTTCAATTTCGCGAATGAATTAGTCCTTTTCTTCCCGTAACCCGATATTCCCTATCTTCTCTATACGTTATTATACTTTGACAACCTGCCAGACTTGCAGTTCAATGTCTCGGGAACAAGGACAATGTTATTACACTTTCAAAGTAATTCATTTACTTGGTATCTCAGTCTGGTGGTACTAGAAAGCGAAGATTGACTCTAATGTCTGGAATTTTATGGGACAGTGATCACATGTCTTGCGTCGTGCCGAAGTTGTAATACAGTTGCTATTTATTCAATGGGGACTGACTGCCTCTGATGGACTCCGATTGCCCTCTGTTTTCGTCATTTTCAAGGCTTTCGGAACTGAAAGGATTAGAAAGATCAATACCCTCCCTCCAGATACAGTTTTCAAATCTGGACAAAGATCAGGCTTATGAATCAAGGCGATAGTGAAAGTACGAGATAGAAGTTATTATGTTTGAGACAAAATCTGTGACACAAGTCCTAGTACGACTTCATAACTTCACAAATGCCATCCGGTGTTGCATCGCAATTACAATGCGATTTTTAATTCTGAGCTGAGCTCAGACATATCACATGAATGAGACAGTGATCGTAATATTCAGATACAAAAATGCCTGCACCCCATTTCCATTTTCGTTCCTTTCTCCAAATACTGCCCTGCTTCCATCTCAAGATGAAGCTCTTAAACATCTTTGCATTCATTATCACTTCAGTTGGAGCATCTGAGGGAGGTCATCACGGCCGTCCCTTCCGTCCATCTCCACCTTCCCTACGCCCCCCACCAGCTTTCCCAAGGCCTCATCCCAAAAACCCATCAATTCCTGGTCCAATAGTCCATCTCGGTTACGAGCGTCACCAAGCCATCTTCAATGTCAGTACTCCTTATCCATTCCCATTCAGACCAGGGTATCCGATAGTCTAGACTGCAGTCCAACAATGTAAGGATTCGAATATCTAAAAACAGTTGAATATTTGAAAATATCTCAACTTTCAATCAAATTGGATATCCCACATGTTCTAATTGCCTTGGGGACTTGATAATCTTCATTGTTGGATTTCAATTCGGACTATCAGACACCCTACCAATTCCCATACTCTAACTAACCAAATTCCTATCCAGTCCACTGGCCACTACAACAATTTCAGCAATATTCCCTACGCTATTCCACCTCTCCAAGGTCTTCGTTTTTCAAGACCTCTTCCCATTAATAGTACTTCTTCGCATATTAATGATGGTTCCATCGGACATATATGTCCACAAGCTCGTCCAGATTGGACAGAGGATGCTGAACTACTAGTTGCGTTGTATACTTTGGGACTTATCAATAATATAGATCCAAGTCACTTGAAACCAAATCCATTTGAAGATGTTCCTCATGGCTGGGAAAGCGAGGATTGTTTGTTGTTGGATGTAGTTGTGCCGGAGGGAGTGGTTGAATCGGTGGAGGAAGATGATGATTTTGTTCCTTGTGAGTACTACCACTGTATTATATTGCTGAATAGAGAGACTTATGAAACTATAGTGCCAGTAATGGTTTGGATACATGGAGGAGGTTTTACGCTCGGACATAAGAATCAAGCTGGCAGTCCATATGGTTTTGTCAATGCTTCTACCTTCTCATCAGGAAGCTTAGCTATCCACGATAGCATCATTTTTGTTTGTACATCGTCCTCCTAATGCTTGCTCACAACTAATGTTTCACTCAAGGTAACCCTAAACTACCGTCTCGGCGCCTTCGGTTTCCTCTCCACCCCTGACAACTCGACCGACCCTCACCCAACCCCAAACGCTGGTCTTTACGACCAAGCTCTCGCCTTAAACTGGGTCTCCCAACACATCTCCAAATTTGGAGGTGACCCCGACCGTGTGACTGTCGTCGGAGAATCTGCGGGCGCATCATCTATCCTGCACCACATCACATCCTATGGTGGCTCGTCGTCCTCATTAAATCCAGATTCTTTACCACGTGCACCTTTTCAACGAGCTATTCTCCAGTCCCCGGCTTTCTTCCCCGCCGCAAATGCTGATACCGAGCTCGAGGCTTATGATGACTTTTTGTTCGTAGCTGGAGCAGATACTTTTGAAGAATTGAAGAACAAGTCTGAGGAAGTATTGATTTCTGCCAATAAGCTTTTGGTTTCCAAATCGCCATATGCACAATTTACTTTCGGACCTACTCTCGATAACGTTTTCATTCCCAAGCCTATTTCTATACTATTGACAGATGACAATTTTTGGGACGACATTGATGGGATAATGGTTGCTCACAATTCACACGAGGGACTTTTATTTACAGATATCAAAGCTGTGGAAAATGATGATACATTTGCGACATTCATACGGAACAGTTTACCAGGATTAAAAGATGAAGATTTAGAGTACATTGTTAGGGACCTATATCCTTTGGAAGACGAAAATGCAGGAGTTCTGGACAAATTACTCAGAGGTGCGAATGTCACGGCGGAACTGAGCACAATTTGTAATGCGGTGTATTTGCTTGATGCTTTTGGAGCTGAGGTGAGTTATAAGTATGTTTTTGCAGTAGAGCCTGGTGTCCATGGACAGGATGTTGGGTTTTCGGTTAGTGGATTCTCTTTTGATATTCTATGTTTCCGTTTCAAATATTCTAACTGTATAGATAGTTCTATCAAAAACCGCCTTCTGATCCAACAGATATATACAACACGGGAAAAGTCCTTCCTTCCACTGAGATTGTCGCCCAAACGCTTCAAGCCTATATTGTTGGGTTTGTGAAAGAAGGAGATCCGAATCGCGGGTTGATTGGACCAGAGTTCCCAGTCTACAAAGACGGAATTGTGATTCTTGGATCGAAGGAAAATGGAAGTATGATTGTACCGGAAGGAGAAGTGAGGGTAGAAGAGGATCTGTGGGTCGATGAGGGGACGAGAGAGAGATGTAAGTGGTGGGGTGAAGCGAGATATTGGGACGGATATGAAGGAGGTGATCAGAACGATGGGAATGGTGGAAGTGATGAAGATGGGGATGGGGACGATGGGGATAGAGACGACGGAAGCGAAGATGATGGAAATGAAAACGATGGAGACGAGGATAACAATGATCAAGACAACGAGGATGACAAAACACAATCCAGCCTCAAAGTCCACACATCTCACAAAACAACCCCACGTCCATTAAAGAACTGGAGAAACAAACCTTTTCCATCTCAACTCCAAAACGCCGACTCTATCACACCCACATTTTCAGACATCTTCAAAACCAGGAACGATGGCAAGAAAGTGGAATGGCATGCGGAGTGGAAATCCGATTGGATAGTCAATAGTGAAAAGGCTTTTGTGAATACTGAGGTAAGTGATATTAAGGAAAAGGAAAGTGAGATTGAAGAGAAAGAAGAGTTGAGATAATATTGGAGGTTGGATTGAGATGTTTGAGAGATCAGTTACTTCATAACAAAGTCTGGTTCATACTATGTTGAATTTGAACTTATCGTTTACTTAACTAGTATCGTGAACAAGATGTCTTGGGTTTGAGAGTAGTTCCTATCATCCTTAGCTAAGTACCCAGGGAGGTAGGTAATGCATTCTTCCACTTGTTTATGATGATATTGAGTTATTGAAACGATAATCTAATAAAAAATCAACCTTGATTGTTTTGTAGCAAACATTAAGAAGATTCAGATCACCCTACCTATTTGAATACAGTACAATGGCATTACTCCTCTTCATCAATCATCACTTACCAGTTGACGAAATCACCAACCGTCGTCTGATATAAAAGACAAGAACACCCACCCTGGCACCACTATCCCTCCATCCCACGCCCACCAGTAAGGAATCCCAACGGTTCTCATCTATCTGACTCAAACTCCAGTCTGAGGATACATCCCCCTACCACTAATTAAACTAGAGTATTCAACCTCGATGCAGTCAACTCTCTCAATACCCTCTCCCATCACTCTATCAACATCAAGAGAATTCTCCTGCTGACCACAGCCATCATGCACCATATCCATACCCATATGCAAACCCACGCCAAAATACAACCTCACCTCAGCACGCTTTAATCTCGTGGTCCCAATGAACCCAAGCATTCATACCTAAACACATACATATACACATCACTCTGCTCACGAATTCCAGATCCATCGCTAAACCCATGAAAAAATATCACAAACAAAAACAAGTTCATAGCCAGCGTCGCAGCTATCCACATCATCTCGTATCAAAGCTACTATCCCACTCCGATCCATCATAGACTGATATGATAGCATCAGATTTTGACGAGATAAATCCCCTGTTTCTCATCATATGTCGCATCACAATGAAGTCTATACAACCATCCAGCGAACAATCCAACTTCGCTTCCACCCTCCAACATTCAACCTTCCAAAGCCAAAGTTTCAAATCCAAAGTTCCCCGAGGAAGAAAAGATCGCCACCATCCCTCATACCCACTTACCCACTTACCCACTTACCCCTCCTTTCCTTCCTTTTCTCATTCTCCCAAATCCATAAAACCAAATCGATCCAAACCACTCAGCTCATCTCCATCTCCATCTCCACTTCTCTGCATAAAGCACAGATACAAACCCCGACTCCGATCCCATGCCATCCAATCCACCTCTCTTCTCTCTTTTCCCTTAACCGAACATTGATGTTCGTATCTGGGGCGGAATCCTTTAGGTTGAATCTTATCCTATTACACGTTAGCTTTCCCGCAGCCCCGTTTTCATGCCTATGAATATCATCCATCGCATGCATACCAAGATAAAGAATCTTCGACTAGAAATTCTAGCATACATGTCGAATGATATATTCCCACTATCCAGTTTTCGAAGTACCTATCTATCTATAATTAAATATGTAGCTCCGCCGTTGAGCCAAACGATGATCATAAATAAGCTTATAAGTTATAAACGCAATTCGATGGAGACTCCGTTGATACACAAAAACCATTGTGTTTCTATCCATTCATTTATCTCATTATGGATCTCT
Organism: Botrytis tulipae; assembly: GCA_004786125.1. Taxonomy (NCBI): domain Eukaryota; kingdom Fungi; phylum Ascomycota; class Leotiomycetes; order Helotiales; family Sclerotiniaceae; genus Botrytis; species Botrytis tulipae. Next base: position 9,606 of record PQXH01000037.1, read on the forward strand.
ATCCTACAAGTTCCATACATGGTTCCCATCTTTATGTCTCTATAATCTTCCATACAAAGATGTAGAGAAGATGCAGATGTACGAAAACGATTATGACTGCATTCTTCCACCTACCTATTTATCTCATACAGTAAGGCTAGATTCTTCACGCTTCATTCATACCTAATTCTGAATCCCCAAATTTGGCCCTTCTCTTTCTGATCCTTCTTTTCTATTTCCTATTTCCCACATCACTTCATCTCTTTGCCCATTTGTTTCGTACTTATCTTCTTGCTTTCTCACTTCCTTCCTCTTCCTCTCAACCTCAACCTCAACCCCAAACACAAACCTCCCGCACACTCTCTTTCACACCCCTCACACACAAACACACCTGTCCTTCACCAAGCTCATCAAATTCAAACCCCCCCGCCCCCTCACAGCTTCACATTCACACTCACACTCCCTCCCACTCTCCACTCTCCCCTCATGCCCCTCACACCCCACCAATCAGCCCACTCTCCCAAACCCAACCCCAAACCCGAATCCAAACCCACATACCCCTCACACATACAAATCTGAAACATATCCTCTCGCAACCATCCATCCACCGTTCTAAACCGTCCCATCTCCTCGTACATGCTCGTTTATTCCTCTCCGTAACTCAGATCGATAATCTTTGAATCTTGAATCTTAAATCAAGGAAATAAGAAAATAAGAAAAGAAGCCTGTGCACCCCAAGGCTCATGCTCTAGCTAGCCCAGCCACCTTAAGCATAGCAATGGCATAGTAATGGTGTAGTAACACCTACCAACCAACGTCGAGAATCGCTCCCCATCAATCAACAAATTCACCATACAGGTACACACACTATCTGTGTTCCCTTTCCCATCCCATGGCATGATCTCAGCATCTCAGCATCTGAGAACCTCCCATCCCATACCATCCCATCTCGTTCAATCCCAGCATCTCTATCTCTATCCCAATCCCTATTTCCGCTTCATCCCCTCCATCAATCTCCATCTCACATCGCCCAATAACATCTCACATCATACCTACCTCTTTCCCTACTTACCTACTTACCTACCCACCTTTCAAGTTTCTTTCCAATCCATCCATCTACTCCAAACTCCCACGCCATAATAGCCGCTTCTCCCTCTCATCTCCCAGGCCCATGCCCATATCCCTTCTCTTCTCTTCCCTCACAACTATCCCCCCTCACCCCCTCAAAAAAAGCAAAACCCGCAACCCACAACCCGCAAAAGTAAATCCCCCAAAAAGTGAAAACAGCGAGGCTGGGATGTACATACATACATACATATATACATAACCAAAAGCACAATGCACAAAGCACAATTCATAATTCATAATTCCCAATCATCATTCATAAATGGGCATCCAAGCTAAAAAAAAAAACAATACATCCGTAAACCTTAAAGTTAAAAAATCCATCTATATATACATACCTAGGTGCATGCATAAAATCTTTCTTTCTTTCTTTCTTTCTTTCTCTCTCTTTTCTATGCATACCTACCTACATACATACATAAACTCTTTCATCCATACTCCCATCCATACTCCCATCCATACTCCCATCCATACTCCCATCCATCCTTCTATGCAGAAACCATCACACACACATACACATTACACATCAACAAGCCCATCTATTCACAAATGAATCCGAAACCATCATATACATACACATGCACACACACTCACTATTCACAAGATGTCTTTTCAACTATACTAGATGAGGTTTATTGGGTACATATCTATCCATTGAGTATACCACCTAAGTACATGCCTACCTACCTACCTACCCATCAAACCTATCAACCCTAACAAATTTATCAAACCTATTAACCCTACACCCATAAATCCATACACCCATACACCCATACACAAATAAAAACATAAAGATAATTATATCATGCCCAAGTCAAGTCAAGTGAAGTTAAATCAAGTTAAGTAAAAATCAAGCTAAACTAAGCTACCACCCACCCGCATCCCCTCCCGTCCCCTACTCCCCGGGAATATCCCGCTCTTCTATCCCCCCATGCAATCACCCATCCGTTTATCCACTCGCCATCCATCCAAAACCCACCCAGCCCAACCCAGCCCACACCACTCAACCAACTACCCTACACGCATGCATAAGTACACACAACCCTTCATCCATCTAACATCCAACCCACCACCCAACCTCATTTCCCAGCTCCACGGATCAAAAGATCAAAATATCCCAGGCTCAAACCCTATATCCTCAAGTCTCAAGACCATACATACCACACTAAAAAGACCCCTCCCCTAAATAAGAAAATGCAAGCAAGGATGTACCACCACCTCAAAAGAAAGATGCAAGTACACAAAACAGACTAACCAGACGCCCGCCAGCCAGCTAGCCAACTCGTTCATCCCATCCCAAATCCCATGACAACATTTCACCTTCCTCTTCCTCGTGACAACCCCTAAGATCCAAATATTATATTTGCCACTCTTGAAAATCAAGAAGCATACACACATATCTAGAACCGTAAACTCTAAAGAAAAATTGTCGAAAAAGCCTTGAGAAAATGATTGAATAGCATTTGGGTATAGAGGTATCAATATTGCAAATCTCATAGCCAAGTCATAGCCAAGCATGCCGCCCATTAGGAAATCCCGAGTACAGTACCACCTTATCCTGACGCTAGAAATGACAATTGAAACCTCCCAAGTACGCTAAATCATGATAAAAGAAACCCAAAGTAATCCCACCCAAACGCTCCCCAAGTATCAGACCTAAATACAAAGGAAATTGGTTAAAACCTCGGGCTCAAGCTTCCTCCAAGTCATTGAAGACAATCGAAGTTTGGTGTAGGACATCAGTGCACTGTGTAATCAGTGGTCGACAATATCGAATGTGACGATGAAAACACTAGACACAATCACGGGTACTAGCCCCGGTACATGAGATCTACTGTATATACCACAACATTGAATGGCGTGAAGTCGATAAAGCTTGAGAGAGAATGATAGAAAACATAGTTAATAATGCCAAAGCCCTAAACACCAACGCTGGTAAATCACAATGTCCCTTTCCCGATAGTCGCAGAATAACAAAGGGGAAAAATCGTGATAATAAAATAAATCTGTCTTGTTTCATGAATTCGTGACATTCTTGCAAATAGAATGTAAGTCGGGTATCGTTAAAAGAAATTGACTCGAGGTGTAATATTTACACAAAAGGTATGAACCAACGAAATCAATCCTTCAAAATGCATTGTTGTGTACACTGATCTGACCACTTGTTGCGGCTGCTGCCAGAGCGTCCAATCCTTCAGTGCGATAATGTTGCGTAGATGATTGAGGGACTTGCGGATACATAGTTTGGGTTGAGGTAGGGGGCTTATGTGTGTAAGAATGTTCATTGCCATTTGATAGTGTGTGGTAGTGGTGAACAGCTGGCGGTTGGGGGTGAATGGTTCGAGAAGGCTCCTCGTGGTACCCATTGGATCGTACAACGGCAGGGTTATAATCTGTCGCGGTGGCACTTTGTGGAGTTATAGGCGCTGCACCTTCGGAGCCAGTCGATCCTTCCGGAGAAGTTCCTTGGAATCTATTGTCAGAAGTCTGCTGGTATACTACTGGACCGTTGTACCATCCATCGCGTCTGTTTGATCTGTGCATGTTTACAGGTAAGCTAGCGGTATGCTTGTGGTGGTAAGAAGAAGATGCCCCTGTTCGAGGGCCAAGTGCTGGCTGCTCAAACGTTACTCTTGGCTGATTGGCCTGTGATTGCTGTGCAGTTGCATGAACAGCACGAGCTGTCTCGTTGGCCCAGCTCGCAGCATCCGCATGTGGTGGGCCGTGAATTTCGAGTTGTGTAAATTGTCGATCAAGGTGGGAGCTAAGAGGTCGGTCCCTGGAAGGCATTGGTCTTGGGTTAGAATAGGAGACCGATTCTGATATGGAATGTCTTGGTTGATAATAAGAGCTCGATCTATCAGTCATAATTTGACTTGGACGACGTTCAGGCACAATCGGGTTCGGCTGGTGGTAAGAATTTGGTCTATCGGTCACCATTTGACCCGGACGAGGGTCATCAGACATGGGAGTATTGGTCTGATAGTAAGGCGGTCTATCGATCATTCTTTGACTTGGACCACGATTAGACATGTCAGAAATTGGCTGATAATAGGACGCTGGTCTATCCACAATATTTTCTCTTGGACGTTCATTCATACTAAGGCTTGGCTGATGATAAGAATGTGGCCTGTCAATCATCATTTGGTCTCGACTACGGCGAGGTGGTGGAGATTCTCCTCTACCAGGCAACAAGCTTGAGATACCAGGAAGTCTTGCATGTTCTTGCGGAGGGGCATTACTGCGAAGAATCGCGGCCGGTTCAGGTATAGGACCATCAGCGTAATGGTTTGCGTTCATAACACTATGCAGTCGCGTGGTGAATGATGCTAGTGTAGCCGCATTGGTTCCTTGGTGCCAGGTTCTCCTTCTATTATCCATATCTGAATGGTGGGCAGCCATCGATTGTCCACCATGGTTGAATGTCGAGTTTGTAGGGCTTGAAACTAAACTTGGCGAATAGGGTGCCGCTGCAGAGAAATTTGATGACGTGCCAAAAGGGTTGGAAGCGGGACCAGTAGGGGAAAACGGGTTTGCGGCCGAGGGTGTAGACAATCTTCGACCGGGCGTATGATGTCCGTCATAAATGCGACCAGCTGGTATTTGTACACCTACGCCTGGTCCAGGAGATGATTGAAACCCGAGTGCTGGCCATCGCGGACTATTCTGACCAGTTGAGAAAGTAGCAGAAGTGGGCGTACTATAACCTCCAGGTGAACTTGGGCGTCTTGTTAAGGGGCTAGGCATCTGAAGAGCGAGTGGGCGTCTGAGATTGTGTGCTTGACTATAACTCGATGCGTGCGACATATTCGACATTATGCTGGAAGTGGAGTAGGAATTTCGATGATGACCACGATATGATGGTATCTGTTCGCTCACTGTAGCAGCTCGTTGTCTGCCAGGAGGCTTAGATCTATCTGTACGAGGCTGTCTAGGAAATCTTGTGCTAGTGGCTGCCAACGATCCTGGGGGAATTTCCTCCTTTTGATGTACCGTTTGAGCATGTTGGCGTAAATTGTCTCTTCGAGAGAAGTAACGCCCGCAAAAGCATTCGTAGGGACGTTCTCCTGTGTGTTTTCTGCATCACACCAAGGGTTAGTAGATGAGAAGTAATTGTAGGGTGGTTCGGAGCGTAGTGAATTACCTTATGTGACGCTGCAAATGCTCGGTTCTGGTGAAGTTGAGGTTACATGGCGGATAATCCGTACAATAGAATTTCTGACTCTTCTTCTTCTTATGCGGTCTTGGGCTATTGCCATTGGAACTAGCAGCATCGGATTTGTCCATATCAACATCCTCAGAACCAATAGAATTATTTGACCTCGTCGAATTATTTCTGTTCATGGCTGTCAAACCTGCCACGGTTTCTGGAATGGTCGCGGCGACATCGAACGGGGCTTGTGGGAGAGGTCTTTGATTGGCAAGCGCATCTGAGACTGGTCTGAATGAGACAGTTGTAGGAGTTGTTGCATCTTCCGATCCATGCATCGGCCGAGGTTGGGTATTGGGTGCGGTATTGGGTCGAGGTGTCGTAACCGTCGACTCTTGGGGATTGTGGCTGCTGAATGGTCCTTCGCCTTCGGAACCATTGAGGTTATTTGTACGGGTGGTATTTGTAGGTAGGAAGGAGGGACCGGATCTCGGACCAGATGCTGGCTCCCGAGTTGATTGAGGATCGGTACTCATTGTGGTCAACGATATTGATCTGATCACTGCGGACTCGACGAGAGGGGTGATCGCGATAGTAGGTCGTGTAAGGGATGAAAAGGATGAGGTTATATGAATCGTAACTCTGTCACCGCATCAAGACAAATAAGAGTGTGTTATGGAATTCGTAAGCAGGGCAAAGGTACCCAAGTAGATAGAGGCTTGGTTTCAAAAGAATCCAGCTCCGGTGATTTTCTTTCAGCCTGGAAATGAAGAAGACACAGCCTAGACCTGCAACCGAATCGAAGAGGGTATTGTATTGTTGACAGGACGATGAATTAGTAATCGAGTATTTCTTTTTCTTTTTCTTCTTCTTGAAAATGCTTTTTATTGCTTTTCTCAAGAGTTGTCCAGTATTATACAGGTCGAGGTAGAGGTTATCCGAGTAACGGCGATAATATTATGTCGTCGATAAGAGGATGGCGGGGGACAAGGAAATACTAGGTAGGTAGTGGTTACAACAATAATACGCGACCGGGAGAATAATGTTGCTATTTTGCTCTTTTGCTCTTTTCCTCTTTTTGCCTCGTTTCCGTCCGCGAAGATTAAAAATCGATTTGATTGCGAATGATTATCGCTACCCGCTATGGTGTAGTGAGTGATGCAAGGATTGTTTTCTATAAATCTTTAGACGCTTTAGACGACTTTTTATAAGATCTGCAAGAATTGATCTCGATATCGATCTCGTTGTAAGCAGATGAATGATTCAAGAGTTGTACCTTGAATTGATGCAAAGATTAAGAGGGACGATAAGGTAGAAGTATATATATCTATTGTGTGTGTTATAGTTGAAAGATGTTATGAAGATTGGTTGTGCGCGATGATTGTAGTTGATGGTCTTTCGTTCAAAGTTTGCTTGCTTGCTTGTTGGCTGTGGCAGGAGCAAATGAAGGGGTAAAAGAATAGCTCGACTCGAGGAGCCGGGTAGCTAGTCTTAAGTGTTTCAAGAAGGGAAGGATTCGGGTCAGGACAAGACGAACACCTGAACAGAATATTCCTTAAGACTTGATAGATTTGGAAGATTCGAAGATTTTTCTGACTTAATAAAAATATGTGAGAAGGAGTGTAAGTATGATTGTAAGTATGAGGGTACAAAGGCTTTTCATATATATCCACTCATCTGTCTAACTTTCATGCTATTTCATTAATATATTATATATTATAGATTACAACGATGAAATCAGATCGGTCTCGTAGCTAGAAATTATTGATAGGTGGGATGAGTTTCAGGTACGATTACTTATCACAGGAAGAAGAGGTAGAGAGAGAGAGGGAGAGAGGGAGAGTTTCATTCAAAGGAATCTTTTTAGTTTTCTCACCTATTATTATACCAAATGTTAGCATTTCATCCAAGCAGGGAAGCTGGTAAAGTATAAATTTAGTACTGTTAGTATGCTTCGTAGTAGCTGTCCTCAAGCTCGTTCGCGCTGTCATAGTTGAACCGATAACCTTATGGTAGCGTAACGATAAGCGAATTCAAAGTGGTCTACCAAAAGGTACGAAAAGGTACGAAAGGTACGAAGGGAAAAGTTACCGAATGACGAGAAGAAGAATAAAGGAAATCGTCGGTGTGAAAGTTAGTCGAAGTCTATCTTTGATACAAAGAAAGTGACTGGATATCCGGTTATAGACACGCAACACACATTTGCCTTTCCAAATCGGAATACCAAAATAACTTCTCGGCAGAAGAAATCGATAGACGCATTCCCCCTTCATTCCGACCAGTCCCATTCTCATTCAGTCTCACGTACTAGTCTACCTACAGCTGAACAATTCTACTTGTATGTCATTTGATGGCTTATGAGCTGGTACAGAGCTGGCTGTTAAGATGAAACCCAAGTCCGTACGGAGTACTCGCAGAAACACTGATTTGAATAAATGAATGAAGGAATGAATGGGCGTAGGGATGAATGAATATAAGGAGGACCTGACAAGATGACAAGATGACAGCGCGAAACCCATATTTTCAGGAACGGTACACTTTTTTCCACTTTACAACCCATCCACGCCATCTTGCTTCTTCAAAACTTTCACTCAACTCTCGAGCCACTTAAAGTGACGAGGATTAACTTGAATTCATGTTCCTGTCCCTTACCTGAACCGCTCCAGCCTGCAGCACATGCGCTTAATATAACACAAGCATCCTATTATATTTCAGTAAGCACTGCAAGTCATCGTTTTATATTTTCATAAAGTGGATCAATATTAAATAGTATATTCAATAAGCTTCTTCTGCGTTTCTACCCCTCTAGAAGACAATACTGGTAAGAGTTCTATTTGCTAACAGCGAATAGATTACACGTAACATGTTATATAACATCATGTAATCTGTAATATGTGTAATGCTACAGGATTCTGAGATGATGTGTTGCTGAAAACATATATAATACATTACATATGTCGACTCTCGAGAGCCGCCTCGTGAACATGAATGATGTGATATTGGGCTATCGGTATCGTATCGGATCGGGTCCTATTCTCTTCTTTCTCTACTATACGGTGGCTCGGTGGTGAGTGGGTAATCTTTCTTGTTCATTCGTTCCTCTAAATCTCATGGCTTGACAAGATGCTTGACACTTTCTATCCGATACGCCCTGTGCTCTCTCGACCTTTGAGCTAATGTGCCGCCACTAACTGCGATAAGCAATCGAGGGGCGGGGCAGGGCAAAAAGTGCTGGAGTCCTTTTATTATCAGTCATTCATTATCTTTGCATTCTTCCTCACCGCTGAAAAGAATTTGAATAAAATATAATCTCGTTTTCCCCTGTTTTGTCGTTGACTCAAGTCAATCGATGCAGTTGGTTAGATCCCATACAATAACACCAACAAAAGAGCGAATCAAAACTTCATCCATATACTTGGTAAGAAGGAAGAAGGTGTTCGTTCATCCAACTCGTTATAAATCAGCCAGTGAACAATCAACGTGAAGCCAAGACAACAAGCACCACGACACTGTCAAGAAGATGGACTACTGAGTACTTACTAGGTACATTGCTTTATCTACTACATCCACTCCCCTCAACAGTAAGCTGACTTTATCATTCAACTACCACGGACGATTATAAATGATCATACACCAGTCCGGTACACTCATCTCATTGCATCTAGCCTCGTCTTGTCCGTACAAAGATGACCATCAGCTAAGCAATTTATTTGGCAGCTTATGCGTGAGTAGGCATAACTTGATAATGCAGATCTTTAATTGATCGTCCAGCCGGACCATACCCAGACAAATGCGAATCCAGGTCCGAATTTACCAACCCGTGGACCACTGAGTACACTCAGGAACCACAAAAAAAAGATACTTTTGCATCTGCAAAATGCAAGGCACGAAAAATAATCACAGTAAGTTTTGAAAAATAAGTGGCAGAATATTGATGGCGTACTTTTTATCTGCACATGATGATGATGACGATGATGATGATAGAAGGCAAGATGACTCGTAAGTGAGTATATGATTTTCCTTCTATCAAAATCACCCATCAACTGACCCGAATCCCAAAGCCTTGGGTCACACAACATCGACTTCAAATTCAGCCACTTATATATCTTGGCTCCTGTTTTGGGAAAGATTCATGCCGAGGCAGGTGGTGCCATCTATAATCTTTGTTCCTGGTACCTGGAAAATATCTTCTTTCAACTCACATATATCTACGTTCTCCACTGTTGGGACAAATCTTTCGAACCTCGTTTTCTGTGTTGCACCTGAGCAGCTTGAAATGCACTCGATGCATCAGCAGAACAAACTTCTGATGGATTTTACGTCACGGGACTCGTTTGACCAATGAAATCATGGAAACCATACATAGGTCCAGGTACTAGTATTCAAATGTGTTGTGTGCTGGCAGACCTTATTGCATGCACTAAGTCTATACTTTCAAACAGATAAAGGATTGAAAGACCTGCGCAATGACTATTTTATGGAAGTCCATATAATATTTCCATCTGATGTCGACCTAGTACCAACATCACCAAATCAACACTCAGGAATGAGTGGAATATATGTATGAAACCAATCCTGTAAATCCCACGTGTACCATTATCTCCCGACATTCCCGGCTTGGAAGGTCCGAAATATCATACATAAGTTTTGATATGCACGAAGTGTGTGACTTTTTGAGTTCGGCTAGTTGCAGACTCGGTACTCTAATGGCCTGCACGGGAAGGTTTATTTTCCTCGCAGGTCCTATATTTTCTCAGTATAATATTAGAACACATATTACTACTATTTCCCGTGAGCTAAGTGGCCCTGATGGTTAAAGACCTGCTGTCTACTAGACCATCTCATCATAGATCTAAAACTTCTATCATTTTACCATTTAATGTCCATTTAGATATCTAGTACACGATTCATGACGATAGAGGAATTTCATGTCTAGTATCAGACTACAGCACATTTTACCATCATTAATAACCTATAAGCATGTCATATTGTGATTTCTTCCAGGTAAATCAACCGCTACATTCTACTTCACAGTCAAATCCTCTTACTTCCACGTGTAAAGTCGACACTAAACCACAAAACTTAGCTCAGAACCTCATACACATTACAAATACCAAATAGCTATCCTCGCAAACCTCAATTCTATGACGCATCTAGTATCATTCACAGAAGAACGAGATGGTGTTGATCCCATGAATTGGTATTAGTGCTTGTCGATCAACCTGGGGTAGGTAGGGTGGGTGGGTAGGCTCTACTTGGGAGAAAAAAGAGGCCAGAATTGATTACCCTGATAAATTCTATAATAAATCAATCAATAATAAAATTATAGCATTAATATCTTTAAATAAATCCATAAATAATCTTCAACTATAGAAGTATTTAAACATTCAAATTCTCTGAATTGGAATGGAACAATCAGATTATTGTAGGGCTTTACCAGTGGTTAATTCCGACCTGTTTTTTCTCCTACGAAGAGGTAGTTATCTGACTTTGTATGACATACTTTACGTACCTAGGTACTCTATCTCACACTTATTCACCTACCTAGTCGCAGGAGTTCCGCATTCCTTTATCCACATACAAACCACTCTTCACTCAACGAACATTACAGAATCCGATGTCCGGTGGGGGAAAAAGTCACAATCGGATACCCACTAGTGGGTATATGAACTTAACGACGGGACACTACGAAAATGGACATGTAAAAATCCCTCGATATATCACATCTTGAATCTTAAAAATTATTCCAATTGTTCATTAGAGATAATATAATCACACATATAAATTCTCATATCAATATTTGAAAAGTCAATTTCGAAAGTGGGAATGTGGGAAAGTATTCTGTGATTTCATACATTCACAGGTGATTCTCTCTTATTCTAAGACTACAAATAGGATTCTATAAATTATACTCGGGATACTTCTACTATCTTCTCTTAGCTTATAACTGTATATACTGTATATAGATAATATTAATATAAATCTATCTATATCTATATCTATATCTATATCTATATCTATATCTAAATCTCCCAAACAAATCTATATCCCCAAGAATAGTAAGTAAGTTTCTCGAATCTTGATATAAAGATTTGATTAATAACTTAGATAATCTCAAAGTGAAGATATATTCGTGTTTATATCTATATCTATATCTATATCCCTCATAATCTAACTACCTAACTACCTTTCTATACACAATTCAACAAACAACCTCACATAATACTAATATAATACTAATCCACAATCATATCATATTCGTACGAGTAAGGTATCCCGAGATCATATCTCGTTTGTGGGAATAGGTAGGGATTAATATCCTGGGTTAAGTTATTGGAAGATGTTTATTTATTTATTTATTCGTTTACTCGTTTACTTATCTATCTATTTACTTAAGTTTCTCTTCTCATTTTTCAAAATCCTACTCATACTCCTTCACCCTCCCCTCCACCTTCCCTCTTTCTTCTGTCCTCTCCCCTCCCCTCCCCTCCCCTCCACTCTCAAATCCAAATCCAAATCCAAATCCAAATCCCCCCTTCCCCATCCCCACCCTATCTTTCCACCTTCCATCACCCATCACCCTATTACATAACTCATCACCTTCCTGCATCGCATTTTATATTCTACATCTCATATCCTATACTCACTCACTCATTCATTCATTCACCCAGCGAATCAACTCAACTCAGTAACTCAACTCAACTCAATTCAACTCAGTAACTCATGCCCTCCCCTCTATCCAGTCAAACCATCCAATCCATAAAGTCTTTATGATCATTATTATTAAATCCCACATCAAACTACCCTATCAAACTACCAAACTAAACTTTCAACTTCCCAACTTTTAAGTTCTCCACCAAAACCCAAAAAAAAAAACAATACACACATACATATAAATCTATATACAAGAATTATATATAAACAATCCCATCATTCATATACGGGGTATCTTTGTATTTTGTATAGAAGGCTAGGTATATGCATATTCTTTGTGTATCTCATTTCATCCCATCCGATTTGTATACCGTTCTTTTTCATGCCTTGCCATCATTTCCCAGCCGAGCCTTATAGCTTTCCATATCATCCGAGGACCGATGCCGTCCAGTTTTATCCGGTTTCATCCGATCTCAGTCCATCTCATACCGTTCCAAATCACTCCCGAAACCTGACCCATTCATCCATCCATTTTCTATCCATTCACGCAGTCCTCCTTTTAACTCCACCAATCCCTTAACCCCTACCCACTTGCTCTCCTCTCGTTTTCTTTTTCCAACTCCAACACAATTCTTCCCAACTCCTTCAAAGGTACAGGTTTACTCAAGAAAAGATTAATCCCGCTGCTATACGCCTCCCTTTGACTCTCATCGCTAGCCAACCCAGTCACCGCCACAATAACACTTGCTTTCCAACCCTCTTTCTTCTCTAACTCTCTAATATTTCGAGATGCCTCAAACCCATTCATGATCGGCATACTTATATCCATAAAAATAATATCCGGTTTGACTCTCGCGTTTTGGTAGGTGGTTACTGCATGTAGACCATTTACCGCGCAGTAGTATTGCACAGATAATTTCCTCATACACGCAATGAGAATTTTCATATTGATAGTATTGTCTTCGACGAGGAGTGCGATCGGCTTGGTGGACAAGAGAATTTCGGATAGTGAACGATTGTAATCTGGTTTAGCAATGCTCGCGTTAAGAGAAGGAGAAGTGATTCGTCGTGTATTAGGAGGCATTGCGAGGAAGGAATTATCGTTTCGGCCATGAGACCCTTCGAATATAGAGAGGAAACAATCTGCGAGCTTTTTAGGGCCGATTCTAGAATATTGTTAGTCGTATTTAAAGATCTCAATCGAGGAAGGGAGAAAAATGAAAGCCATGAGTAATGAAGGAAAAACATACGGGTTGCTGAGGAAATGGATATTTTGGTAATTCTCGAATAACGTTCTTCTTTCAGATTGTTCAAAGCCTGTTAAAACAATCAAATGCTTCTTCTGTGCATCACCTGTAGTTTCCGAGTAGATGGTTTTCCAATGATTCTCCAATTCGGAGAATTTTTCGGAAGTTACCATGAAGATATCTGCAGTCTTTGCATCAAATCCAACAGCTTCACTAAGCTTCATTCCAAACCAATTCCTAGCAATCCTAGAGACTGCTGGCCCCACAGATCTATCATGGCTAGATTCCCCACCCGCGTTTTTCTCAGACTCTGCCGGTGAAATCTCCATTCCTATCAGTACCAGCTCTAGGCCATGAGTGTAACTTCTAGCTTTTTCCACATTGTTTGGCATGCGAGGTACATCGCTAAATTGTGGTTGGGACTTATCTAGTTTGAGAACAACCTTGACAACTGTACCAGTACCTTGGATGCTAAAAACATCGATTTGCCCATCTAGTGCTCCGACAATTTGACGAACGATACTAAGACCCAAGCCAGCACCGGGTGTCAAGCTATCTTCCTGCGCAAAAGGAGTGTATATTTGACGCTTCAGAAAATCCTCCGCAATCCCCCTACCAGTATCACTAATCGTCAAAGTGACTAACGCTTGATTGACTCTTGAACTTGTTGATGTGGCAGTCTTACATCCAAGACTAACTTTGATCAATCCTGATGTGGTATATTTTAGTGCGTTGCCAAATATGTTCATCAGAATACGCTTCCAAGCCCCAGGCTGAGTCAAAAATGTCCAGTTGGATTTGTGGTCTACATCAAGAATTACAGATAAAGGCGCCGATTCCTTCATTCCTTGGAAATCAGAATTGGTAGGTGAGTTTAGATAGTCAACATCAGTGTAAGCATCATGTAGAGTCGAGTGAATAACATGAACGTGCCCAGCATAAATACCATTAATGACATCCTCTGTGATAGAGGCAATATCAAGATCTGAGGTCAAGCTAATTGTTCCGTAGATCTGAAACTTCTCTGCTGGAACAGCTTTTCGTACCTTGGACGAGTTGCGTACCACTCTTTGTTCCGTCTTTTGTGCTGTGGTGAAGTTATTGATTTTTGCATAGTCAAGTACATTAGTTAACGTATCAAGTAAAGTTGTAGAACAATGTCCAATCGTCTCCAACGCATTCCTTTGATAATTGCTGATTTGTGTATCTTGTAGAAGCTCGATTGATCCTTGAATTCCTTGTAGCGGACTCCTCAGTTCATGACTTATTGATGATAACAAAGCAGTCTTCGTTTGGTCAGATGCGACTATTTCTAGACGAGAAACTTCAGCCATGATACTATTTCCGAAAGCAGCCACGTAATTTAGATCGTCATCTAGACTAAGTACCCGAGTTGGATCTGAAGTCCAAAGCATGGTACTAGCAAACCAGCGCTCATTGTGCGAATCCCATAAGGGTAAGATCATTACGTATCTGGCGCCGGGAAATATTTGTAGCATAGTTCGACCTTCCATGACCCTAGAAGATGCTTTCTTAACTATCGAGTTTTTGGAAGTTTCTGCAACAACTGATATTTCTCCGGTCGGCGCAGCGTCGAGCATATCATCTTCACTTGACGACATATGACCCCCTTCGTCAAAAGCGAAAACTTTGCCATGGGGATGGCGCTTGAGAAGGCGGCGAACAAAGTTTTCTTTAACAGTGAGGTGCTCTGGAAGGCTTGTATCACCACGTAGAGTACAGCGTGAGGCTGTGGAATATGCTAGTACTTCACACATGCGTGTTTGTGAAGTCTGTACCTTCTTTTTTGACCTCCTGCTGTCAGAATCTTTTCCATTAACACTATCCGAGGTATCATACCGCGAAGAGTTTCTTGAAACATCTTCGCTGCTGGATATTTGTGCAGCATCATGTAGGCCAGCGGTTCTCTCCCGGTTATTTAAAGAAGATTGATGCCCAAAAGAGCTTTCTTTAGCATCAAAAAAAATCACGCCTTCCACATCTGTCGACTCACGTATGAGATTGCTCGCACGGGAAAGCATTCTTTTTAAAGCTTCGGCTTTTTCGGAAGGGGACCGAGTTTTGATATCGTTAATAGTTGTCTCTCCAGCAGGCATGGATAGATGCGCTTGATCGGGAGACTTCGATAATGAACTCTTGGGGGTTTCGTCCGATGGCGAGTCAGAAGGTATTTCCGGAGAATGTGTGGGTAAATTAAGGGTGGATGATTGATCGAGTTGTTCTTTCAAGCAGGGTGAGATATCCCTCACTTGAACAGAGGAGTGGTCATTCGATTCGTCATTTTCACCTCTCGGCCTGAGTGGAAGAACATTGCAAAGGTTACTCGGAGGTGAGGATGAGGTCGGAAGTAAAGATATCGACTCCTCCATCTCTCCCAATCGATCAGCAGATGATGCATTTGCTTCAGGGCCAGCAATCCCTAAATTATCAAGGGTATCTTCATCAGGAGCTGTCAGACCTCCTACGCTTCTTGTAGCATATGAATCTTTACCCCGAACAGATGTTTCGCGATCATTTCGAGTGCGCAGCCACCAAGATTTAATGCTAGAATGGCCTTCTACAAACAATCCTAATCCTTTCACCATCTTCTCTCCTCTTTGATGATCTCTCTTTACAGCAATGTTCTCAAGGTGCTCCATCACTGTATCAGTTATGTCTGTTAAGAATTCCAGTTCTTCTGGCAGCAATCCGCTCCGAGGAGTGTCATCAAACACACTGTATGCCCCTATGTCAAATCCTTCCCGAGATCGTATGGGAACAGTAGCCACGAACCGGATTTTCGGGCATCCAATAATGTTGGGGTCGTAACGCAAGGTTTCGTTGGACAGATCATTTATAACTTTCGGTATTACTTTAGGTCGAAATTCAGTGTCGTCGCGCTGGCTCTCTGATCGCGGTGTATTTATAACAGCAGCACATAATGAGTCTTCGCGAGGTATCGTTCGTAAGCCTAGCCATAGGGAATCTCCTTCATCGTGTACATCATCATTCTGTGATGATAATGTCTTTGTCGACTCTGCCAAAATGTATTCATGCGTCCGACCAACGAGGGAGATCATGGCCCGCCTTGCCTTTAATCGCAGAGCACCAAGTTGCGCAAAGGCATTGAGTGCTCTATCGGATGACGAGAAGGCCTTGGGGTAGGTTTTTGACCTCTCTGCATTTTTATCATTTTGTTTGAGCGGGGAGATAAGGGGTGCTGCAAAGGGGGGAAGATATCTAGATGATCCAATGTTAGGGTTGAACAAGAGTCGAAAGGATAAGGAAGATTGGTATCACTGACTTGTAAACTTCTCGTACCCTTTGAACTTCAGACACCCTAACAGATGTTTCCGAACTGAACTTTGTGGGCATCGCAGTTAGAAGGCGAATTAATGGACCCTTTTCACAAGCGTCATGCTCGATGATGAATGCACAATTAATTCCTCAAGAAGGGCAAACTCTACCTAGGTGGGTAGGTAGGTAGGTAGGTAGTCACGAAAGTTGAATGGGATTGAAGAAACCAATGAATGAATGGGTGAGCGAGGGAGAGAATGTAAGAAGAGATGGGAAGTCATTTACAAAGCGATACCTGGGGACTTGGGAACTGTAATCATGAAAATAAGAATAAGAATAATAAGAATTCAATGACAAGTTATTAAGGTTCGCAAGGTCCCAAAAGATTGTGGTATCAGTAGTAACCTCTTATTAAGTTGTAACCCGTGGACAGGAGTAGTAGCTCGTAGCTACTAGGTAGGTATAAGGCGGCGGAGATCTAAGAATGTTGATTGGACGGAGCATTTGAAGTGAGTGTAGTGTATCAAATAAAATCTGCATATTGATCGCCGGCAATGGGATGGTGATGGTGAATTATGAATCCGATCATTCAAATTCGTTTAGTAGCTGGAGACTGATGAGTTTAAGCTGCGATGGGTAACTTGAGGTAGGTAGGTAGGTGACTGAGTCGAGTACTGGGCATACCCGACGACATGATACTAAGGAAGTGACTATCGGTGGTTGGATCTTTTTTTATTTTTTATTTTCTTTTCTTTCCTTTCTCATTCTCTACGAAGATCCGGCCGGGATGGCTCGATGGATGGATTGGAAGAGGTTTGGGGGGGGGTGGGGTAACCTTGAATGCACGATCTTCACGTATCTCGAGGGAGTACCGGTATCATGAAAATATCTGCTGTGGCTTACTAATTATATCTTGTGGCTGATGGGCTGATGAACTGATGGGCTGATGCAGGTGGCTTCCGACATGGATGGCCCCGGGATCCATGGACGCCTGGGCAGGTGGCTCGTGGCTGATGGCTCGTGGCTCGTGTGTGGCAAATTCGATTAGGTAACTTCCAAGGCCACTTTTACCACAGTCCACGTACCTACCTGGTACCTAGTAAGCTAGTAACAGAGAACATCAACCATTTCCAGTTCCAAGGTCGGAAGTCAAGACATTGTTGCAAAATCCAGACTCCATTGTACATCATCAATCCTTAGCCTCAATGCTTCAGTATTACCCATGACAACCCAAATTGAACCTCAGTTCATCAATTATCCATCTCGATTATAACAATCATCCTAACTCAACCCCGCAATCCGATGTTACCTCCCTAGGCGTTCCAAGTTCAACGGATTCTGATCCTTCAATACCACATCTCCCACCTTACATGCTTGATGCGGGGTATAGTGCCTACAGAGGCTTGAATTTTGTTTGGCCATAGTCACGTTTCGTCGATTAAAGGGGAAGACATACTACGATATGCGTAGATCTCTCCTTATCGAGCAATCGATGGTCAAGTATAACTTGAATAGGAGCTGCTGATTTTCAGGATATGCCACATGGAAGAAAGGCTAGTATACCACATGTGAACCACATCCGAAACATCAGTATGAGACATATTCTAATGATATAGATATATATACGCCATTTCTCTACTGAATACTATGTGTTTAAAGCGTTAACAGCATCGTTCATGAGCATCAGCGCGAACTTCATCCCATCAAAGTTCATGGTCCTCATCTATCACCAATTCCCGCTTCCGATCTTCGATATCACCATTCTAATTAAGACAGAGCCAAGCATAGCTGTGGTCAGGTGATATTATCAGGTATCTTTTGTTAGCCAAGAGCTGTCGTCGGTATTATGTGGCAAACTGGACAGCACTTTACTAATGATTATCTTCGGATTGATACGAATTTGTATTGCAAGACATCAGAAAATCAACTTAGGTTGATCCTCAAGCTACACAATAGTCCATAGATGGAGCGCATCAGCTTCGTTACTCTACAACGCAGCTTACCTATAGCACATTTCATCTCGAAATGTTTCTGGTTACGTGGGGAATTTCCATCCCGTGAACTTCTAGCACCTTTCAACATCACGACTTCACAGCTACAGTGGAGGGTTAGAGAGTGCAAGTTTCACATCAGACTTACTAGATCACAGAGAGTGCAAGTTTCACATTAGACATACTTGATCACTTGGCGTTCAAATGCAAAACTACTCAGATTCAATTTCTATCTACAAAATCTTCGACGATTCTGGTTGCATACCGGCAGTCTAAGCTCAATTACTCTAAAGTACATGAAAATAAACTGTTAAGAGCGCCACAAGCTTTAGCGAGCCGTAGGAGTTCTTGCTTAAACGGACGACTATCCTGCAAACATCCTTTTCGTCATCATGAATGTCTGTCACTTACCCCAGTAGGCTCAACAGAGGTTCCTCGTTGAGAGGAAGCTCCAATGGGGTTTTGGCCACGTTCAAATTGAATGGTACCATCGTGGTATCCGACGACTTGCGAGGTTGTTTCTTATGAGCAAACAACTCAGCTAGATAATTCAACCACAAAGGAGTAGAAGATGTGATTGTCGCAGAGTGATCCAGTCCCGGATATCTCTTCAAATATGCAACATTTCCTGCATTCACGGTTGCCTGGAATGAATCTAAGGTAGTTTGAGGGAGAACTGAAGTATCGTTCCAGCCCTGGATGATCAATATTGGCTTCGAAGCTGAATCACCTTGTGCTGGGGCGTTCGTATCCTAGAATCTTTTGAGAAATTCATCAATCGCAGGTGTTACATTAGCGACTGTGTACTGGTCTCGTGGCAAGTCTAGTGAGAGGCCCATAGAAGCTAAAGTACATGACTGCGTAATATCGGCCAACTCCAACCGCTTTCTCATCCCATCGGCTAACAATGGTGTCGTGTAATTGGGATAGGTTGCTTTGAGGCCGTAAATAAGTTGACCAAGTTCGGCAGTAACGACGAATTGATGAAAATCAGGACGAGGGATTATGTGTTCGAAGATCTCGACCGACATGTCATAAAGCTTGGATGCAGGAGATATGGCAATTGTTCCAAGATATCCAGAGGAATGCTTTTGTACAAGAGGATGTTCTGATAGCTTCCACACGGCGCCACCACCTTGAGAATGGCCTATACTCGCCCAGTCTTTTGTGAACATGCCAGGAAATGCTTTTCGAGCTGCCTGAACGGAATAGAATAGATCATTGGCATGAGCCGTGAAAGCACTGTATTTGTGTAAGGTATAGTTGTTTCCAAGACCGGCGTAATCAGTGGCTACAACAGCATAGCCATTGTACATCAATGGAACTCAACTATTATAATCAAAAAGACTTGGGGAAGATGAGGGCGCGCATCCTCGATGAACACCAATTGTACCGTGGGCGTAGGCGATTAGGGGAAACTGGCTTCCATTGGCTGGTGAGGCGAAAGGAAATGCTATAAATCCACTGGATGGCACGATAGTACCGTCTAAGTCTACAGAAGTGTACTGGAATCGAAAAGTCGTAATGCCATCGGGTGTGGTCAGGGTAGAGCTATCCACAGGCTGCAGTTTTAAAAGATCTCCTGGAGCCGAGGAAGAGAAATTGTTTGGTGTGTTGCAGAAATCAAAGTCGAATTCTGTACCCACGGTTTCGAGGTCGGCAGCATTAGCATAGGATAAGATTGCTTGATAGGAAGCATTGCATCCATATGATTGGAGCTCAGCGGTACTGATATTGAAATTTATGGCTTGGCCCGTTGCTGATCTGGCTGGTAATGCCAGATAGAGCAATGAAAGAATTGTAGTGACGAGCATGATGGTAGAGTGAGTATGTACAAGTTGATGAAGATGGTGATGGAAAGAAGATGAGAAAAGATTCCCTTTATATATACGAAAAGATTCAAGGTATTCTCAAATCGGAACCTGCGGGCATTAAAATCATGTACTTCATTGAATTATCATTGTAATTGTAATTAATGATGATCGTTCATGCCAAGCGGAGAAGGTGTCTATGAGAATGATTCATTAATTCAATACAGATACCTAGGCATTGCAGAACAGATAGAAATATAGGAGGGAATCCACGTACAAGGCCGACTCGTACATCATTTCAGTGGATCGGTCCTAACGAAAACGAAACCCGAAGTTCAGCCGTCGTATGGACATTCATCGTAGGGACATGATATCGTAGGATCAGTATATTAGCCGAGTCTACGCATATATGTATGTACATGTGCTGCAATGCGGGAAAATTTGCAATGTAATGGAATGGTATTGGATTTCTTGGTCATCTGAGCTTCGCTACCTAGGTATCGATAGGTAGGTATCGGGATTTGGATTTGGATTTCTATAGTCGGATCGGATCGGATCGTAGGTGCTGCGGTAAGGTTAATGTAATCTTACCTAAGTAGATATTTGTCAATGGAATTGAATAAATTAAGGAAATTAGATTGGATTTTACGATATCGTATGGAAGATTAATGTGAGTTAGTCAGTGAACTAAATGGATTATGGGGTTTCTGTTCGACTTGCTTCGTTTGGAGGGGAGTGAGGGGAGGATTAGGTACGACGGAATCGTTAAGTGAGTCTTGGGACTTGGGACTTGGGACTTTGCAGATGATGAGAAATTACAATTGGAGATTTGGGAAAGAGGAAGGGATTGGGTGTTGTAGTTAATTTTTTTTGATTTTTCTGGTGTGGGATAGCAAGGTGCATTGGATTTTGTATGGATATGTATAAGGGTATAGTATATAGTATATGAGATGGGAAGGACGTGGATGCTGTTCTGAGGAATTCTTTTGGGGGGGAGGAAAACGTCGTGGGAATTTAGATGGAGGAGAGTGGTTGGCGATTGATTTTTAAATGGGACTGATTATTGAATTGACATATTCACATTCATGAAACTGACGAGCAGGACAAGCAACAGCCATCTGTTTAGCAAGATGCTAACCATTCCTGCATAGTGCATTATTAAATTCTGCTGCTATCTATTCTACTGGCGCAGGATCTGTATCGATAGTGATCTACTTATTTCCTATATGCACAGCGCGCTTGGTTAGACGCATGCGGCGGAGGTCTTCCATCGGGAGATGAGAGATATGAAAGTGCGATCAGCTCCATCATAGCGATCCACACACATACTATAACAACAGAGTCTCAGCAATCTCCCCAAAAGCTGGAGCGGAAGAATACCTGCAAGAGAAGATTCGACGGGTGGCTCGATCTTTTCATCATCTTGTTGATCGGTTTGGTGCAATACGGTGCTATGTGTGTGAACTGATTCATCTCCGGTCATATTCTCAGCCTCAAAGATATCAGCGGCTTGGGCTTTCCAGGCTGGCTGCTGTAAAATGTATTTGTAGTTTTGGCTACTAATTTTTGACTGATAGATCGTGCTGTTGTGGTGAGGGAAGGTCTTTTCGGGTTTGCGAGCAGATATGTTTTTATGTAAATAAGAAGTTTTTTAATCGTCGGGTATCAAGTTTTTGGTGAAGGATTCTGTGGTATTGTATGGATGACATTTGCAGTTGTGATTTTGCCCCGCGAGGTGTTCAGAAGGAAGAGCTATCTGAATTTTCCGTGATTTGGATTGCTTGCATCATGATCCCTTTCCAGAATGTCAGCGCTGCTCACTGCCGCCCAATTTAGACACTAGGGACTTGAGACCAATCTTGCTTCTTGAAATAATCCACTACATTCTTTAGCTGAGGCGGCGAGTTCAACTAAACAGATTAGCAACTGAAGGGATAATGACAACGCTTACGAACTCACATCTTTGGGGTGAATGATAGAAGGATCATGTCGTCCTTCATATCCGAACTCGTTGCAGTAAGCCCAGTTGTCCTCCATTTCAATACAAAGCTCAGGCAGAACCGGAATCCTCGATTGCCCCTTTGGCAGTAAGACATATTCTACTTTTTTACCACTAGCTTGGGTAAAAGCCTCGATGATTTCACGGAGATTGCTCCATCCCCTATAGCCAATGACGTTCTTTCCTGCACTCTTTTGCGAGCGCTTTTACGATGTGGCCAGTGTCCTCTTCTGCGGCGATAAAAGGAAGTTTAACATCTAGATCCAGATTGCCGACAAACTAGACTACACCCCGTGCAGTCTAAAGAGATTCAGCAATGGTTCGGCGAGGCGAAGACGGCTAACAGAGGACTTACCATTTGGGGCTGGAAGAACGCCTTCGACACAAAGTTGTTCAAGAAGAAGCCTGCTTGGAAGATGCTGGTTTTCTTCCACAACTCAGCATAGCTTTCTTCTCCTTACGCTGCTGCCTTGGCCTTAGAGTCAGAATGGTATACGTTGGGGTACTTTCCATCGGACCATTTGATCGCATTGGAGAGAGAAGATAACAATGAGTTTCTTGGTGGACATGATGGTTGAGAAGCTATCGGAAGATTTTTGGTCTTTGAGTCGAAGAGTGGCAGGCTCAGCTGGTTGTGATGAATGTGATAGAAAAGCAAGCGTGGTCTGCTACCCTATTATAATCGCTATCCTCGATATCGAATTTCTAAGTGCTGAAAAATCATCGTCATATGATTTCGCCACGACCCGGTGGGCAATAGGAGTTTCAAAGCTTAATAATGAGTTTCAGGCTCCGTGAGAAGTTCCTTGCTGAAGTGATGTAACTAGTTCGTCCGAGTTCTCCGAATATTTAGTTGGATTGAGTAAGTATTAGAATTTTGTAAAATCGCGGGTTTTATTAAGAATAAGGGCTAGTTTGGATATACAAATCCGCACTAAATCTACTAAATATTTCATACTTTTTAAAAATGGATTTTGAATTTATATTTAGATATTAAATTATAGATTTTATTGAATAATTTATATTTCAATGAATTTAATATATTTTGAAATAAAAAGAGAATAAATCACTTTAAAATAATATTAAATAATTTGTATTTTTCAATAAATTTATATAGAAAAATGAAAATATGAATTGAAAATAAGAATTAAAAAAAACTAGTTTTATTAAATTTATTAAAATAATTTGCTTTTTTTATAAATTTTTATAAGTTTTAAAGTTTAAAGCTTTAATATATAAAGTTTAAAATTATAATAAATAAAATCTAAAGTTATAATAAATAAAGTTTAAAGCTATAAATTAATTTTGAATTAGAATTTATAATTATATATAAATTTAAATAAAACTATTTCTATATTCATTTATTTAATTATTCAAATAATAATAATATATTAAAAATTTAGATTACTTTATTTAATTTATATATATACTATATACATATTTTACTTTTTTTTATTTTAATAAATTTTATAATAAATTTAATATATAAACTATAAAATTACAAATCAATAATCTGTTTTTTTTAAAGTAGATTATTATTATCATAGAATTTGTAGTAATACAAAAAGCGGATTATTTCAGTGGATTCAATGCGGATTTTGCAATTAAACGAGCCCTAAGACTTATATGACTTAGCATATTAATCTTTAAATACCTACCTAGTTACAATTACACTTATAGAAAAGATAGACGAACAATATCTCATAAATCAGGGACATTCTAGTACACTATTTCAGTACTTGCCTGAGAAGTAGAATAAGATGAATACGGTCAAAACTACGTTGCACGGGAATATCGTCTCTGCATAAGACGCTCTCGTTATCGTTAAAGCCTGCCATCGAGATGATCCCATCCATACTGCTCGTCGACTATATCATCCGGTCATATATCTGCGAACTAGCAAGCTTTATCAAAGGGAGTTACAATTTTGCTTATGAGGGCCATCTGGCATATCAGAACATGCCTGAATACTGGCTGAGAAGAATGAGTGTGATGGGCATCTTCTTAAATCTGATTTCTATATCGAGTTCCCAACGATTCCAGGTGCAATGGTGTCGGCAAGGGCCCATTCATGAGGCAGATAAGCTTGAAAAAGATTTATCAGAGACGCTGTATTGCAACCGCAAAGTTGTATACCTTGTATTTGCAGCCGAACCATCGGGCCTTGGTCGCCCATCTCAATTCAAGCTTGCTTTTCTTTTGCAAACAGAGACCCGGGCTACTCCACGCTGTCGACTCAACGCTGTCAACTCAACAACTGGGTTAGAGCTCGTTTAATTACAAAATTCGCATTGAATCCACTGAAATAATCCGTTTTTTATATTACTACAGATTCTATAATAATAACAATTCACTTTAAAAAAAGTGGATTATTAATTTATAGTTTTATAATTTATATATTAAATTTATTATAAAATTTATTAAAATAAAAGGAAATAAAATATATATATAATATATATATAAATTAAATAAAGTAATTTGAATTTTTAATATATTATTATTATTTGAATAATTAATTAAATAAATATAAAAATAGTTTTATTTAAATTTATATATAATTATAAACTTTAATTCAAAATTAATCTATAACTTTAGATTTTATTTATTATAACTTTAAGTTTTATTTATTATAACTTTAGACTTTATATATTAAAACTTTAGATTTTAAAATTTATAGAAATTTATAAAAAAAATAGATTATTTTAATAAATTCAATAAAGCTAGTTTTTTCTAATTTCTATTTTCAATTTATATTTTTATTTTCCTATATAAATTTATTGAAAAATACAGATTATTTAATATCATTTTAAAGTATTTTATTTCTTTTTTATTTCAAAATATATTAAATTTATTAAAATATAAATTATTTAATAGAATCTACGATTTGATATTTAAATATAAATTCAAAATCTATTTTCAAAAAATATGGAATATTCAGTGGATTCAGTGTGGATTTGTATATTCAAACTAGCTCTTAGCTCCCGGGACACAAATTTCGCAGCCACAATCGCAAAATTTACAGAATGTCCTGACTATGAGAGCGCTGACACACAATGCGGCGTAGCGTATAGGATCCGAGGCTTGGATATTTGCTGATGTCCCAGAACCGTTTCCGAAGTTTCGTTGAGCCACGAGGATATAGACGGACTGATATAACGCAAACCTAATTGCGGGTGTTGAAGCCCACCCATTCATAGATGTTCGTCGTTGCTCTCTGGCAAGGCGATGAGCTTCAGAAAACTCCTCGACGGTACTCAATCGCTGATCTCTGGCAATTTGGGTGAGCTTGTTAACATTGACCGATAGATGCATACTCAAGAGGGAGTAAAGCATGACGCCATCGAAAAGCATGCTTTTAACTCGAGTCTTGACATCATCGTGACAGCTAGGCAGGCTGTGTTCTTCGGAGCCATAGTAATATCGAAAAATTAGAGGTTCATTGTGTCGCAAATTGTACTTCGTCTTCTCAACATATCTTTACGGAGGACACTGTTGCTCCGGCAGTCTGTCTGAAAAATGGTGTTCTGAGAATATTTCCAGATGTCGGATTGTATCGCACACAAGCACAGGTGGATATCTTCGATAAGAATCGGTTGTTCTTGTGTTGAATCAGCGTTCAAGGAGTTGTCCGCGATCAAACTAAGCATTGACTTCGAATTACGACAAGTTGGCTCGTCATTCTGGCGCTCTTCCCAAGTCTGAAGTTCTTTTGTGTTCCATAGTGAAAGCGTACAAGGGAGTGGAAAGTGCAGCTCTTCTGGAAAGATTGTCATGGGTTTGTTTCGTAGGACCACCAGTGGGTGCATGGATTGACGGGATACTTCCCAATTTTCTATATTTTTCATAAATTCATTCTTCAATTGTTTGATATCAGAATTCGTATTTTGATTGTTTTATCTCTATTCAAGAATTATGATAATTCTTAAAATGAATGATTTGATATATCAAAAGATATTCACAAGTTTATTTTTGTATTATCCCGTGAGTCCGTACACTCACTGGTGGACGCTTATGTAGGCACCTAATTTGAACATGTAGTATGCGAGTCTGGTTCAACCTCAGCATGAAACTGGGACGCGAGCGAGACACTTACCTCTGCCGTTGATTCGTGATAATCCGGTGCGGGATCATCTATAAGACGAGAGGAAGCCATGCCAGGAACATGACACTCCCCCAACAGACGGAATGAATCGGCGATATACGGAATACAGTACACTCTCGGTTTTTACGAATGCTTTGAATGGAAGGGTGTTTCGGGAAGATGTAGTATTAGAAATTACGTCCGTAATAATAATAGTTTGTAATAATAATAATTAATGAATGTTATTTTCGAATGTAAGACTTACATCACCTCATGTGAAAGTTCTCTGATTACTAAGCTGATGATCTTTAAGGTTAGTCGTCCGTCGGCCCGGACCGCACCTGGCTTAATAATACGAGTCCCGCTGACATGATTTAAAGGCCCTCGTATATTAGTTACTTACCTAGGTATCAGGTATCAGTAAGTTGAATTTCAATATTAGTTATTCCAAAAAGACTCTTTATATGTTCTTACAAGAATTGTAAAAGCCCAAGTATTACACATGCACTCAAGATTTTGAAAATGCGTTTTCATGACACTTTGTTTGTGGGAATTGCTCCTTTCTTTTCTCGATGCGCAGCTATTACACCACCAGCTTTAAATTTAGTCAATTCGACTGACCTAGGTCTGGAATCCCTTGATCCGGCAACATATGCCCAAATTCTAGAGCTTGGCGGGCAGTTCGGAGGCGTTGATAAGTGTCAATTGGCAGTGAGTGTCCTATTTCACGATTCACTTCATGAATGCGATATTTATCAATCATGTTGTCATCAATTTAGTGTAAAGTTCTCTCCGTCCTCTCTCCCACCAAACTCACAACCCCGTCGTCTCCATCCTACATACCCCTCCCATATTGGTCAGTTCAACAAGCCGAAGTCGTACCGAGCTGTCGTTTCGATGTTACAATTCCTCAAGATATCTCTACAACTATCAAAATTTCTCAATTGACGGATTGTCCTTTTGCTGTGAAAAGCGGGGGACATGCGTCATTTGCTGGAGCATCAAGTATAAAAAATGGTATCTTAGTCAATCTGCAAAATTTGAATACAGTTCAATTGAGTGCAGATAGAGGAACAGTAAGTATCGGACCTGGAAATACATGGTATGATGTCTATCGAGTGTTAGATCCATTGGGAATAAGCGTAGTCGGAGGAAGGGAAGCTGGAGTTGGAGTTGGAGGACTCACACTTGGAGGTGGAATATCTTATTTCTCTGGCAAATATGGATGGGCTTGCGATAATATTCTCAATTACGAAGTTGTTCTCGCAGATGGCAGTATTGTCAACGCATCTCCAACATCACATCCAGATCTATACCAAGCCCTTCGTGGCGGATCCGGTACGAATTTCGGGATAGTAACGAGGTTTGACGCATTTGCATTTGAACAAGGACTTTTATGGGGAGGATCAAGATTCTACAGTTTGGCTTCCAATGCTTCACTCTCAGATGTGTTTTCGCAGTTTATTGTTGATGCACCGACTGATGAGGATGCCCATCTATATATTGGTTACGGATATGTACCGAGTTTGGGAGGATTTGTGACGTTGAGTGGTCCCGTGTATGCGAAACCGGTGGCAAATGCGACAATTTTTAATGCGTTGAACGATATTGTGAGTTTGGGAGATGCGACAGGAGTAGCGAGTATGGTGGAGTTATCGGTACAACTTAATCAGACGGCTTTTTTGAGGTAAGATATTGTCGTATTATGAGATGTTAGGAGTGTTTGTGCTGATTTATTCTAGAGAAGCGTATGTGATCCTTCTTTTAATCATTCCAAATAAGCGACGTGTGCAATCCTTTGCGGGTCTGAGATTCAAATCGTCAGCGTCCTATAATGGCTATATCTTATTTCCATTGACTCTCCTGATTGAAAGCATATACACATATACTTGTGAAGAAAACAAGATGATAGACCTTTTTACATATCGGAAGTCTCTTCTTACCAATATTCAGAATCAGTGCTAACATATCAAACCCTCTCCGGTTCCAGTTGGAAAACGGTTACTTTCAAAAATAACGCCACTTTTTTCAAAAAGATTCATGAAATCTTCGTGGAAGAAGCGAACCGCGTCGTAGACGCTCCGGGAATTATGCCATTCATGGCACTTCAGCCTCTTTCACTTAATATCATTAAACAAATGCAGAAAAGGAGTGGGAACACATTGGGCTTAAAGACGGAAGAAGGCCCATTTAGCAGTAAGTTAAGGATGGCATGAAATGTGTAAAGGGGGTAATAGGGAGGTATAACAGGAGAGCATTAAAGGAGGAAGAGAGGACATGTGTAAAAGCCAAACAGGAAAGAAGCTAACAGAAGATAGTAATGAACCTTAATTGGGGATGGGAAAATGAAGAAGATGACGAGAAAGTTTTCACGGCATTGAATCGATTTGTAGAAAGAATTGTTGAGTCAGTACTACCTTTCTTTGCTTTGTCTATTTTTCTGGAAGACCAAAATTACTGACTCTGTAATTGTGGTAGTTTGGCAAAAGAATGGGGACTTGACAATCAGTTTATTTATATGAATTATGCGAGTAAAGAACAAGACGTTTTTGGTGGCTATGGAGAGGTTAATGAGAAGAAGCTTAGGGATATACAAAGGAGGTATGATCCCGAGGGAGTTTTTAAAAGGCTGCAGCCGGGGTATTTCAAACTTTGACTGGAGAATGATGGACGAGGATAGTCGGCAGATTTGGGTGAGGTAATCTAAATCGGCAATGCACGTACAAGATTTGCTATTTTGGGAGATCTAGATTCAGCGCCCTTTTAATTTAGTCAAAACCTGCATCTAGACTTTTCTCTAGAATTATTCTCATGAAAACAATCAGATCACTGGATCTTCGCAGATCCCGATAGATCAAGGCGCGCAGCCGTTCAATGGCCATCATTTGGGTAACCTACCACAACATGAGCATTGAGCCTCAAGCTTTCACTATTCTATACTCTCATCGGTAAGCCACTGAACACATCGATTCATTTTTAATCCGACTGGTTCACGTTACATTTCTCAAGTGTGTCAAGCTTTTCATTCGCGCTTGTCGTTTCATCCACTCATTTTCGGGTTCGCTAAACACATCCCCTGAAATTAATCCTAGCCAATCAAATGATTCACAACCCGACTCTTTCAGACGAGATAATTTTACTAAGCGCCAACGTCATGTTTGAGCTTTATGTTGTGTATTTTGCATTTATTGGATGAGAAAACTTGGGTGGAAACTACAATGAACTGTTGTGAATCGTACAGCAAACTGGCTAGTTGTCTGTTTACCTGTCGATCTGATGGGGTTCTGGAAAAGCGCCAAGTTTGTAATGCAATGGACTCAGTGGGTTTGGGTCTCATTCCCGGTCATGTTCATTGAGATTTCGTGTATATAGAATGAGTCGAGAATTTTGGTAACATGATTTCAATTTCCATATTCTACTCATCATTCGTTTTCCTATTCTCAATTCCATTCATTGTTTCGTGTCTTGTCTGTCGTTGATTATTTCCTTCTTTTCCTTTTTTATTCACAACTTTCTTTGCCAAACTGTTAATCATTAATTGCAATCTTTCACATCTTTTTCAGCACATATATCTAGTACACATCCAGCCTTTTCTTTTCTCCTGAAAACACTTCCTACGGAACAATTTTTGAAAAAATATCATCTCTACAATCATGAAAGTCTCGCCTCCACTTTTTCTTTTTGGTACAATTTTTCTTTCTCATCTTAGTGCGGCTGGTCCGTTGTGGCGCAATGGAACAAGTAGGAAGTAAGTACACTTCTCTTCGACCCTAGGTCGCTTTGTGTGGGTGGTTTCGGGTTGGATAATTCTAATTTGGCGCTAGCTTCATACGCGGGGGTGAAAGGAAAAGAGATAGCGTTACTCCCATCGCAATCACTATCCTACCCGGGACGGTCACTTCTCCGATAACTAGTTCTACAGTTCAACCCGAATCCACACCATCAATAGAAGGAACCACCACATCCAGTACGAGTGTAACTGCTCTTTCTTCACAGTCCATCAGGACTTCAGCGACGTCCGTGGTACAATCAACGGAAGGATCAAAGACAACGGAATCGAAAAGCGCGACGATCACCTCTAGCACGTCATCGAACGAAGATAATGAATCCAAGACGTCATTGAGCTCTACTACATCTCCCTCGCAGCTGGTATCTTCAATCATATCAAGTACAGGAGGTACAGCCCCGGCACGATCAAGTCAAGTTTCAAATACTGAAACCAGAGATGGAAGCAGAATTCCAACTGCAACAGAATTGACGCTTACTATTACTCCACCGCTGAATACAGCACCCACCGGAAAATCTTCTACGAAGAGTCTAACATCAAGTCAGGCTACATCCGAATCACAAGCTAGTTCATTCTCTTCGAGCCAGGTTTCTTTGCAGACTACAACATTTGCGCCTCTACCTACCACCTTACCTGAGAGCAGTATTACGGCGAAAGCTTCCTCAACATTATTAGATAGTTCGACACTATTGAGTCTGAACTCTGTTCAGACTACAACATTTCCACTGCTTCCAACTACCTCTTCAAAGGCTACTGTAACCCCAGAAAGCTCTTCGGGTGAAACTTCCGAGGGGTCTTCCTCGGCAACTTTAACATTAGCACCGACATTAGTGTCGAGTATATCAGTCGCACCATTTGGTACTGGAAACTCAAGCACGGCAGCCACAGGAATCCCGCAAAGTTCCAGTAATTCGGATCCCAGTTCTGCATCCACGGTTAGTGTTACAACGGAAGCATCTGGCGTCAGTTCCCAGACTTCCATAAGGGAAACGCTGTCACCTATCACGGTTCTATCAAGCACTGCTGGAGCCTCAAGTTTAGTGGAGAGTGTCTTGTCGACGAAGGAGACTTCAAAGGTTACGGCTCAACCGCAGAGCACTATTGCACAGACTAGGACGACGGTGACTCAGGCGCCAGTCTCTACCACAGGAGCATCTGAGCAGAGTATTATTTCTCAAACCTCAATAACGGGAGATTCGTCTCAGGCGACATCGAGTGATTCTCTGCAAACTACATTCGTATACGTAACCACAGTGGTTCTATCTTCGACTCTTGGAGTTATCCCAACCTCTTCATCTTCATCCACAACCTCAACTTCATCTATACAAGTAAAAACCACAAAGTCCTCTACATCATCGTTCTCTTCAGCTGCAACAACTATCAAGCCATCTGAGATCTCTGCGATTACCTCGTCTTCAGAGCCACAGACTACAATTTTCCCCGAGCTACCTACCACACAACCTGCTAGCACAGCAGCAATCTTCACAACAACCGTAACACCTTCAACAAAAACAAAAGAATCATCTTCTAGCACTACAAAAATACCTACCTCTACATCCTCTATCACAGAGACCACCATTCAAGAATCTGTCATCGCACCTACAACCCAGAGAACCACAGCCGATGTCCCCAAAACTACAGAAATTGCCAGCACTATAATCATCAGTGTAAATACCGCAGATTCGAATAATGGGGCTATAACTGCATTAACCATTATTCCCGTTACTGCTGGATCCGGTTCGAAATCTAATTCTGGATCTAGCAATGACGCTCCCAGAACCACAACTAGTGATGAAAATGCAGAGACAACCACATCCAGAATCATCATCAACGCCAGTCCCACAGCTACCACAACGGCCGGGGGTAATGGTCTAGCACAGACTACACCTTCTCCTTTGCCCAGTTCTCAGACTCCTGTGCGCACATCTACGAGTGCGATAGATGATGGGCTGAAAACGACAACGTTGAGTATCTCGCCACCGAGAGAAACGAGTATTACGATTGCTACTGCGCCTGCGCTGACGTCTGCACCGGTAGCGACGAGTACGAGCACAGTAGGGAATGTTTGTTTGGGGGTGGGAGGAGATGGGAAGATTACTAGTATGAGTAGTTGTGTGGGTGGTGCGACGGAGACGGAGACGGAGACGGTGAGTGTGACGGTTACGGCGAGGGAGACGGTTACGGTTAGGGGGTAGGGTTTAGGAATGTGATAGGGGGATATTTTGGGGGAGGGAAAGGGTTGAGTGGAGTAATGAGATGGAATGAATGAATGAATGCATAAACGCATGGACAGAGAGAGGAAAGAAGGGAGAGAAACAGGGAGGAGAAAAATTGATAACTTGGCGTTTGGAGATTGGATTGGGTAGATGGGGGTAGTATGTAATGGACTGAAGGAAATGAATGATTTTTTGAAGAAATTTGATGATATCACGAATTGAAGAAAGGGTTAGGGGGCATTGTATCGAAATTGTATGAATTTTATAGAATGATAAGAGCTCGAATCATTACAAATTGTATTGGAAATTCTCAAGCCTTTCCGTGCTGTTTGCGTATCTCTTGTGAAAAGTGTGAATTAAAATGCACGGCTGTGGTGTAGTCACCAACAGCTATTCATTATCCTGGCTTTTTGCATGGGTTTCTCCAGCTTTGATCCGGGGCTATTCGGATTGGTGAATGAGTTTTACTAGACAGGCTATATGTTTGTAAGTTATTCTTCCCAGAAATAGAGACGACTTTTCCTCAACACAATGCACATTATTATAGTTCTCACCAGCAATTCAACTCCAAAAAATCAATACCATTGCATGGCATCCAATGTCCAATCCAGTCCACTCCACTCCATCATAGAATCTCCATCCCATCCTGTCCATCATCCTCATGATTATCAAACCACCTAAAGATCTCCTTCGCCTCATGCGTCATATGTCTAACCGGCTCATCCGCCGGTCTCCTCAACGCCCCAAACTTCTCCAACGGCACCGCAATCTCATCATGATACTCTAGTATTGCTTCAAAATCCCTACACTTATGATTGATATTAAAATCCGGCACTGCATTTTCCTGCATGTCCACCCAATAATGTCCATACGTATCCACATTTCCCTGACACATCAGATTCTGCAGCAGCGCATACACACAATGCGAGGCGTGGAGTTGATGGTATTTTCCCATTTTTTCGTCAGGGTAATAGTATTCTACGTTCCAGTAGAGATGCATTCGTAGCCGATTAAGACAGTGGATTTGATGGAAGACGTCAATGCGTCCGATGAAGGCGTCGGGGCCAAATCCGAAGGATTCGGGAAATTTTGCATATAGATCTGGATTTTTCCCTTGATTTACAAGGTCTTGTCGGGATAGTGGAATGGGATTTTGAGTCTCTATACGAGCCCATGCTGCGTCGACTTCTGGAGATGGAGGTTGCCGATAGATTGATTCGTTTTCGCGCTCTAGGAAGGTGCCATTGAGTCGCCAGCTTGAGAGGGGAATGTCGATTGCGTCTAGAATTGGAGCTATAATGTTTTCAATGAGATGTTTTTTTTACATGGGGTTTTTAATCTTACATTTTTCGGAGACTTGCTTCAACGCCCAATTCCGCTCTTTTCCACCAGGAACTTGCTTCCAATTAAGCATAGCCGCTGTGAACAAGTACAAAGACAGACAAAAGAAAAGACCATTCAGCCAACCCAGACACCTCACAAATGAATGATGCTTATGGCAAGTATCATTCTCTCTCTTTTCAGCATGTTCGAATGAATCATCGCCGACAGAAAAGCGGTTGAGAAGTCGATCTTCATCTTGATATTCGTTATCCGAGTTAACATGTGAGGGCTCCAATTCTGCATATGTGAAAGCTTTGTTGCGCTTGAATATTTGTAACATACGTTGATTGAACCCCATGCTGAAGACCGGAGAGGTTGGAGATGGGAGAAGTGAGAAGTGTAATGCGGATATGAAAGGTAAATGATAGAGTAGCTGTTTTCAAACGAAATGGGAAATGGTATATTGTAAGTCATACAGCTAATGGGTATGATATAACATCATAAATCAGGACTCGTGTTGCCTGCACTTTAGAACACCAGTGAGTATGTGGATTGACAGAACACACTTCCAATTTTCGATATTTCTAGCAAATTTATTCAACATTAGGATTCACGTTTTGATTGTTCCATTTCTAAACAACGATTATAGCAATTCTCGAGATAAATAATTTGATATATCAAGAAATATTCACAAGTCCATGTTCGCAGTGTCCCATCAGTCTATACATCCACTAGTACTACCCCACAATCAACACTCAACCCCCAGCATTCGATTATCTCAACACGTTACACTTACTCGTCATAACTTCCTCCCCATATTCCCTCTAGATAAGAGAAATCTACCCTCCTCTCTTTCAGCCAGGAAGAAACAAGCCACATACTGCACAGTTATCTAGATCCAATCGATCCACGAATATGCAAGCCAACTCATGTAGACAGTAACATACACGACATTTGTGATCTCATGATGGAAGTTTCGGCTAATTCTTCCCGTTCGCGTGGCAAACTTTGTGTTTCTCGGTTGGTGGTACAGAATAAATTTTGGACTTTAGTTGGATGAGAAGAAATGGTGTGGATATTTATCTACCAGCAGATTACAATTTTATTCCCTGTATCAATTATCATCTTGCAAAGTGTGGGTAAAGCTTCCGAGTACACAATTACGCGGGTTTGACGACTTGAGATATTTTGGACCCGAACTTCGCATACGGAAGCAACTCTGAGAGATCAGCAGCAGATAACAAACGTCAGATCAGCTTTACATCCTTTTTCTAGTTAGCTGCTCGCTAGGTATGAAATATACATCATTTGTAACTCAAAGATAGATATCTGAGGGGCATCGCTATTCGTATAAATCATATTTCATACGAGTAATAAACGGATGGGCCACAGATCAAGTGTATGTAAGTATACATAACTGTAGTAGTACAATTCACCTTATAACCGATTGAGCCTACTCTCGGTCAAAACAACGAGAATCGTGTAAACACTATCATTACTCCTAGAGATAGCCGAAACACTTTTAGTGAAGCCCCTTGCCCAAAACACTTAAAGTCTGTAACAGCTACATATTAAGCATCGATTCTAGTTACATCGAATCTCCCAACAAAAGCCCAAGTCAGATCAGCGTATATCCTTCCTAGTCATGGTGATGAAGAGTGCTTCTTCGCCCCTATTCCAACCAACCCTGTTTACTCCCCGCATAATCCTCGCTTGCACACCCACACGTTGTCCATCAATTTCCCCATCCTCCCATTTCACTCTTGCTTCTCGGTATATAGCCCAAATCAAATCAACTCCATTCTCGTAAGTGTGTGAAGTCACTCACACATGCAGATATATGTCTAAAAATGACGTATAACCCGATCCTTGCACGAATTGCTTCAGCAAACACGAACAACGACTTGGTGATAGAGAAACAATAAATTGAGGCATTTCTTTGATCTCTGCTTCGCCACAATTTTCGTCGCAGCGGAGAGTTTTGAACGGTCTCATCATAACCTGTTTTGACATCCATGTAGTGTTTTCGACACAACTGGAGTTGCCGATATACTTCGAATCGATACTGAGATCTAATTCACAACCTAGTACATCTTTCTGATTTCTCGAATCGGGGTTGGATTTCAATTTGCTTGCTGAATACATGATCCGATAGACTACACAACTCGTTGTCGCAAGTTCCGTCGGTTATGCATACGATTGTATGTTTGAGAATGTATCACGACACTGTTGATCGTGGGAATAATCTTATCTTGTATGAATAAACGAAAAGAATAGATCGGCGGCAAGATAACAGTTAGTTACAACACTTCGAAGGATGTTACTCTACAGAATAATCTTGTGCAGCACTTTCGGATCTCCCGGTCGGCTTGCAGCTAGATCGAAAAGATTCACGCATTTTCATTCATTTGGAAGTCAAAGATATCTATATAAACAGTCCATAACTAGAGATCTAACCTTACTTCTATCAATCATCTAATCACAACATTCCTTCCAACCAAACTCCAACAACGCATCCCAGAAATCCCAACACCCCACAGACACCTCTCCAAAATGGTTCAAATGACCGCAATCCTGGCTACGGCCATTCTCAGTCTCGCATATGCCGCACCTCTGAGTCCTGTTCAAGGTCTACCAATCCTCCCTGAAAACAAAAGAAATCATTGCTAACTGTAAGTAGAAGAAGTGAAAGCACGAGGTGTGTTGGATGCTACGTATGCTCAGCTGGATTGGTTTATGACTAAACGTGATCCAGAGCTATCTTATGTGAATAGCCGCGCAGCGGAATTGAGCTATGTGGTATGTTTTGTAAAGATATTGTGTGGTATGAAGCTCATGGGATTGTAGAATTCGAAGCGTGAACCGGAGTTGAGCTATGTCAATTCTAAGCGCGAGCCAGAGCTCAGCTATGTGGTTTGTTTCACAGAGATATTCTTTTAGTATCCAGCTCACACAAACATAGAACTCTAAGAGAGAACCAGAACTTAGCTATGTCAACTCCAAGCGTGAGCCAGAGCTCAGCTATGTGGTTAGTTTGGCCCTCCCCATTTTCGAATGCATCCTATTGACAGGTTTCTAGAACTCCAAGCGCGAGCCTGAACTCAGCTATGTGAATTCCAAGCGCGAGCCCGAATTAAGCTACGTCGTACGTCCCGCGCATTCCTTCTGTTCCTCGATTAGTTCCTGTTCCATCTACTAACCTCCTCACCCCAGAACTCCAAGCGCGAGCCTGAGCTTAGTTACGTCAACTCCAAACGAGAGCCTGAATTGAGCTACGTTGTACGTTCCGCACCTCCCCCCTCCTTCCCCTTCACCATACCCCACTAGACCCCATACCATAAACTAACCTCCTCTCCCCAGAACTCCAAGCGCGATCCAGAATTGAGCTACGTCAACTCTAAACGAGAGCCAGAATTGAGCTATGTCAACTCTAAACGTTCCCCGGAACTCAGCTACGTCGTACGTTCCATTCCATTCCATTCATTCATTCTCCACAACTCCTCTCCAACCAATGCCATCAATCCCATAAACCCCAATAAATCCCTCCCAATCCCCAAATACTAACCCTCTCCCCAGAACTCCAAACGCGAGCCCGAACCCGAGCTCAGCTACGTCAACAGCCGCCACACACACAAGGAGTAAAATTCCCCATGTCCATGTCCATGTCCATCTCCATCCTCAATCTCCGTCTCTTCATCAAAGAGATCAAAAAGCTCAAAGAGATCTATCTCTTTATCACTGAGTATGATATGAATAAAGGGGAGAGTGTATTCATGTGCGCGTGTGCGCGCGTGTGTGAGAGCGAGAGACACAGACAGAGGCAGAGGCAGACAGAAATGATATTTGCAATCGAAATTGAAACCATCAACACCCACCTACACATATATCCAGCTACACCAACAAATTGTCCCTTACACAATTCCATTTCCCTTCAATTAATTGAAATATTCTATTTTTCCAATCCAAGGCTCTCAAATTTCCAATTTCCAATTTCTAATATCTATTTCCTATTGACATACATACATACAGAATAAATGAATGAATGAAAACTTTTCACTGACTCCCATCTTCCATGTGTTTCATTCCCATGATATAATATATCAAGATCTTACATTACAACAACGTATATGATATGCTTCCTTGTTGAGAAAGCTAAATCTCCAGATTTCTCACTCATTCATTGGTGATTATTTAACTCCATCCATCCTTCCTTCCAACATTCGCCTCCTCCGCAAAAGAATTCTCCACCCCTAATCTACCCAGCGAACTTTAACCTCAACCTCATCCCACAAACATTCTCACACCCAATTAAATTCCACTAATCCAATAATCTCCTCCTCCCCGTTCCCCCTCTCCCCTTCTCCCCTTCTCCCCTTCTCCCCTTCTCCCCCTCTCCCCCTCTCCCCCTAAATCCCTCGTTTCTCGTTTCTCCAACTCTTCACACTCATTTCTTCCCCTCGCTCGTCTCGTCTCGTCTCGATCCGCCTCCCTGCTATCCCATCTCATTCTTTCCTATCCCATCCCGTATAGAGTACAGCAAAAGTAGATACAACCAAGTACCTCTAAGGCTGGTTATAGTGACGAATAAAACGTACCATTGACCAACTTTGATCAACATCTTCTCTATATCTTGAAAGATTCTATGATCCATCTACTCTATCATTCAAATCATAAATTACACTATTCAATCAAATCATTCAAGTATTCATCAAGCCACTTATTGCAATTCAAATGGATTTTCATTCTCATTTCTCATGCTTCGCTTCTCATCTCTTTTGGAAAACAAAAGTTGATGACTAATTACAATTGATTAAGTACCCTTTGGTGAGTTTCATGTGTTTTCTTCGTCAAAGGTTGAAGAAATTACACAAGCCAACTCTTCCATTCCTATCTTCATTACTACTTTCATGAATAACGCCTATCCTTCCCCTAGAATTTAATGGACAGAAATGTTTGAACGCCCAGTCTAATGCATTAAAATGATCATAACCTTACTGCCGCAACTTTGCCCCTAGTATGCGGAGATTGGCGTTCCGATGATAAAAAGATGGTGAGAAGGTAGTGTGAAGATTGATGAAAAATTTCGAAATTTCGAACAGAGATATTAAGATGATTAAGGTCTCTTTGTAAAGGTCAATGGACAATCATCCTGTAATTTGTGTTAGTAATGATCAAGAGCCATACAATGTGAATATGTACTAACCATAGGGAAAATTGTAGCAAAGACCTTAATCTCTTCCGATTTTGGAGTTGGATGATGAACCCAGTCAAGTTCCATCGATGCCTTTCCGATCATGAGAGCAAGGTTCATTTGGGCATATTCTTGTCCCAGACAATAATGAGCACCAGTTCCAAAGACCAAATAGTTCTTAGCACCCTTTACTTCTGCGTCGCCAGAGAAATAACGTTCAGGGTCGAATTCGTCAGGTCGGTCATAGACATCAGGATCGCGTAAAGCTGGGTATGTTGTTGGCACAATCATGGCTCCTATTTCAGTGGTTAGAGTTGGATTTTCGTTTTTGTATCAGCTTGACATACCTTTGGGAACAGTGTAATCTGGAGTGATTGGGAATGCTTTCTTGGCAACATATGGAACCATGAGAACAGGAGGGCGCCATCTCAATAACTCTCTAACCACGGCACGAGTATATTTCATGCTTTCCATCATGTCCATGTTTGGTCTAACTCGTTTATCACCACCACGAACGCGTAAATTCTCCTCACGGACCTTATCCAAGACCTCAGGACGTTGGGCCATAACTTGGAATAACCAGGTGGCGGCACTACTAGTAGCATCTTGGGAAGCGAACAAGAAGGTAAAGACAGTTTGAGCAATTTCGAAGTCGGTAAACTCGCGGAGTAATGGTGTTGGCTTGGTCATTCCTTTGGTTGAGAGACCCTTTTCTTCTGCCTCGCGCCAAGCAGCGGACTCGAGTTGAGATTTGATCCATCCATCCATGATACAAGAAACTTCACCACCGGCAGCCATGCGAACCTTACTCTTTGCGGCACATTTGGAAAATTCCTCAAGAACCATATCGGCAGCAATCTTTCCATACCAGGACTTGGTGAATGGAAGAATGATTGGGAAGTTGACCAATTCCAAGGCGGCAGTGATGTTGTAGTAATCGTCGGCAATCTTCTTGATAGCTTCGTCTGAGATGTAGAAACCAACAAATGTACGACAGGAAACGGCGCACAACAATTCTCTGAATTCGGACATGAATGGAACGGGTTTTCCTCCGGCTTCCTCGGTAACCTTGGCAAATCTTTCGTTATATTGATTATAGACGTCGTCTTGTCCTGGGAGATAACAATCGAGAGCTTTGCGAGTGAATAATCCATTGAGACCCTTTCGGAAATCAACGTGAGCCTTTCCGTCAAGGAAAACCCAGTTGGTCTCGCCCAATAATTTATGTGCTGAATCGACTACACATGGTTTAACGTATGCTGGGGAGTTGAAAACTTTTCTAGCCATATCACGAGTAGAAGCGATAACAACAAATCTGACAGAGATTAGTGCCTGATTTTGCAGTGGCAGATAATAGTGTTGACCTACTTGTGGAAAACAGATACGCAACTGAGGTCACCGCTTGCCCATTTTGCTTGATATTCGTGAAATTTTGGATTGACAGATTGTAAAAATGGACCGATAAAGGGGGCTTTCCATGCTGGACCGATGATAGAACCCTTTTGCCAGATATAACTACCTGTAAAATTGTTAGTGGTGCAATTGGTTCATTGACGCGTTGAGAAGTTTCTTACATTGATCATAAGCTACCATCAGGCAAAGAATTGTAAGCACAATCTGCCATGCGCTGACTTCTGCCAGTTTGGCTAGAAACCCATTGAGTTGAGGATGGCCAATAATCTGAGCAAATTTCGCATCTGCCACAGGTGAGGCATAAGTGATATTTTGTACCACGTCCGCCATGATTTGTTCGTTGTGGTATGTATCTGTACCAAACGAGGTAATGACAGTGGTCGCAAGTAACAAGTACAATAAAAGAAGATTGATATGAAGAACAATCTTTTAAGAATATCAATCTGACGGTTGACTATAAAGTCTTTGGTCAGAAGATATCTGGTACTTGCACGATAGGACAAGTTGTTGAATAAAAAGTATTAAGAAGGGAAGAATTTGGGTGGGAGGATGGGAAAGTCGGGAATTATTATTGAGTTATGAAGCACCAGAACCTTACTGTAAGGAACGATTGGGAAGTTACGGAATTTGATTAAGTAATCCACTCGAGCTACCTGAATGACGACCGTACCCAATCATCTGTGATCAAATTTTATAAGTTTAGTTAGATTGGGACACAATCGGGTGAATAGACCGATCTGAAAAATTCATCTAACGGGGAGTAATTGAGTAGCCTCGTAGCTGATTTGCTATTGGATTGTACTAGGATTAGATTTCATTAAAGACCTCGAGAGACCTTTGCAACAAGGGTTAATCTGCCCGGCAAGAAAGGATAGAAAGGAAAGAAAATTCGAACATGAACATCAGTGGAGTGAAATGCGAAGAGCTAATCATACTAGGGAGGAACTAGAAGTAAAAAAAGGTCATCTATGATCTATTGACTAGTGGCGCGATATGTGGTGGATTATTCTGGACCATTATTAGGTAGCTAGGTAGTTTCCCCTGATATTATTGAGTTAGTTGAATTGAGGATGTACGTATGGGAAATGATATTCATCTCAAAGTTGTACTGCACACGGTATACGAAAGTACGCTCATACAAGAGTACAGTTGTCAGTTGTTACCTAGGTAGTAAAAGACAATTAGAATCGACTCGAAAAGGAGGAGGAGTGTAGCGAATGCGCGTGTTGTACCGGTACCTAGGTAGTTAGTTATTAGTTACACATTCACTTCATCTCTGTACCGGACCGGTACTCGGTAATCTTCTATACATCAGATAAAGGAGGGCAAAAGAGTGAATTCAATCATCAATAATATCCCATCCTATCAGAAAGACGTCACTATTCTTTCAATTCATTTATTCATGTGTCTAGGTTCTCTAGGTGTCTAGGTAGATAACGGAAGCAAACAATAGGGCTAGATAGTAGTTCAAAGGTTCATGGGTTGATTGATAGGTTGATAGGTTGATAGGTTGATAGGTTCATAGGTTCATAGGTTCATAGGCTCATAGGCTCATAGATCAAGCTTTGAATGAAGAAAGTAAAAAGTTTGTATAAAGAAAAGTATAAGCAAGCATGCAGGTACGGAATGTTGTGGTTGGTTCTCACAGGATGTGCCTGATGCTTTTCTGTTGGTGTCATTGTTGTGGTGACCCTTTGCTGACCTGATGTCTTGTTTCTGAGCCCAATATCGACATTATCATATCATCCGTCCACGACCACTAGAAATTAAAGATGTACATGCCTAGGTCCATACGAGAGGATCCTTGTCAAATAATATTATCAGTCACTCACTCATACTTGTATTACCAACCACTTTCCATATCTTCCGAAGCTTCCATGCTAATAAGTTGAAGGAAGAAGAGGATTTGCAGTAAATTCCATGCTGGAACGATATACCTACTCGTGCATTATCAGATATCATATATTGTTCCGATTTGTTGAAATTCTACCTACTAACCATACTACAACAGACTTTGATGGCTAACGGCTAACGCCTAGATGAAGCCACAATCAGATTCTACACATCAAAAGCATATCTACGAGTAGGTAGTAAAGCAGAATACTCACATCTAATCACAATGATAGAGAGATATTCAATCCCATCTGCTCACGACGACGAAGAGACTCATTAACCTAGATAGTCATGACACGTGAATCTCCATCTCTGACTAAATCACGAGATCCATCTATACTCGGATCCTCCAATCTGTACTCCGTACCTACTACCTAGTGAACAAAACTGGTGGCTGGTCGCAAGGTGCAACCAACTCAACAAACACAAGTCTTGGCATGCATGCATCCCCTATTAAGAATATATCTTCATCCCGACAAAGTTCTCCAAAAAGCACCACAAACAACTTCAGTGAACACCAGGACCTCCTACTCAAAACACACATCACAATCGGTACCTACATACGGGAAATACAATACGATATCACGCCAGATTCCTCCATCAAATAAATCAAAACCCATGCGAGCCATCTCCAAACTCCAAACTCCACAAAAAACCACCCAAAACCTAATCTGAATCAACTTCTCAGATCACCTCATAAACAAAACATGTGTTAGCTCAGTCCACCGAAGAGTCCAACGATGTTATTTAATCGAATGCTTCTTTATACGCGTATATATATATTTCATACTTACATAGATACGGGATGGAATATACTATAACGATAACAGTGGGGAAGTACGTGTCTATCTCGAGTCTGTCCTGTCTTGTCGAGCTTGTATAAAATTCTAGTCAGCAGCATTGACCAACAAATTTCACAACCACCTCAAATTTTCAACACTCAGTACCAGAATTCCACTCATATCATCTCTAATTCAAGAAACCAAACCCCCATTTTCATCCAACTTGAATGACCTCCAAATAGTAAAACTATCTACCTATCAGGAAAAGTATAGTTTCAATATATTCAATTCTCTTCACAATTCATTCTCTACACCATGATAATATCCAGCCCCGCCCCTCAATCGCGAA
The DNA here is from genome assembly GCA_004786125.1 of Botrytis tulipae. Taxonomy (NCBI): domain Eukaryota; kingdom Fungi; phylum Ascomycota; class Leotiomycetes; order Helotiales; family Sclerotiniaceae; genus Botrytis; species Botrytis tulipae. The sequence goes on from PQXH01000037.1 coordinate 52,894, forward strand.
AATCAACAAATCAAGCTAGAATTTCACATGAAGGAATATTTAGCCGAGCCATGCTACGGAGTATTTTCCATGGAAATGGGCTTACTTTCTCGGAAGAGGAGGGGGTGAATCCTTCATCATGATTAGAATCTGTTATATTGATCACGAGTCAATTATCTCTTTAGTGGGAGATTCTAGACTTGATACTTATTGGATGCGGGTAATCTTGGTTTACTCTCATACGTTTTGAAGTCCATTGTTGGGTGTCTGGTCATTACTTTGAATTTTTTCGGGACGGGCCTCCATATGGATATTTCAGTACGAGATATGTACTAATAACATGTTCCTGTCTTTTCACTTCTCTGCTTTTGATGTTCTTACCCTTTCTGCCCTCTCTGCTTCGCTTTGGTTTTGTCTGTCAATTCCACGCTTCCAATCGCTCGCAGAAACATCCCCATTACATTGCTGAATACGCATTACTTCACATATATTCACAGATAAAAGAAGATTGATTTTCAATTCAGCTATTTTCAGATTTAATCCGCGCTGGCCTATATCCTAATCTAAGTTATGTTACAATGAGTACAGTGCACCAGTGGGTGTACGGACTCACAGGACAGTACAAAAATAAACTTATGAATATCTTTTGATATATTGAATCATTTATTTTAAGAATTGTTATAATTCTTAAATAGAAATAAAATAATCAAAATACGAATTCTGATATCAAACAATTGAAGAATGAATTTATGAAAAATATTGAAAATTGGGAAGTGTTCCATCAATCCATGCACCCACTGGTGGTACTCACATATCGAACAATCCACCATACACGAGTCTAATAACCCAATGATTTCCCTCTCTGAATCTCAGATGGCATGAACTACCTACCCATTACCTATCATCATATTTCAAAACCTCTTTTACGCTTAGTTTTATGGATTCTTATTATCGCTCTATATATCGCCCAAACTATCTTATCTAATTAATAAGAAAATTGGCATATGGAATCTGTATTCGAATCATTATTCAACTTTCCTGTTTTGTAACTAGATTTGTATATAGGATTGGGATATTGATTATTTCTTGATTCAATAAGAACTATAGATTACAAAAATCGATGGAAATTCATTAATCTAAGGATAACTTTCAAGATCTTATATTCTCTATTTAGTATCGTCAAATATAATATCCATATTCATATCCACCTCCGCAAAACCAACCCAGACCCAACATCCCAATCTACAACCAGACAGACTTATTATGCTTATGCTTACTCCCTCACTGAGGAATTAGATATTACATGTATACCAGGTATATGAATATTCAAAAAACCATCTCCACACTTCCCAAACACCTAACCTCGAATCTCTGAACTCTCTAACCCCTCTAACCCCTTTGTATATCATATCACATCACATCACAATCTTTCATTTTTCATTTTTCATTTATCTTGAAATCAGATACCCACACATGATCACAATCATTACAGATACAAAATCGTCTTACATACATCGATCGACTATGCATTCTCACTGGGGTATCAGTACTCTTGGGTCTCTAGATGACTTTTTAGGGGGAGGAGGAGGAGGGGGGGGGCCTTTGAATTTATTTATACTGTTTTGTGGGAGACTTGGAGACTTGGAGACTTCTAGGGGAGTAGTTTAGTTTAGTTTCTTTGGTGATGGTGAGATGGATTTGGGGTTGGGTTGGGTTGGCTTTGGGGTTGGGGTTATGTTATCATGAAATGGGATATATATACACAGGTATCAATATTGAATATAAGATAATATAATACAAACATGAAGATGAAGATGAATATGAATATGCTAGCCCTCAAGCGTAAAACAAACGTATATACAGATTAAGAATTGAGAGTCAGAAGTCAGAAGTAATCAAGAATCTCCTCCCCTTCCCCTCCCCCCCCCCTCCTTTCCTCTCCCCTCATCCACTCATCCCCAGTAGAAAATAGGAAGATAAGAAAACACAAAATCACGTACCTACTAGATACAATATACAATAATAATAATATAAACTCACCACCACCATCATCACCACCACTCTCAATACTCTACCTTTTTACCCTACCTACCTACCTACCTACCTAGCTGACATCCGAAAATTGAAATTGGATTTCCGATCGAGTTGGAATAGTTTCTAATTTTACAATCTTATATATATATCTCTACCTACCAAGAAATTCCACAGTTATTTACAAAAGACTACCTACCTATATTAGAAGTAAGAGTAAATTTCCATGCATCTCTTTCTCTCTAACCTTTTCTTTCTCATGGATTATAGTTGTGTTTGTGTAAATTTTATTTTATCCTAATTCTATTCACATTCCCCTATAACTTCCTTCTATCAATTTAAAGTCAATAGGAATGAGTTACCAAACTCCATATCCATATCTACATCCTCCTGACCCATAAAAAAGTAGCAAACAGCAAACCTTGCAACCATGCAATCAACCATGCAACCATCCAGTCCCCCCCCAAAATCTCAACCCATCCCACTCCCCTTTCCCAACCTCCAATCCCTAATACATACATACATACCTACCCAGGTATCTCAAGTTCACATATCAAATCCAACACAAGCCCCACAACTTTTACGCTTACGTACATACCTACAGATGAGACACAAATTCCACTTCTGCCAATCTTCGATTTTATTCTATACCATATGGATGGGATAATTGTGAGCTGTTATGATATGATATGATATGATATGATATGATATGATATGATATGATATGATATGATATAGTATGTGTGTATGTATGTGTGTGATAAGAAGGGAGAGAGAAATATAAGTAAATACCTAGGTACTAAGTAGATAGTCTTCTTTCGATAAGCGAGTAATTAGTATTAGGGATTAGGAATTTGGGAGAGGGATATGAGATGAGATGAGATGGGTATATATGTATGTAGAAGTTTTCAGATGATATAACGTATTAATAGGTGATACCTAGGTAGATATACAGTAATAGTGAAACAGTAAGACGAAACAGAATGGTACGGATGGATGGAGGAAGAAAAGGAGGAAAGAATATTGTACCGCATTGCGTGTAAGAAATATCAAGGGAGCAAGAACAATTACTACCTATCTAAGATTTGGGGATTTGCATTGTAGCAATACAGGCAAATACCATCTAGTCTCCTATCGGATTTTGTATTTTCCACAGGCATCTCATGAAATCTTACTTAGGATAGATGGTTGTACGAATCGTCTGACAGATGGGAACAACGTGTATTGAACATGTAAAGTTGAATATAAGATTAACACAAATATGGGTGCTTTGCTGCATGACATATAATTGAAAAGGATGTAATAACAGAGTTACTTTTAATCTGTGAGCGACTACTAGGTCTGCAGGAATTTTATTTTCTGTGTAAGAGAAACCCACCTTGGAACTATGCTTTTGAGAGTACACAATGAATGCATTTGCAATCCACGGAATATAGCCCATAAATGATATATTCACCACACACCATTAACACCACTGTCCCAGCATCCCCAGCTCTCACAACATGCTCCTCTCTCCACCTCTCCCCCCTTTCCACTCCACTCCCCCCAACTCCCCTCAAACTCCCCCACCTTCCTCCACCCATTCCCCTTCGCAATCTGCGCCGCCGCCCGCGACCTCACCCCCGCCTTACAATAAAACACACATTCCTCCTCCTTCCCCGGCCTCTCAAACCCAAAGCGATCTTCAAATTCTTCCTCGCTAATACTAAACGCATCCGGATCCGTCGTGATAGAAATATTCACCGCGCTGGGAATACGTCCTGTTTGTTGCACTTCGAGAGGTGTGCGGACATCGATGATGTGAGTATCGGGATGTGGAGCGGATGCGAGTTTTTGCATCTAGAAGGGAAAGAGAGAACAAGTTAGCAAATTCATTTTCGAGAGAAAAAAAGAGCGAGCGGAGAACAAACATCTTCAAAAGTGTAGTATTTAGATTTCGTCTCCGATTCCTGCGAATACGATCTTCGAACATGTCTCGATCCCCGAGCCGTCTCTCGACCAAAAATCCCCGCATTCATCAACGCACCATCTCGAACCCTCGTACTGAAATTCGTGCAACTGCTCGTGGACAAATGCGTCATGGAATAGCATTTTACAGACGAAGCTCCCATGCGCGTTTGGAACGCGCGGGCTAGAGTGCGAGATACTCGAGGGGTAGACATATTCTTCGTTTTTGGTGCCGAAGTTGTGAAAACAAAATCTGTTTTCGATACGGCGTATTTCAATTGACGACTGCGAGGGTGTGTACGGTCGGGTTATGGAAAGGCTTTCTTTCTATTCGAGGTGTGGTTTTGATGGTGGGATGAAATGGAGGGATGAAATATTACCCCGGATTTTAGGTACGTCTAGCGATCCTTGTTTGATTTCGTCATGTCATTCATGATCAATAGAAATAATTGAATTCACATCAAAATAAAGAAAACAAAGGGCACATAACGAAAATACAAGTTATAATAAACCAAGATATTTTCATGGATGTTGAATAATCTACAAGGTGGCTCACCGAAAGTAACAAACAGCTAGGCCTCATTCCCAAATGAGCTCACCGGGAGCTCATCAGTAGCAATTTGCCATGTGAGAGCTTAAGCACATGAATACCTTTACTTTTTAAGAGACATGAACTTGGTAAGTCGCACAATACACCAGGAAATCTTTTTACAGAAACCAAATTGGGAGCTGGAATCTTAATTCTCGGACACTTTAACAGCTGTTGCAAATCAGGGGTATTATAGATCCATGATACAAGGGGCCATAGTACTTGAAATGAAAGTCCATACACGATGAACAACAGGTTAACATGATGAATTGTACATGATAATGGGTATCGATCTATTTGTTTGATTTGAAATGACTTGTACTCCTTGAACATATTCCTCCCCCTTAGTTCGGGCCAGCCTTTACTCAATCTCTCCTCAACCCTTCATCCCAGGGCAAACATATCCCTCAAGATATCTCCAATTTTAGAACAACATCCTACTTGGATTGACCTCCTTGGCAGGATCTTCACCCTCAGGCTTCTTAGCTACCGGACTTCCATGGGCAAAGAACAACACCTTGATAGCAATTGCCAAACCTGCATGTAGAACAACCACCATGATAAGTAATATTTTACTTGTCTGTTTATCCGTAGCGCTGAGAACTGGATATAAATTCCTAAGGAGGAAAGCAACGCTCAATCCAAATCCAACTCCTACGAATACCCAATTCATGATTGTAAGGGATGACCAGGAGACCAATGCGACAGGAATCCATACGAGATTGGAGTAGCCGTAAAGAGCGGCGCATTCAAGAAGATTGGCAGATTCGCTGCCAAAATATTTGAGGGCTAGGAAGAGAAGGATTGGAATTACGAATGTATATCCATAGATTAGACCTGCGGCGCCTGTAGAAGATCCCAAGTTAGTATTATATTCATTCTCTCTGACCATAAATGCACTTCGATTCCCACGCAAGTTGAAGAAAAAAGAACCTACCGCTTAACAACCCAAAATCGTACGCAAATCTTCCTTCTCCTCTTTCCGCCAGATACAAACTAACCGTTCCTCCCATGAATAGAATAAAAATGACGGTCGTAGCAATCCAAAACGGACCATACAAATCTGGATTCCCCTCTAACACATCCAAGAAATTTGCACGAGGATATAGAGCTGCCCAACATCGTGCTAGAACGGAAGAGGTATCGACATCGAAGAACTGTGAGTAGAAGTGTAGGGACCAGAGGTAACGTTTCGAGGTATTGGGACTACCTGCAGTCGCTGGAGCGGGGAGACCAGGCGATGTGGGCTTATTGCGGGATGAGGAGGGATTGTTTTCGAAATTGGAATTGTGGAAGGAGAGATCTTCTTGGAGATCAGTATGACCTAGATCGCCCTGGGTTTGTTAGTATGAGAAAATGGGTTTGGATTCATGACAGAAAAATGAGGCCTAAGGAAAGTAAATGAGAAACATACCTCCTCATCCACATCGACAACGACATCATATCCAGCTCCTGACATTTTGTTTTGCTGCAACTAGAATAATTCAATGTTGTGAGGATTGTTGCATGAAGGGTGTTCTATGTTGTAGCTTGGGACAGCTTGCGAATCTGGAGATAGGCGCGCTAAGAGATGCAGGCGATATCATCCCTGCAAAGCGAGCGTTCATTCCGCTGATTAGATGAAATGAGATATCAAAAAGTTCAAAACGAATTAAATCTTATTTTATATAGGTATTATTATTAATTGTATTTTCAAATTCGCATAAAGACATCTCTTCATATCATACTAGACGTGAGTCCCCTAGATACACTTACTCATATAACAATATAATTGATCCAATAAGCCTCTTGTGCTTGACAACATTATATCTTTCACAATGGCCACAGTGCTGGAGAGACTTGTGCTGATCCACCACGATAATAAGACTAAAAACTATTATTATATATCCACCCTTGAAGATGACCACCGATTGTTTTATTACCCTTGTTCTACTGCGTACTCAGCGATTCATTATCCCACTCCGTTCAACTCTTATTGCACGATAGGCAGACCCCCTTCCAGCAGAAATCTAATCAATGTATCTTATCTGTGTGTCTTTTGTTGCCTCATTTAGCTACTACGTCGTCTGGAGATTATGCCGGTCCAAGAAAGAATGTCGGCAAGTACCATTTGTCACAAAGTCATCGCTTGCCGTAACACAACACTGGACAATATAGAATAGGAAGTTCGTCCCTGTGATGCAGCCATTTGTCCAAAGCAAGAAGTCCTCCAATATTGGCCCAAAGATCACAGTCGAACTAGAAAGCTGAATCAAATTAGTTCAGACAGGCAGGCACATATCGATTTCAAATTCAACTGCACACGAAAGAGTGTTCTTGAAGATATTTGTAATTGGTGTGCTGAATAATCGTCTCATTGCTTCATTTGCCTCATGCTATTGTTCTCAAATACAGAGCCGGCCACGCAAAGAACCCATTGATACATCCGCGCACCAATCCTCCCTTCCACAATCTCCCTGTGAACCCAAACGCCATAGGAGCGAAACATTTACTTGAGCTTCTTCTTTGGGCGGAGTTGGTTGGTGTGTCCGCACTTCTTCTTTCTGCAGTTGGTAGCACGGGGAGGGAGACGGGCCTAAATTTGTTCATCAGTATCTCGCGAATTGATGAGAAGAATTGAAAAACATACGTAGCACTTTCTGCAGATCATCTTCTCGCAGTTGAACTTGGAGGCAAGGGCCTTGAGAGATGGCTCAATAAGACCACCACGGAGACGGAGGACCAAGTGGAGAGTGGATTCCTGTGGGCAAAATAATGTCAATCAACCAATTCCGAAACTCCCATCTCGTTGCCCCCTTCGAATACATCCTCCAGCTTCGATAATTCCCTAAGATATCCAATCCAAACTTGTCGACTTAAACCGGAGTGGAAGATAATCGTACCTTTTGGATGTTGTAGTCTGAGAGAGTACGTCCGTCCTCAAGTTGCTTTCCAGCGAAGATCAAACGTTGCTGATCGGGGGGGATTCCCTCCTTGTCTTGGATCTTGGCCTTAACATTGTCGATGGTGTCAGAGGACTCGACCTCAAGAGTGATGGTCTTGCCCGTAAGGGTCTTGACGAAGCTATTATTATATCATCAGTCTCCTATCATTTAAATTCGTGTATCGATGTCGCAAATAATTCCGAAAATCGTGTAATTTGAAGGTAGGTGGCGGTTAGAATATCGGGGTTTCTTACATCTGCACTGAAATCGCAAACAAGGTCAGTAATTACTCGCAAACTTTTAAATGACCGCAAGGGCTGTATATACTCACTGGTTGCTGAGGTTCTTCGATTTGTCGTACTTGTCGTGGAAATCTAAATTTCGAAGTCCCAACTCAAGTCGAATATTGCAAAGAATGTGGGTTGGGAAGCGAGAAAAACCCTAGCGCGTCGTGTCACATGACCTAGCCAGGTAACAACCCTCGAATTTGAGGCTGCTTGCTCATCAAGCAGGTAGCCATCAAGGTGAAAATAACAGGATGATGTTAGGACATAATTAATTGATCCCATTGATGTAAAAGTTATGAGTCTGAAGGCATAATTCAACAATTTCTCTGGGTATCTACAATAAATCCTAAAAACCAATGAACCTATTCAAAGCAAGATCGCACCCTTTTCCAATACGTCCGAACCAGAACTATTACCCGTACCCGTTTCTCGAAATTGCACACAATTTAAGGAATCCAATTACTTCATGCTCAGTCTTTCGTAGGAGAATCAACGTCTCTCTCATCGGATCCCTCCTTCGCGACGTCGCCATCCACCTCGATGCCATGTATCATCTCCTGATGAGCGTTTTCTTCCTCACTCTCTTCCTGCTCTAACAACCCTTTCCTACGCTCGTCTAACATCCATTTTTCCAGTTGAATCTCGGTAGTAAAAACACCATGTACCAATTTTTCAATAGAAGTTCCAATATTTCTCGCTATACCAGTCAATGAGAGCATGAAGACGTCATCTAACAAGAACAACTTACCAGCAATCTCAAAAAAGGCCTTAGCACTTTCAGGTAACTCTTCAACTTTCCGATATCTTCTATACTTTTCACCCGGGCGAACAATATCTTGGGATTTTTCATCATCCACACGAGCTACTGGCTTCTGAAGGGTCAATGTTTTGTGAACTTCTTTGGCTCGAATGATTGGATCCGGATCAACAATTCCCATTGTCGTCTCAGGTATGATATCCGTCAATGGGAAGAGCTCCAAAATTTGCTGAGGAACTGTTTACAATCTTAGTGAAAATCATATTCAACCAATGGAGTATCTACTCACCTTTTTGATCTCTATCATCGATCCAAGTTTTGTGATACCAATTCATCCAGTCGTCCATTTGTTCTCCAGTCATCTTGAAAACATCTGCATCTGTGATTTTGATTTCATCTCCACGCTTTAAACCTTCAGTCGGATTATCGAACATAATACTTTGCCATTTAGTCCAGTTGATTCTTGCAGCTGTGGCATCTAGATTGCTCTCTGGATAACGGTGTATGTCATCGAATGGCTGGCTGAGTTTTGTTGCAATAACTATCAGACTAGCGAGTTGATATTCTGGATATCCAGTTGTTCCATGGAGCCGCTTGTTATGGATCGGATATGAAAATTTGTATTCCAGAATCTCAGCAAGTTCATTTACAGCCATGTAAATATCAACTGAAAAATGTTAGATGTAAACAGAACTCTGAATCTTGAGGTTGAGAACACACCTGGAAGGCCTAGATCTCTAACACTCTTGTATAGAAGTAGTTTGTGGTTTATTGGGGGAAAAACCATGTCGAAATTGAAATTAAAAAACGAAACCATATTGAGAACTGTTTGATGAAGTCTATGCCCATTCAAGATACCGTGGATTTCGAGTGCTCTGAAATAATGACCTGGTAATCGAGCTCTCATATCTTTGGGAATTTCTTTAAGCTGTATTCGTTTAGTACATAGGAACTATGCCTACGAACCTCACTTACCGCTCGTGTATAAATAATCTCATCCCTAGTTGCCCATTTATATACCTCTCCTAAACTTGTAGGCAGTCGCAAAAGTAATATTCCAAGATAGCAAAACCCCAGAGTCTCAATTAACTTTGGAAGATTTTTCTTGGCCCTAGATGCTCTCTTCCTACTCATAACAGTCGAAGCTGTACTTCTATACCCTGTCCCATCCGTATCCGTGTCGTCTCCTTCCGTCGTTGACCCAAATTCTGTCCCATACTCACTTCTCTCGTCTCCCGAACCTTGTAAAACTCTCAATCTCAGTTCCCACAGATCTCTTACGATAGTTTCTAATTCTTTTGGAAAGCCCTTCACTGTCACTAACCAGTGGGTTTGTTTCCAAAGAATCAATTGGTAACATTGTAAATAGAGCTGTGTGGCATCGCGACCCCCGAAAACTTTTTCCACCTGCTCTTTTTCCTCTCGCCGTTTTCTTGACTTCTTTCCTTGCTGATTCCAGTCATCCTCATCTTGTTGAGTTTGTGTAAAACCCTAGACTGGGTTATTTTATGATCATTCTGGTTTGGAAGTGTTTACAAACTGCTTGCTCATGACCTCGTTGACAAAACTTTTTACCATCTTCAATATAGAATTTTCGAGCGCGACATCTCTCCTCGCTACATGTCTCCCCTCTGCGAAACTTATGATAATCAATCGCCGATGACATAGCTTGTAGCAGAGATTAGCACTTTAATAATTGTTGAATCATGACTTCCAGTGGCATATTCAGTACATAGAATCGGGTGTCATTTTCCCGAAATCGTTTACGTGGAAAAATTGGCGCTAGAAGCGGGTGGACATAGCACTTCAACCTTTTTTTTTAAATATACTACTAGTAGGTACTTCACTGACAGAAATTGTAGATTCATGCGTCTCACATAAATTTTTGATAACTGGGAGATAATTTTTTATTTCGTGAAAACAGACTATGTAAAATGTCCGCTTGACTACGCCGGTCAAGAATATCATAAAACAGCATTCAGCTATGATATTATGATACTGGGGAAGCTAGGAGAGTAAGATAACCAGTATGACCAAGTTTTCGTAGATCAAATCGCCCCAACGTAGACCATAAGAATGCAGATATCCGAAAGCATCATATTCCTCTGAATTTAAAGGACCTTCGAGCGAACAGATATTCACGCAAAACAACCCATGTTATTGCGAAAATCTCGGGTGATATCACTTTTCAGATATTTAACCAGATTTTGGTGCCTCCTTTCCATCGATAGCGAGTTGCTCACCCATAGCAGTGAGGACAATTACGTCTAGAAGAAGAATTCGTCAGTGATGTGTTCAAATTTTTCCGAATAGGCGTTACTTACTGGTCTCCTTGTCGGAGTCGAAAAGAGCACGGATCTTTTGTCCGACCTCTCCATCTGGCAACTTAACATCCTCCTTAAGATCACCTCCCTCGGACATCAAGGAGAGGAAATCATCATCAGTGATGTTGAGCTTTGAATATTCGTTAGCGAACGCGCCCAACAATCGACCATGTGTTTATGTTCTTACCAATTGGTACTCGACACGGGAAACGTTAGGGACATCCATGTTGTGGGTGGATGGGCAAAGTTCTTCGAGCTTCTTTCCGGTGAAGATATCGGTGGCGACGAGATGGACTTTGGCGTGACCGTGCTTACCAGTCTTGGAGGTAGACATGTCGATGATCTTACAAGGGCGGTTCTTGATGCAGACGAATCCGTTCTTTCTCAAAGCAGAACATTGCATAGGGTAGGTGGTGGATGCACCAGCATCGGCGGAATCGAAGGTGTGCTCATGCTATTGGAAGGAAGAAAAAGTGGTCAGCTATTATGATTTTATCATCTTCGTCGTCGTTGATTTTCGTTGATATGCACGCAAAGCGATTTTTGGTGGGGGGAGAGAGTCCATGTGCGGGGTGAAATCGACACACAGAAATAAAGGACAAAATTCTATCTTACTTGAGAGTCATCAACTGGGGCTTCTCCAGACATCTTGAGAGGTATTCGGGGGGGTTTGGGGAATTAGAATAAAAATTGATAGAGTTGAGGAGTCGTGATGAGAATGATTGCGAAAAGATTAGAAGGAGTGGGAGAATTTATAAATTCGAGGAAGAATAGATTGTAGTGTGTGGAAGGGAATCTGGTCCAGGAAAGATTGGTTAGATTTTAGCGACTATTAGTTCCAGTTTTTTTGTGAAAAAAAGTCGAGGGTGGAGATAGTTCAACCAGTTAAATTGTTTCATTTGAATTTCATTCCTATTACGGTTATTGGATAAACCTGGAATCAGGCGTGGAAGAGTGGCTGAAAAATCTAAAGCTGATTCTGCGATTTTGATTGGCTATATATCTTGATCAACTGTTGCTCCAGCTGTCATTAGTTGTTATAGGTATTTCGGGTTGATTCAAAAAAGCCACCTGGGCAGATTTGGGTGCAAAGTGAGGGGAACACTGATCACATGACATTGCTTCGAAGATAAGTACTGATTGACAAGGGAACGAAGAGTGCTTTGATTATGTAAGAATATTAGACATTTTAGTACATGAGTACCTAGGACATATATCCAAAATCTTAACTATTTTGCTTGTGTATGTATATCCACGACTTCATCGTCCAGTCTTCTCATATCAAGGTACTACCTAGGTACCTAGGTACCTAGTAGCCCGGAGGTACTTCAAATACCAGCCACCGAGTGGCTTGAGAGGCAAACCCATATTCCTTATCGTTATCGCTATCAATTCTTACATACAATCAGTACTACCTAGGTTAACCACCTGGGTAGTCCCTTCAACAATTATACAAAGTTGTCAAAAGTAGCTTGAGTAGGTAGGTAGTAAGAGAGGCACTTGTTCGTGTTGAGATGTAATGTTTGAGTTACTTTCCTGGTATAACTTCTCCAATTGAATTAACCCATTTTCATTACTTTGCTTTGTTTACAAAGCTTTGGGTGCTGAGGATGCCATTTTCGATAATCTGGTCTGTTCCATATCGATAAGCTGAAGCTCCCTTTTGTTTATACTTAACAGCTTTATTCAGATTACACCAGGAGTAACACTTCAAGTATTCCGTTTGAAAAGTAAATCTTTCCTCCTTCAATCTATTACTGGCGCATGGGGAGAGGAATTGACTGCTTTACATTTCAACCATCAGAATGTGGTCATTAGATCGATTATCCGCACACACAACCCCTTCCGCCTCTCCACCTCCCCCATTAAATAGGATCCCAAATCTCCCTCGTCGACCGAGTCATCTTGTACCATCTCCAGTTGGTGGTAGACCACCATTCAATCCGAGATCGTCTTCCCTATCGTTAGTCTCCAATGACTCGAATTCATCCTTGCTATCATCACGGAGACCCAATGGTTCGAATCTCAAACAAGCAGTTACACCTCCGAATGTGCCAGATCCTTTGGAGGTTTTGGGAACATTATTGAACAATGGGGAAGGCACAAAATTGCCATCAACGAAGAGCTCGGGGATTGCAAACGGGACAGTCGCCCCCATTAAAGAGGAAGACGATGAAGGCGAATGGGATTTCGGAGGTTTAAGTCTGCAAGACATTGTAGCAGGAGAACCTCTCGATGTTGAGGTTGAGCCTGTATATAAATCTCAAACGCTGGAAGAATGTATGTATACTACTTCTTAAATTGCCATGCGCAATTGCTGACAGCTTCAACAGATGAGCGCGATAAAGAAAAGTTCGAAGACCTCCATCGATCAATTCGCGCCTGCGATGACGTTCTTAATTCAGTCGAGATAAACCTCACCAGCTTTCAAAATGATCTTGCTATGGTTTCTGCAGAGATCGAAACCCTACAAGCACGATCAACAGCTTTGAGTGTAAAGTTGGAAAATCGCAAAGTAGTAGAGAACGGACTTGGGCCTATAGTGGAAGAGATCAGTGTCTCTCCAGCTGTCGTTAAAAAAATCGTGGATGGAGCTATAGATGAAGCTTGGGTTCGAGCATTAGCGGAAGTTGAGAAACGATCAAAGGCAATGGATGCTAAATCAAAGGAGCAACGTGTTATAAAGGGTGTGAACGATCTTAAGCCTTTGCTGGAGAATCTAGTTTCCAAAGTAGACTCGCCTACCCTGATCCCTCACACAAATAACCATACTGACTTTTTATGTCTAGGCACTGGAAAGAATAAGAGATTTCCTCGTTGCTCAAGTGAAAGCATTGCGATCGCCCAACATAAATGCACAGATTATTCAACAACAGCACTTTCTTCGCTACAAAGATTTATATGCATTCTTGCATAGACATCACCCAAAGTTGGCTGAGGAGCTTGGTCAAGCATATATGAATACAATGCGATGGTACTTCCTTAATCAGTTCACGAGGTATCTGAGGGCGTTGGAAAAGATCAAGCTTCATGTATTAGACAGACACGATGTACTCGGATCAGATGATGGGTCTCGTAAGGCTACCCTTCTTTCAGGATCCAAACAAACAGGTCCACCGCATGACGCATTCAATCTAGGTCGACGAATCGACCTTCTCAAAACCCCAAGCCAAACCGCACTTCCCTCCTTCCTAGCTGAAGAAGACAAACAGACCCATTACATGGAATTCCCTTTCCGCAACTTCAATCTCGCACTGATTGACAACGCTTCCGCCGAATACTCCTTTCTTACCTCTTTCTTCTCTCCCTCCCTAACCTACGCTACCATCTCTCGACACTTCAACTACATCTTCGAGCCCACCTTCTCCCTTGGCCAATCTCTCACCAAGTCTCTCATCCACGAGTCCCATGATTGCTTGGGTCTCCTTCTATGTGTGCGCTTAAATCAACACTTTGCATTTTCCCTTCAACGTCGCAAGATCCCCGCCGTAGATTCCTACATAAACGCAACATCCATGCTCCTCTGGCCACGCTTCCAACTCACAATGGACATCCACTGCGAATCCGTCCGCACCCTAACATCCGCCCTCCCTACCCGCAAACCTTCAGCTTCAGAACAAGCTAAGCAGTCCGCAGCGCCACACTTTATGACCCAACGTTTCGGTCAATTTCTACAGGGCATCTTGGAATTAAGTACGGAGGCAGGTGATGATGAACCTGTAGCGAGTAGTCTTGCAAGACTGAGAAGCGAAATAGAAGCATTTTTGACAAAGTGCGCGGCGGTCATGCCGGATAAGAGGAAGAAGGAACGATTTTTGTTTAATAATTATTCGTTGATTTTGACAATTGTAGGGGACGTAGAGGGCAAATTAGCCGGGGAACAAAGGGCGCATTTTGAGGAGCTAAAAAACGCTTTCGGAGAGGGTATCTGACCCTTCACTTCTTTTTGATTATGGATCTAAAGCTTTTGAGCGTGTAAACTTATCAAGGCGTGTTATTTCAATCATCCATTGTGTACTTGTGCAGAAAAACAAAAACTTTTATTATGTCAGGAATAGAGCCGGAAATAATCTACGCTGTAGAAGAAATCATGCTCCACCCAACCATCAATGAACCCGTCTATACTCCATTCCCAATAACCTGATACCTCAGAGACCTTATACACAGTCAGTAGATCCCGCCCAATCTATATTTCAATGGCCATTGTAACCCCCGCCAAGTAGTTCCCAAAAAACCCCAAATATAGACGTCCAGCGTCTTCCTATTACATTTGACCTAGGTAAACAATGATATGAGAAGATTCCGACCAAAACTGCAACACCAACAGCCTTAGCAGGCCGTCTGTATCTCCACATCATCTTCAATAATTCATCACGCTTCGCAGCCCACTGCAATTCCTTAACTTGTTGCGCGAAATATCTCTGTCCATCTGAAAGGCTCTGTTTTGTGACCTGATCAGACCAACGTGCGGTTTTGAGGACGCTAGATGAAGATATCGATCTCCAGGAGGGTAAGGTTTCAGGTGGATGCTCCTCAAATAATTTGACCGTATTGGAAATAAGAGATTCGAGATCGAGAGGTTTAGGTAGTTTCGAAAGTATAGAATGTAGCATTTCCGGTTCATCGGCAGGTGTCTCGAAAAGCTCTTCGGAGCGCGAAAGAACAATTTGTGCAAACATATAGACAGAAAAGACAGTCTCTCGTGCCAATAGAACGTCGAACAGTCGGGCGATATCACCATATTCTTGTATATCATGCGCGTACATTGTAAGGGTACCAGAGAGAGCGAAGAATGGTTGGGTCTGCGAGAGATGAGTGCGAAGAGCAGGAGAGACAGTATTGATGATGGATGGAATAAGGCGAAGTTGTGCGAGAGCTGGGGATAGAGTTGGAAGCATGAAGTCGCGAATTCGAAGTGCGGAAAGCCGGGCAACTGAGGGAGTGCGAGTAGCAGGAGGGAGAACAAGGAGGAGTACTTGGCAGATATCGTGGTAACCTTGGAAGTAGCAAAGATAAGGATTGCGACGTAGGACTTCGATGATGAGGTCAGATAGTTCTTCCTTCCTATGGCCAATCTCTTTCGAGGTTTGATCTGGGTAATAGTTAGCTTGTGCTTTACTGCTTCGTTGTGTTTCCATGACCATACCATTCGGATAGTATATGAAAGACCGATTGACATCCAGCGCAACCTGGTCCTCATCCCCATGCTTTGGCAGGTCCTTCCAGCTAGTCAAATCGCCCTTTGTGTCGCCGTGTTCGTTGTCACAACCGAGGAGTATAGGCCCTATTATTTGTTGTCAGATTCGAATCAAAAGGTTTGTTCGGGAGCTTGAACATCTTACACGCTTGACGACGAACTTCATCTGAGACCAGGCCATCTTTCGATGTTGCCAATTCTCTAATCGTTTCCAAATCTCTCCATTTGCATGCTTCCAAGATCTTTACTTCCTTTTCGGTAGGCTCTCGTGGTTGCTTCACTTTGGCGGAGTGGGAGGGGGAGCGGGACGAGGCTCTTGAGGAGCTTGCCGAGGACTTCTCCCTCTTAATGGATTGCTCATTAGACTCCATATTGAGTATGATGAAATTTGGAGAGTCGAATTATCATGATAGCCTCTTGTAAAGTCGGAGAAAGAAATCCGACAAAGGGCCAATAAATCACTTGTAGTGAGGCTCGTAGAGTATCCCTTCCATTGTTGACCAGTTTGATAGCTTAGCGTAAAAATAGAGTAGAAGCGACCTTGATGGTTTCCCGTCTTCAGTCAGGGATCCTTTTTCATCCATGTCAAATAAAATATGATATATTCAATTAACTCATGTTGATGACAACCAAAATATATTATCGAGTTGAAAAGGGTATGAATTTTCTCAGAGAATATTTTACTTTTTTCTATAGATAGATAAATGTCTGAAGTCTTACATTTTCTATAATATTTCGGGCCGAAAGAGGTCTCTCAATCAGCCTTGTTTTGTAAAGGCTAAATACAAATACAGAAGTCACGGATCAAGGTCACATACCTCCTCAGTATCTGGGTCATATATCAAATATCAAATATTGGACCGGTAAACTTATATTGATACGACGATTGGTGCTGGCCACGGCATTTCAAATTTTCCAGTGCTAGATACAACCTTTAGGCGGTTCATCTGAGGAGCATGATCGGAGTACTGGCATTTGGAAGCAACCCCAAGTACCAATATTGTCCTTACCAGGTGGTCATGGATGAATAGGCTCGCTCGCTCATAGGCCAAACTTTCATGTCGTTCACCTACCTGGGCATCATTTTTGGACTATTAATATTCTGAGGCACATCCAGCTATCAATATCCATTTTCTTCTAGTTATCCTATGGTCAAAAGTCTAAAAGAAAAATAAAGTTCCCGAGGTTAGGTAATGACACAATCAATATCTGTCCAATATCACCCATCAGTCCTCTCCAAGTTCACATTCAAAACCTACGGTCATCGATCATTCATCATTCCACCCGGTACTCAATACCTATTATCAAGTACCTTTCGATTAGGTTTGCATATACGAGGCACGCCGTGTCTTCCTAATTCGGATGATAATTAATTGGCAATTGATCTTATTTGAATTGTCCCCATGGCATTTCCTTTGCAAACACAAGTCTTGGTTGACGGACAATGGGTTACCAGGACTGTCGATACCCATACACTGCTTCAACGCTACAATCGAATGGATGATAGGGCAATCGATCATACCATGGAAACGATACGTCCTCCGGTCCGTGGTGTTCTGACTCAAACAATCATTCCCAGCCCTCTTGTACATTGGATTCTGCCCATCAGACTTCGTGGTCAGGAGTATAATGATGTAGCATATATTGGAGTAAGTAAATCTAGCTTTCGTTTATCACCCTGTCGTACTGTATGTTAGCGGTATTGCTCTTGCTCATTGTTGTTATCGATTCTTTTATTACTTGTGGAGGAACTAAACTGTCATCACTGAGATTCTGCAAGCAACGGAGAGAATCATAAGATGACAATGACACAGAGCCTATCAGGAACTCTAAACACCTAATATACTCAAATTGTTAGACAAATTCATGATACCCAATGTACTCACATTATTGGTGGATTTCATACAAATGCAAAAGTTTGAAGCCTAGCAGGTATTTGCAGTGCCTTATATACTTTCTATCTTGAGCATGTATGAAGAGATTCATAAGTCACTACGAATGCCGACCCCCGTTTCATTTATACGATGATACCAATCTTACTTCGAATGACCGCTAACAAAGTCAGGACACATTTGTCGAAATTCGACGATTAGGGGTTGGTCCGCATCTGTTTGAAGTCATCCGAAAGGACGACTTCGGTTCCAGAATTCGCAACGCGACTGTCCTGGGATCGCTCGAAGACTACGAAAAGGAGCAAGTGCGTGTCAAGGAGGAATGCGAAGACGCTGACATGATCAACTTTCCCGCGTCGTCAGATAACCCATCATCTTCCAAGACGCTTTTGCCACCTCAGATTCTAGTCTTACAACTCGAAGCTGACACTTCTAGCGATTCAGTTTTTTTAACGATGTACCAATCCGACGACGGGTCGTGGAAGTTTATGTCCAGTAGGCGACGGTTATCCAAAGCGATGGATAAGCTCCAGCCTGGAACGCATTTATCTGTGGACCCCAGCTCAAGATATATGGTTATAGGTTGTTCTGAACAATGTTTCACAGTCCAGGCTTTGGAGTCAAGAACGGAGCTGAATCGTCAACATATAAATGGCGAGAAACTCCAGTATATCGAGTCTGAGAAGATCATTCTCTGTAAAGGAGCAATTTTGAAATTGGAGTTCCTTCATCCTCCAGCTGGATCAGACGATGATATTATCCTGCTACTGATAGTAACCATGAATGGCAAGATAAGGATGCTCATATATTCATGGAGAGTTGGGGAACCTCTGTCAGCCATTAAATCACGAAATTCTAAAGGTAAAAAAGGCTATGCCTTGAGAGAGATCCCCCTATTGTTCATACCTTTACGCTTCCAAGCCGCATTTGTACTAGTGAACAAGCATTCCATGGTGGCTTACAAAGGTATTTTGGAGGGTGCACCTGAATGCATACCAATTGGATGCGGTCCAAGAATGCCCCTCGACCTCTATCAAGGCTCAGATGTGCCCCTATGGACAGCCTGGGCAAAACCGACTCGGTTGCCCCACTATACAGCGGAATATGATGATGTATATCTTGCCCGAGAGGATGGATGGATCTGTCTATTGCAGGTGAATCACGATAGAGAAGATCTTGATCTCTCTATAACCGATGTTGGCGAGATGCAATGCAATATCGGGAAAGCTTTTGCTTGTGCAGACTATTCACTCGATCCGGATATTCACCGCCATGGCGATGTGCTTGTTTCTGCGGGTGACGCTAGTATCGGAGGGACTTATTTGGTGAGTATCAACATATGGTATCTTATTGCAACGGCGGGTTGAAAGAATTTGCTGGGAACTTCACTGACTATTTTTTATAGATTACGGCTCGAGCACAACCTAATGTTAAAAAAGACACACAGAACTGGTCGCCAGCTATGGATCTTGTAGTGATTAGGAAAAATTTGAAATCTAACTTGGACATTAATACTAGAGCCCAGAGCTTCGTTCCTTCGCCAGATTCGGTATTTGTTTGTAGCGGAAAAGGAGCACTATCATCCATAACAGAATTGAGGTCTGGTATTGAAGCTATTCTTGGCCTCGATCTTGAATTTCATTCTGCGGTTATGAGAGCATGGGTTTTGCCCTCAGAAGTATACTCGGGTTCAGCTGGTGGTGATGACTGGGTATTACTTTCGCTCGAGGATCGATCAGCTATTTTACAAATTTCTCTAGACCGGACGAATGCAGAAGAACTTGACCCAAGTCGTATCCCATTAGATTTGATGAGCCGGACTATTGTGACCAGCGTCTCTGGAAATCGTGCAATACAAGTAACAGAACGATCAATTGTTGTTCTCGACTCGGGAAATTGGTATGTCTTCCAGCTTCTCATATCATGAATTATACTCTGAACAATTGCGTGGATGTGATGAAGCCGTCTGACCTTTTCCTTAGTACTACACTTAACAGCTTGAACATGATGGGCTATCCTCAAGGCTTGCCACTCTCAACCTCATTCATTAATAATGCCATCATCTGCAATGGAAAGGTATTGTTTACCACACATCACAAGGAACAGCGTCTGCTTCGCATACTCGATACCGCCATTGATAATAGAATATCGCCACCTACCATATCGTATACCCCTAAGACAATTATTGAGTGGACCCCCGAAGTTGGAGAAATAACGTGTATCGCGATGTATTTGCACCCAAAAGATCCTCAAGGGCTTATTATTACTGGAGAGAGAAAGGATGGGGAAATTTTTTTGATGTTCATTGGGCGAGAAGAATTTCACTTACGCGTACCTACCATTTACGAAGGGTGTAGCTACGACCTTCGAGCACTGGCCAGTATCCTTGTTATACCTTCGTCAACTTCCGACAACTTTACGTTACTGTGTGGAACACTCACAGGTTTAGTTATTTCTTTGGACATTGCTCAAACCGGACAGGATTTCCAGATCCGCAGATCTTGTTGTGTTAGATTCGGAGGTAGTGTGGCAACGTTGACTCAAGCTGAACAATCGAACTGTTTGTTTGTGAATTGCGACGAGAAGATTTTTAAAATAGATCTAAGTACTCTAAGTACTTATAGAAAATCTCCAAGGAAGCAGACATCGAGAATGACTATCAATGCGGATCAAATTTGGCTGGTAGATGCACTGGATACTACCCTACAACAACCGAACATTAACTCTATATTACCACTCGAATCTGAATCACTAGCTGATACTGATCTTCTTCTGATATCATACAATCGGCTTTTACTTGCCAGAATGGGGATGAAACAAAAAACGGTACCTCGCCGCATCCCAATCAGAGGAACACCATATCGAATCATCCATTCGGAGATTCGCAATGCGTTGATCGTTGGTGCTTCTATAGACGGTCGAAGTACACTCTACTTTGTAGATCCGGAAACTGGCGAAGATTTATCTGATCCAAGGGTCAAGAAAAATGGGCCACAAACAAGTTTTGTAGCAGGATTGGGCCGTTTTGATGAGAAAATCCTTTGCATTTATGAGTGGCTGTATTGCCATGGAACCTCCATTTGGAATTTCATTGTCGTATGTACCAGTGGAGGTAGAGTTGTGATTATCTCAACCAGCGGTGATGATACTGTGGTGGCACATCCTGGTCGATCCAAGATATCATTTTGGCAAACGACTCAGTTTAAAAATTTCACTTCCGTGTATTCAGTCGTTGGAGATTCTGAAGGCTTGTACTACTGTGCGCAAAGCGGCAACGAAGTCAAACTATACTACAGCACGCTAAATAGAGCGGAAAGAAAGTTTAATGAAAACGTAGCAGAAGCCAAACTACTCTCACCGGCTGTTTCACTGTCTTATGATTCTGGAAAGATATACGCTCTCACCAGGCATCATTCTCTACAAATTCTAGAGGTCATAAAAATTGATGGAGCTGTTCATCTTCGTCATACGCATACTGATCAACTTCAACACGAATCTCTCCACCACATGATTGGCAGACCAAATCCTCTTGGAGGATCCGATAGCAGTCAAATTGAGTTTGTCTCGGACAGGTCAAAATCTGTCATTGGTTTGTGGGCTAGTTCAGGCTTAAAAGTCGATACACTCGATACTGTATTTGAAGCTCAACTACCGGCTTCAGTAATCCGTTTTCGATCTGCGAATTGTCGACCTGTATGGGATTCAAGTTGGAAAGTTCATAAAGACGGGGATTCTGTCGTGGATTCTACTCGTCTTCATGGTCTTGGTGCGATCTTCAATGATGAAATGAATTCAGAGACCTTGGGATTAGGAATTGATGGATCATTATACCATTTCACCACCCTTAATATCCGAGCGTGGCAGTTTCTCAGTTATGTTGCCAATCTTGCAAGGAGTTCTGGTCTTGTTGGAGGACGACCATGGGACGGACCAGCTGACCTGGAACCAAAACAGAGTCCTGCAAATATGCAAGTTGACGGTGATATTCTGAAGAGGGTTTTAGAAAATGACAAACTCGAAGCAATGTTTGGGATTGGGCATCGTCAAACCGATGAGAACAAGAGACAATTTAAGCGATTTTGTATGCTACTCGAGAGTATGCATGAGGGAAATTTGGAAACTAGTCATGACCCTAATGTCTATATAGAGCAGGCTTATGATGATTTAGGAGTATTTTTGAGACCAGTCATTTAAGAGTTTCATATGGCTCAATGGTATTTTAGATAGTATAAATCATACAAACTATTCATTTCAATACTCCATATAATTTGACTCAAAATGAGAGATCACATCCTGTGTGATATTTCCAGAGTTTTGTAATGGAGTATGAAGCAGGCGAGGCTTGTCGGCATGATTACTTATAGATTGAGATGAAAAAAGATTCAGGCGCAGAAAGTGGGATGAATTATTATTTAAAATCCCCGATCTGTATAATCCATATGATCCATATACCAAAACTACAAGACCAAGAACTCGACAATGTAATCCTGAAGAGTACAGAGAGAAAGATTCGGCAGAGACCCAAAGATACCTAGGTATACATAGTATGAAGTGAAAGAATTCCAAGGAGGGGGGTGAACTCGTTTAGATCCCTGCCTAGTGTGAATTTGAACGCAAATCAGTCAAACCACCGAACGCACATTCAAGATTAAAATGCCCCGCGCATACCTCAAAATCTTCAATCCCACTCGAAATAACATTCATACATTCACGGTATAGTGAATCTCGAAAGTTATTCAATCATCATCTTTTTTGGCACTCTTTCACTAGATTGTCAAATTAACATTCATTGAACAGCTGTCACTTATCTTTTTGAGGCTAGCTGATTTGTTTGGGATCGTCTCGAATTAAATCCTCGATCTAATTAACCTCGATTTTTGATTTCGCCACGTAATTCTTCCTATAATAAAGCAACCTTCCCCAAATTTTCGTTCGTGAAATTGACGACAAAATCAAACACCAAGATGGCACCAAAGAAGAAGAACAATAAGAAGCAGAACGATGACTGGGAGGCGGAGCTTGGAGAGACCGTCGAACCTGTCAAGGCAACGGAACCTGATGCCGAAGCCGCAGAGGCTGATCCTGAGGAGGAATTTCCTGCAGGAGGTCTCATGGCTATGATGCGCAAGAAGCAAAAGAAAGGCAAAAAGGGAAAGCCAACGGAAGATTTCGTTGAGGGAGAGGACCCACCAGCCGCCGATGAACAACCTCAAGACGATTTCGCCGACAAAGCTCCCGTTGAAGCTTCAATAGACGATGAATTCGCCTTGCCAGAGAAGAAGGCAAAAGGAAAGAATGCGCAAGCTAAGCCTGCAAAGAATGGCGATGCAGGAGATGATGAAGTGGGTGCGGATGGAAAAATGCTCACGAAAGCGCAAAAAGAAAAGTTGAAGAAGGAGAGAGAAAAGCAGAGGAAAAAGGAACAAGTACGTGGATCTCTCGATTCAAGGGTTTTGTGAGAGTTTTGCTAATTGTACAATTTGTAGGCGGCTTTGAAAAAGAAGACTACTCCAGGTGGAAAGGCTGCCGAGCCTGAGAAGGTAGTCGAGGAGGAGAAACCCGTCGAGGCCGCACCAGCTCCCGCTGCAGGTGGGAAAGGCAAAAAGATTCCAGCTGCTCTTGCAAAGCTACAAAAACAACAAGAGGAACTGAGGAAGCGAGAAGCTGAAAGAGCCGCTGCCATTGCAGCCGAGAAGGCTCGAATCGAAGAAGAGGAACGCCGAGAAGCTGAAGAGGAGAAGAAGCGTGAAGAGGCCAGAGCCTTGCGAAAACAAAAGGAGAAGGAGAAGATTGAACAACAAAAGCGAGAGGGTACCTATCTCACCAAGGCTCAACGAGAAGAGAAATTGCGAAATGAAATGAAACTCAAGCAAATGATCGATGCCGGTGTAAAGGTTGGAGGTGGAGAGGGCGGAGAAAAGAAAAAGGTTGTCTATGGCAACAAAAAGAAGGGCGTAAAGAAGAATCCCGCTGAGATTAAGGCGGATGAAGAGAGAGCCCTTGCCGAGGCCGCTGAACGTGCGAAGAAGGAAGCCGAGAGAATCGCCGCTGAGGCCGCAGCTAAAGCAGAGAAAGAAGCAGCCGAACGAGCCGCCAAGCAAAGTAAAGAGGATAGCGAGCTAGAAGATTGGGAGGCAGCTGCTGACGAAGAAGATGAGGATGTTAAAGAAAGCTGGGATGCGGATTCTGAGGAAGAAGGCGAGAAAAAGGATGCCTCTTCCTTGCCCGTTAGGAAGAAGGAGCAAGAAGATTCCGATTCTGAATCTGATTCAGAAGACGAAGACTCATCCGAAGACGAAGAAGCCACAGCGAGAGAATTGGCTGAACTCAAAAGAAAGAACGAAGCCGCGGAAAGAAAACGAAAGGCACACGAAGCAGCATTGGCTGCTAGATCAAAGGATAACTTGCGATCCCCCATTTGCTGTATTCTTGGACACGTCGATACTGGAAAAACCAAGCTCTTGGACAAGATTCGACAAACTAACGTGCAGGAAGGAGAAGCTGGAGGTATTACGCAACAGATTGGTGCGACTTACTTCCCAGTTGAGGCTATCAGGAAGAAGATTGCAGTAGTGAACAGAGATGAGAGCTTTGACCTAAAGGTTCCTGGTCTCTTGGTGATCGATACACCTGGTCACGAGTCTTTCTCTAATTTACGTTCTCGTGGTTCATCACTTTGTAACATTGCCATTCTTGTCGTCGATATTATGCACGGTCTTGAGCCTCAGACTTTGGAATCGATGAAACTTCTTCGGGATAGAAAGACACCTTTCATTGTTGCTCTTAACAAAATTGATCGTCTATATGGCTGGAAGAAGGTTGATAACAACGGATTCCAAGAGAGTTTGGCACTTCAAAACAAGGGTGTACAAAACGAATTCGCAAAGCGTCTCGCAGACACAAAGGTTGCTTTTGCCGAACAAGGATTCAACGCCGAAGTTTTCTACGAGAACAAATCTATGGCCAAGAATGTTTCCTTGGTTCCTACGTCAGCTCACACCGGTGAGGGTATCCCAGATATGCTTAAGTTGATTCTTCAACTCACCCAAGAGCGTATGGTCGGTGCTTTGATGTACCTTTCAGAAGTTCAATGTACTGTCCTTGAGGTCAAGGCTATTGAAGGTTTCGGTATGACTATCGATGTCATTCTATCCAACGGTATCCTTCGAGAGGGCGATCGTATTGTCGTATGTGGTGTAGATGGAGCTATTACCACAAATATTCGAGCTCTCTTAACACCAGCTGAGATGAAGGAACTTCGTCTTAAATCTCAATATGTCCACAACAAGGAGGTCAAGGCCGCTCTCGGTGTCAAGATCTCTGCACCCGGTCTCGAAGGCGCTATTGCAGGTTCGAGATTGATGGTTGTTGGTCCTGATGATGACGAGTCGGATGTCGAGGCTGAGGTCGAGTCCGATCTTGGTGCACTCTTTAGTCGAGTTGAGAAATCTGGACGTGGTGTCACCGTTCAAGCATCTACTCTTGGATCTTTAGAAGCTCTTCTAGATTTCTTGAAGGTATCCAAGATTCCTGTTGCCAACGTCGGTATTGGTCCAGTTTTCAGGAGAGATGTAATGAATTGTGGTACCATGCTTGAGAAGCAAAAGGAATACGCGGTCATGTTATGTTTCGATGTTAAGATTGATAAGGAGGCCCAGCAATACGCCGATGATCAAGGCATCAAGATCTTTACAGCTGATATTATCTATCATCTATTCGATTCCTTCACCAAGCATATGCAGATTATTGCTGAAGCAAAGAAGGAAGCTTCTAAGCTTTTGGCCGTCTTCCCATGCGTTCTTAAACCAGTAGCTGTCTTCAACAAAACCGGTCCTATTGTTATTGGTGTCGATGTTGTTGAAGGAAATCTTAGGTTGCACACCCCTATAGCCGCTGTCAAACACAACTCGGTCACTGGTAGCAAGGAGATTGTCGGTATTGGAAGAGTCACATCCATTGAACGTGATCACAAGCAACTTGAAAAGTGCAAGAGAGGAGAGCCTTCCGTTGCTATCAAAATCGAAATGGGTAGTTCACAACCGACATATGGTAGACACTTGGAGGAATCTGATATATTGTACTCACTGATCAGCAGAAAGAGTATTGATACTTTGAAGGAGTTCTACAGAGATGAAGTCAAGAAGGATGAGTGGGCACTGATCTTGAAGTTGAAGCCACTTTTCGATATCTCTTGAGTGGATTAATGGTAGATCATGAAAAGGATATTTGTATGTATTATACATGAACCATTTAAACTTTGCCCCTCAATGTACATGCTTTACTTAAAAGTCAAATGATTGTACACCTGTTTTGTTCATTTTGCAAAAGTGATACATCTACGAGATACCATACGTGTTTCTTAAAATCGAGGAGTAATGAGGCCGTCAAGTAGGAGCATGATGAGAAGACTAGTGTTTTGGTTTGTGATGAATGATTGTAATGAACTCTCAGATTCTATATACCTATTCTTCTTGACTTCCTCTGATATCCTAATCTAGATTTGATAATTACCCACGTACTTGAAAGTGCTTTGTTAGTTTTAGAAGTTTTATCTTTATATGAATTTTGGAAGACACGGTTTAAGACTGTTTGGACTGAATAGTTGAATCGTGCAGAACAGACGAGATATGGTAAGGTTTGGATATATGCTGCTCAATATCCGGACATTGGATAACAACCTTCTTGTTATGTAATAGATAATTCGATGTCCATAACGGATGAATAAATGAATGAAGATGAAGAAATACTCATTCGAAGCCTTTGGGGACCCTTGAGTGAAGTGATAGAACACCTCTTCGATATAGAACTTTGGTTATTTGTAGTTGAGAGCACCATGCTCGGCCGGCCTCTAGAACATGGGTAGCTTCTCCCACCCATATTAAAAAACACTAGCAAGGTATAAATACACTAACCCAGTCTGAGAACTGATAGTCTTACCGCCCATGGCAGAATTTAATTTTTGGTCAAGTTTTTAGACAGAGCTCTTCAAATTTTACAATTTTTGCAACTATCAGGCTATAATTCGAAATGGGCAGCAAAAGAAAGCGTTCAGCTCAAGATGCTGCAGTTGCAGCTCCTGCTGCCAAAAAGCAACAAAAACCCTCCAAGCCAACGACCAAGAAGCCCGTAGAAACTCCTGCTCCTCTCGATACATCACCGTTTGTCAACAACCCAAGAGGGGACGATTTGAAGCGTGAAGTCAATCTTTACGATATGCTTAGTAGTGAGGACGATTCGCAACGACTTGATGCCGCCAATGCGATTGTGTCTGGATTGTTAGGCGGAGATGGAGTCGAAGAATCAACATTACAAAAGCACTTGGAGAGAAGATTGTTTCGGGGACTTGCAAGTGGCAGGAAGGGTGCGCGATTGGGCTTCAGCATTGTACTTTCGGAACTCTTGGCCCAACTTTTCGGTTCGGCGAATTTAAGTGCGACAAAATATCCTGGATTGACCTTCGATAACGTCTTCGAATTTTTGATCCTCAAAACGAAACCCGAGGGCGATCTTAGCGGACAGGAACAGAAAGATCATGCGCTTGGATTACTGTTTGGACTGCAATGCTTTGTCAGGTCTAAGATACTCTTTTCAATCGATGGGAAATGGGAATTGATCCTGGACAAGCTATTGGACTTATCCAGCAAAAAGTCCTGGACTCGGGAGGAATGCGGCTGGGTAATTATGGAAGCTTTGGAGCAGATGAACCAAGACCAGGCGGAATCTACCTTGAAGAAATTGTGCGATGTTGGATTGGGACTCTCACCAGAAGGTGTTGGTATCTGGCTCAGAGCAAGGGACAAGTTTCCAAAAATGAAGTTTCCAAGTAATCCTTGGGGACAGAGTGGTAACCCATTGGAGCATCTCAACTCCCTTGCAAAAGCGCTCAAGGAAAGTTCTTCTAGCGAGGACACTTCGAGTAAAGGACAACAAGCCAAGCAAACTGGAACATGGAATGCGAAGTTACATTTTGTTTGGGACATTGTCTTGAGTCAATATGTTAAAGCAGCTAATAGCAAGGCCAAGAACATTATGTCTGAATTCGACAAATTTTGGAAGGTTACTGTTGATGGTACGTTATTTACATTCTATATTCTGACCCGTTATTAACTATTATTTAGAAAATCTGTTTTCTGCATCTGCATCAAGAGAGCGTAAATTTTGGGGCTTCTTGGTCTTTCAAAGAATGATCCAAAGCCATATTTCGTGTACAACACTTATCACTAGTATTTTCAGTCACAATCTCGTCCGCTGCCTCATCAATCACGTTCAGGAAAAAGATCGTTTCCTAAACCGGGCCGCCGACAAGTCGCTAAAGGTTCTTACACACGCAGTGGAAGAGAATCCTGAAGCATTGGTTGTTGTCCTTCAAGGGTTGATTGACGGCAATGGTGCATACAGTTTTGACCGGGTCACAAAGACAAAAACAATAGAAAAATTGCTGAGCATGGTTGATGACACAAATGGTGAAGCCGTTCTCGATGTTCTCACCTCTCCTGTTATGGTCGTACCAAGCTCGGAAACCAATGACGCCGAAAAACGTCGACAAATGTTCGGAGACTATGTTTTAACCGCAATTCGACATGTTGATATCACGGAGGCGTCACAAAACTCAAGTTGGATCAAAACCGCTGCGTTACCTCAGCTTGCCTCATTAGCATACTCGAATAACTCAGAAGCCAAACCTCCTATTTCTGAAGGAACCCGAACATTGATCAGAAACCGATTGACATCGGCATTCACTCATCTATTATCTAATATGGATGGCTATCATTACCCCTGTGATTTAGTCATTTCATGTACACCAGATGCAGTCGCCATGGACGGACTTATCACTGGTGCTAAAGATGCTGCATTCACTACATTACAGAAACTCATGAAGAAAGCAAAGAAAGGAGGAAAGGATAAGGCAACTTTCCAAACCCTGTCATTGTTATATGCTTTAGTGATCTTTCAGCTGTACAACGGAGATGTTGAAGCTGTGTCCATTCTAGATGAGTTGAAGTTATGTTACGACAACTTGATCAAACACAAATCAACAGAAGATTCGGAAGTTGAACCTTTCGAGGTTCTCGTAGAACTCTTACTGTCTTTCCTTTCTAGACCATCCGCTCTTCTCCGAAAAGTCACTCAACATGTCTTTACTGCTTTCATGAGTGAGATGACTGAAGGTGGATTAAAACTCATGACAGACGTGCTGGAAACTAGCGAAAACATGAGAGGACAGCAGGAAATGTTTGATGAGAACCCAGATGATGAAGATGCGATGGGTGTTGATGAAGAAGATGACGAAATGGACTCGGATGTCGAAGTTGTGGATATGAACGGCGAGGAGGGTCACTTGAATTCACATCTTGCTGAGGAAGAGGAAGAGAGCGACGAGGAGGAGAATGAAGAAGAATCCGAAGACGATGAAGATGAGGGAGACGACGAGGCTAACAAAGAGCTCAACGATGCTTTAGCAAAGATTCTCGGCACTTCAGCATTAGACCAAAACGACGAAGACGAGGATGGCGATAGCGACTCCGATATGACCGATTCAGGGATGGATGCTCTAACACCAAAACTAGAGGAGGTTCTCGGAAGAATGCAAAAGAAGGGGCCTAGTAAAAAACAAGAACAAAAGGACGCCAAGGAAAATATGGTCAACTTCAAAAGCAGAGTTTTGGATCTTCTTGATATATATGCCAAGAAGCAAGCGTCTGATCCCTTGGCCGCTGAAATTCTATTACCTTTGTTACGGCTGATCCGTACTACCAAAGCCAAACACTTGAGTGATAAGGCATTCTCAATAATTCAAGCTTTCGCAAAGTCCAAATCGAAGGCATCGTCTTCAGAAGCCGAGGTAGAGATTAATGTCAAGGCACAAATCGCCTTGATCAAGGGTATACACGAAGAAGTACTCAAGGACCAGTCTAAGGTCTTCGCCAAAGCTGCCAGTACGGCTAGTTTATCTTTGGCCTCTGGTATATATAGAGCGGACAAAAGTCAATTCGAGAAGATTGGAAAGGTTTACCTGCACACGATGACAAAGTGCGATGTCGAAGGTGTGAAGATTCAGGCTAGTTTTGTAAGTGATTGGGTTAATTGGTGGCAAAGTCATATTGCTCAAGCTGCGGCAGGAGGCGCTGTGAAGGAGGAGTAGAGGTAGAATAGGGGAACCTGAGTGTACATGTAAAGATACCAATGAACCAAAAGTTTTAGAAGTTATGGAATGAGATACAAGGGCTGTCATTTGAGTTTTCAACTGGGGAGTCCTTTTCCGTGAGCATAAATTTTGGGTCCTTTGTGGATTTCCATTCAATATCAAGGCTTAGAGAGATACAGTCAAGTAAACGCTTGTTTCCATAAAAACCTCAAGATGAAGTTGTATTTTCGTCGAAGCGTCAGCGTTATCCTGATAGCGAGCAATGTGTGCATGATGGAAAGTAATGTGTGTATGAAAAATATCGTGGATCTTATCAAGTACGAATGCCTTTGCCGAAGTATAAGGAGAGGTCTTTTGAGAAGCATTGTAAGTGTTTTTGAGAGGAGATGAGTTATACAATTGTATTTTCTGCGAAAAATCCTCAGCACTTCTTGGATCAAATTTTGCTTAATCAGCAATCCCAACCCACCCCCCAAAATTGAAATTCGTTCCTTGAGAGCGGCCTGCATTGTGTCTCAGTTAGTATGGTACACATTTCAGGCGTTGATTACCTACAGCAGAGTCCAGGGTCCTGCAGCAAATCCTTGTTTGTAGTAAGAATCGTAGGCGCCACCGAGCTACGCACCCGACCTCGAGCCAACTTCAAAAGTGCGCACCGGTGATTTTATGATCCATTTTCATTCATATTATCTATCAAGTAACATCTCATCAATTCTCACAAACACGGAATATCTATTCGATAAATCTCGGAGACTTTCAAAAACATGGCCAGCGGCAACCTGGAAATACCTGATCTCTCCAAATTCCATGAAGGGAATGAAATTACAACCCTTTGTGAGCTTTGTAATGGCATCATCTTCCACCATATATACATTGAACCTCAGCGGGAGGCTGTTTTGAAGTTAAATTTGCCGAAAGAGGAAACGCCTACTATGTCATTGATATTGAACGGCGCACATGGAGGCTGTCGTTTCTGCGCCGTGGTATGGAGAGCATTCAGAGATGAGGGAGCATATCGGAATTTCTATTCAAACAATAATACTACTTCGTTGTCCTTGACTGATATTGCAAAGCGTTTCATCATAAGCTCTCTGTACCTTGAAGTTAAGGAAGACATTTCTGTGGGCTATTACAAGCTGTCCTACGCAACAACCTATGAGAAGACCAAATGGAAGGGTGGTGGCATGTTGGTACTAGTTGTAGACACATTAAAAGGTAAAGCACTTTATATAGTGTTCAAACCTTGAGTTACAGCTTCAAGCGTAGACATGGATAGTCTAAGCATATCTGCTAAAATCTTTTTACAGGTTATCAAGACTTCAATAAAACGTCACAGTCTCTTACGAACACCAATCGTTTTTGTGAAGAGAGATGGAGGAACTTTTGTTGTTCATCAATAAAGATGTGCCAAGAAACTCACGAATTATGCAATCCCGCGTCAAACCCTGACAAGACTTCGCGTAGCTTGCCTACACGTCTCATTGATGTTAATTGCGATCCTCCAAGGTTAATCTTGTCGTTAAACATAGAGCCTGCAAGTTCATACGCGACATTAAGTCACTGCTGGGGCAAAGCACCGATCCTTACTTTGACGACGAAGAATTTGGAAGCTTTTCAGCAAGGCTTACCCGTTTCCCGTTTAAGTAAAACTTTCCAAGATGCCATCGATGTAGGAAAGAGACTATTGCGTGACTTCAATGTGAGATATCTTTGGATTGACAGTCTTTGCATCATTCAGGATTCCAAACCAGATTGGGAGAATGAAGCACCAAGAATGTCCCAGGTCTACGGGAACGCCTTTTGCTGCATCGCAGCCACTTCTGCCACCGATGGATCGAAGGGCCTTTTCTCTCCAAGGAACTCTATGGTGGACGAAGTACTACGTATAAATATTGATAGATCAAGATATCCGCATCTGCCAAGCTCATTGAGAATAACAATACTCAACAGGGAAAAATGGCTTCAGACCATTCAAAAGGCACCTTTATACCAACGTGGTTGGGTTGTACAAGAACGAGTTCTTACCAAAAGAACATTACAGTTTTTTGATGGTGAAGTAATGTGGAAATGTCAGCAAAAAATGGCATCGGAGACCTTTTCTGTCATAACATCTGGTTTAAAGATATCCGATGATCGCCTTCTATTTCCACATTCTCTAACTGCAAACTTCGATTTCCGAAGATTCTGGATTCAGCTCTTACAGGCGTATAGCAAGACTATTCTTTCGTATCCAGATGATATACTTATGGCAATAGCTGGCGTGGCACGTCAATTTGGGGAATACTTACCGACCAAAAACAAGGTATATCTCGCCGGAATGTGGTCATTCGAGCTTGAGAGGCAATTGGGATGGCTAGCAACCACACCAGGCTCTGCAAATTATCTTGATCGTCGAGAATGCCCGAGCTCTAGCGTCGCACCATCTTGGAGTGTGAGTGCAATCCATTCCTTGATATCATAGCTTCTGATACCAGTTTATTTTCTCTTGTTTTATTTTTCATTTTCTCTTTGAACACACCCCTCAAATATGTTTATTTTTTACTAGCACTTCCGTGATAGGCAATTGCTGACGCTTCCATTTTCTAGTGGGCTTCGTCAACAGGCAGGTCAATCGTAACTGCGTGGAACTCCGGTCCATGGAATGAGGCCTCTATGCGCTGGTATGACTGGACTCCGGCAGAATACAAACGTTACATGATTTCGGATTTAGATTGTATCTACCCTCCAAAATTTACCGTTGTTGATGTCGGAACCACTGTTTCTAGCAAAGACCCATTCGGATCCGTAAATTCGGGCTTTCTTCGACTCCGTGGTCAGTTGAAGGTTGGGCGTCACTCTTTTACATTGTCTAAACAGAATGCAGCGACCTGGAATAACAATAACTTTCACTACATCCAGGTGCTCGATGGATCTCATCCGCATTTTTTCCCCATGGCTTTTGATCGCTTGCAGTCTGATGACGACCTGAGGGAGATTAGAGAAGGGATGTTGTTTGTTTTTCCTCTGAATTTCGAAGCTACTAAGACTTCCAGTGCTCTTATTCTAAAGCCAAGCAGTACTCCCAAAAGCTTGGTGAGGGTAGGCTGTCTATTGATGCCTGCAAAAAATGTCGCTGTTGGTTCGGAGAGTGATAAATTGATTGGGGAGGAATTTTATGAGGAATCTCACGGGAATGGAGAATATACTATACGTATCATATGACGATTGCATCAAGAAAAGTTACACCTCTTTAAAGACCACGAAATATTCAAGGCCTAGTGCACTAGCATCAGCTTTCTAGCTATATAAAAAGATTACAACTACTATGAAAGAAGGAAGCTCTGAATCGTTACCTATATGGGCTAAATCACTGAGCATACTGAAGCTCAATCTGATACTATTCGCATATTCGAGGGATTTTTTCAACTCACATGATGAATATGGAGTTATAGAACGTCACCCCTCAACCAATTGACGCCGTCATCAGAAGGAGATGAACTTCTATCGTTCTTGGTATCATCATCCAGCTCTACATTATGGAGTCTAGGGCTTGGAGAAAGTAGAATCCTCACACCACCCCCTAAAATCCCTATTCATAGAAGGAATCCCAGTCTTCATCGAGCCATGAGACGAGAGTTATAAAGATTCGCTTCAATACATAAGTGGATGGGTACTGATAGTATGGTAATCAATCTTAAAATGCCAGTCATCTGTAGTGTGTATGAAATAAACAGGACCGAAAAGGCAACTGTCCACATCTCAATATAAATTACTGCGATGTGTAAAATAGGAATAAATAATAGCAATATTTTTGAAGTGTTAGGACTCTTTTTAGTTATAGCTTATTACTATCTATAATGGTATAGAAATATCGGTATGAGTAGCTCTACTAAAGACAAGTGATGTACTCGTATTACATGCGATGAACTCTCGATTTCTTGAATAAGTGGGAATCGTTGATTAAATCTATCTAGGTATTTCTATATAAGTTATTTCTATATAAATCTTTTCTATAAGTTTTTCTAATAAATGTTTTGAATAAGTTTTTTGAATAAGTTTTTTACTAAGTTTTTATACCAAGGTATTTTAATAAAAAATCTATATAAGTTCTCTTAATAATTTTTTTATATTGATTTCTTTAAGATTATAATATTTGAATCGAAGAGTATATCACGAGATCATTCCCCGATTAGCGAATAACAATATCGGCTTACATAACAACACAACCTCTCAGACTGTTTCAAACAATCATCATTCCCATACACCACCCAGACTCTCAAACACGATTCGTGACAGCAACCATATGCGGATGGCAAAACAATGAATTTCCACACTTTAGACCGATCTTCCTGCAGATAATCCGCTCAGAAATACCATGATTTCATTAGATATACCTCTCTCCTCAATCGACGCTGAATGTGTCTCCAAGAAACCATGCATCTAACAAACTAAATCTTCACCATTCAGAAACTAAAGAGCCGGTTTCGTATCATTTGCCTACCTACTCCTCTTATTCCCATCTCATCTCATCCCATCCCATCCCATCCCTCTTCCACAAACACATGCCAAGAACATTCCTTTCCCTTCCCTCATCCCAATCAATTCTCGAAGGCCGGTCCTTCCCTTCCATTCCCTACCATGACATTACGAACATTCTTTTATATCCAACTCATCATCTCTCTCTACATTACCTCCATCTCTTCATATCCCTTTTTCCCCCTCCATCTCAAAAGCAACCCCATCGAAACCCGCGATCTCTCCGCCGTAGCCAGCGAACTCGGCACTCTGGGAAGCGATCTCAAGAACGCCAGTACTCTAAAAACCTTCCTCGGCGATAGAGGAAATGTGATTACGCAGAACGATGTGGTGGATAGTAATGGGAGTTGTGCTACGATGACTGTATTATTTGCGCGCGGAACGGGGGAAGTGGGTATGTTTAGTTTACTTACCTACTGATTTTTTAACCATCCTCTCTCTCTCTCGAGAAATCAAACAAATGCACGGAAACAGAGGAAGCGAAATTCATATGACTAACTCAGCAACTAGGCAACGTGGGAATCTTAACTGGTCCTCCATTCTTCACAGCCCTAGCCGCATACATGAACCAAACAGGAAGCATGTCCATCCAAGGCGTTGATTATTCCGCGAGCGTATCCGGGTTTCTCGCCGGTGGTGACCCCGCCGGTGCAAAAACTATGTATGTACCCTTCTCCTCCTCCTCCTCCTTCTCAAAACCATACTCATCACTAACACACCCCAGGGCCGACCTAATAACCAATACTCTAACCAGTTGTCCCAATACCCATCTCACTGTATCTGGCTACTCTCAAGGAGCACAACTTGTTCATCTGGCTATGAGTTCGCTTCCCACGACCACCTCATCACGCGTGAAATCCGTCGTGATGTTTGGAGATCCAAAGAATGGTACTGCGTTAGCGGGTATCGACTCGAGTAAAGTGATGACGATTTGTGATCCTAAAGATGATATTTGTAAAGGTGGAGATGTCATATTACCAGCCCATTTGGAATATAGTGCAAATGCTGGGACTGCTGCCATGTTCGCGTTGAGTGGGCTGGCTGATGTGGGCATCACGAGTGCGAGGAAAGTTAGCGGAGTTAATGGAATATCTTGATATTTCAAGATTGTGGAAAGGGAAGAATATGAGAGATAAAATATTGTCTATATATGCTGTTGAAGTCTTGAGACTAACAAAGTTGAGTTTATTTGTTGTAATAATCTATCACAAAATCTATATCTATGTATCGTACATGAAATACATAAGTGTACAAAAGGTATCTATACGCTTCACCCCAAAATTTCTCGTTCCAGAGAATCTCCCGTTCTAACCATGGTTTTGATTGCATTCAGTGTCCTTGAACAATCATGCTCCAAATCATTGAGTAAAAGCCGATTAGCTCTTGATTCTGCCGCCATAGCTTGTATATTAAGAAAGCCTTTGGTAAGGTACAAGAATGTACGGTATTCTGGACGTAGAGACGTCAATCGCTTTCCCTTCCTCCTGATTTCCAAAGGTAATCTGTTCTTCTCACTTGTTAGAGCTCTCAGCTTCGCCCACCCCTTCCAATGATCCATAAGAACCGTTTCGCATATCTTAAATGCTAGTTTGAAATGTCGAAACTTGGTAAGATGTTGAATGTATTCGTTCCAATTTTGATTGCTTAATTGAAATCCCATATCCGTAATCTCGTTGACAGTCCGTATCATGACGTTAATTTTCCCTTGCCTGACAAGAGCCATCATGTAGAAGTGCAAGGCCTTTGTCAGAGCAAGTCTATGTGCTGCCTTGACTGGCTCCTTGCCCTCCTGTAGATCGACTTTGGTATCCTCGAGAACGCCCTCTCCAGATGCATGGCCGGCCTCGCCTTCAATCACTTCTGCCTTTTCGGAATCATTGGTACGAGAAAGTGATTTTGAAAGTCGAAGTGGTTGAGCTCGCTTTCGGGTATCGGACACGAACTGCTGCCACAAATCTTCCACGGCGTCATAATCCAGCTCTTGAAGTTTTAGTGACATCAAAGCAGTGGTAACATTCCCGGGTTGTGTGTCTTTTCTATCGGCTGGGAGCAATCTTAAGAAACGTTCATGCATATCCTTGGCGGATGTTATCTCCATGTTTTTGGAAAGCACAAATACAATATACCCGAAGAACGTGGTAGGAAAAGCGATGTCAAGTGGCTCGTGCTGGATACCTTTCCTGACTTTGTCGCTAATGTCGCGGGGATTCATTGTTTGGACAACTTGTTCAAAAATCTCCATGGCACCATGTGGATCCCCCCAAGTTAGCCTAGCTGCGTGAATTGCAGCTCTTAATTCCAAGAATTTTGTACTTGCAGTTTTCATCCTTTTTTGCTGAAGCATTCGATCTTGGATTACGAAAACTTCCTTGTAGCGTTTAGCAGCAAGATAACCCCCCATCACAATCGCATAATGAAGACTAGTGGCAGGTATACCAGCTTCTGGCATAACTTCTGCTAAAATTTGCCAGGCACGTTCGGGTTGTTTTACCATAGCCAGCGCTTGCATGAGAGCAGCATAAGTATCACCATCATGCTCTATATTAAGCTTAGACATTCTTTGAAGGATTCGATTGACGTTGACGAGGTCATAACGCAACGCCCAAGCAACAAGCAAAGAATTCCACATGCGGGTTCGTGAATCCGAGAACTTTAAATTCACAGCCTCTTCGCATATAGTTTCAGCTTCTTCCAATCGATCACCTGCCAAATAGGCAGTCACGAGAGTGCTAACCATAGCTGCACTCTTCTCGACTCCATAAGT
The DNA here is from genome assembly GCA_004786125.1 of Botrytis tulipae. NCBI lineage: Eukaryota > Fungi > Ascomycota > Leotiomycetes > Helotiales > Sclerotiniaceae > Botrytis > Botrytis tulipae. Next base: position 90,245 of record PQXH01000037.1, read on the forward strand.
AGCAGACACTCGATAAAGCTCAATGGTGTTTTCAAGATCACCACGTGAGGCACACATTCCCATCAGTGTTCCAAATGTATAGTCGTCAGGTTGAAGTTTTCGTTTTGTGACGGTAGATTCAAAAGTCTCCAAGGCATCATCAACTTGACCAACCTGTGCGTAAGCACTGATGAGAATGTTGCAACATGTTATGGTTGGCTTAAGACGATATTTCTTTCGGATACTTTTGAACACCTCGAGGACGATCTTGGGCTCTCCTCGCCTTGCGTGAACATGTAAGAGAGGAGCCATATCGTCGGCCGATGCCAGAGGATTAGGAGATGTTGCAGATTCACTTTCTAATCGCATATACTTTTCTGCAAATTGTTCAAACAAGGCATGAACGGTGTCAGCATCTCCGTGACGTGCAAATTCATCCATGCATCTCCTGAGCGACGCGCGATCCAAAGTCTGATTGAAGCGAAATATATCCGCAAACACTTCTTGGATCCCAATCAAATCATGATTTTTGAAGAATATTTGCAGTACGGATTGTAACATGGATCTTGGAAGTAAGAGATTCTTTATTGGGCTTACTCGGGCCTGTCTGTAAAGAACGATTGCTGCTTTTGGTTGACCAAGAGAAAGTAGCATATTTGTTGCCTGTGTATAAAGAGGAACAGACTCAGTTCCCCAGTCCTGAATGTGTCTTAGAAGAGGCCAGAATGTAGCATATGAAAAGTGTTTGGCACTTAGTAGAGCTGACGTGATCACTGCCGTGGCAAATTTCGTGAGGGCTTCAGATGGTAGTGTTTCAACTTCTGAGGGAAGGCGGAGTGACTTGTTGACATACTTTGCTAAAAGTAAAGCTTTGTTTGGAAGATCTTCTATGTGATGTAAACTTTTAAACATATCATAAGGTGGACCGGTAAGATCCTCGTGCAGCTGCACTTCTGTCCAGAGAGTGAAGGCTTGCGACCATAAATTATTTGTCATGAGATGCAACATAATATCTGATCCTCCAGCCGTTGTGTTGAACTTTTCGAGGGAGTAGTGGTAAAGTTCATTCGCTCTCGAGAAATTCTGCAGTCTCAAATAAGTACGAATCACAATCTCGTATATCTCTGGCTTTTCTCGACGTTCATCAGATCGCTCGAATAATGAAGTGGCCCTCTCCGCATCTACTATCCGATTTGAAGCAGCCATATATTCTAAGACTTGAATTCGAATTCGCTCCTCGGCCCAGCTCCCAAATTCCAGGCGCCGATATTTTCGCCATACCTCTTCGTATCGGGATGATGTTGTTATTCCTAGAACAGTTGCAATGGTTGCTGCATCGTCAGGCGCCTCATGTATAATAGGACGCTTTTTAATCTCGATGGATTCTTTCGTCTCTGCATCTACCGCAACCAATGCTAACGAAGGTTTCTTGGCAGAAGATGAGTAAAGTCGATAGCCATGACTTCTCAAACCCAATCTGGTCCTCTTCCCATCTTGTCTATCAGCTCCCAACCCTGGATATTGCCGTAGGAATTTGAGTGTACCGGCTGGATAGAGAAAGTCCAAGAAGATGCCAGGATTTTCGCTCACAGTTCCATCGTTGGGTGATCGTGAGTTCGAACCCTCGATAGAATCAGGTCCTTGTAACATGAGCTGCCATAATGGCGAGAGCTCAAGCTCAATTGCACCGTGGGTCCAGAATCCCGAATGAAGTGCGCGACGACTTTTGGCTAAGTGTTTTGGTCCTGGTAGAAGGCGCCGCAGACTGCCTGTTTCAAGACATCCCGCCGTGCGCTCGAGCATGCCCTACCGAAAGAGACAAAAATCGTGTACGAATATGTAGAAGAGAGGTTTAATCGTCACCGGTGTGCGGGTCTAACGTGAAAATCAAAATCTAACTCGATATCAGCCGATTTTGTAAGTGAAAAAGATCACACACAAGCTCTGTACTCACCGCAGAACATGCTTTGCACAGTCAAAATGAGACTGAAATTGAGATGATGAGGAGAAGATATTGGGAAATTGTCAATCTATCAATCTATGGTGGTTTCAGTGAGATATCAAGTCTAATAAGGGTGAAAGAGGCAAAAACTTCACATATCAACGTAGGCAACAAATTTAGCTGGGTCGGATCATTATTTATTTTTGCTCCGATTGCTTAAGTAAGCCAGCAGTATTTGTATGGAGGGGTGGTCTCGGTAGTATTCTCCGTCAGCCAAAACGATAGTGATGATATCACCATTTCATTGTTTCAGATGGTATTTGGTAATGAAAGTCTTCAAAGTTCAAAATGGATCAATTTGAAGACCTTACTTGGAACAGAAAAAGGGAAAGATATGAGTTCTAGGTAGCTCGTTGCTTCCCACCATTTCTTTCATCTATCTATCTCAAGGAAATGATATGTATATATTCGACGTATTCAGTCTTCATAAAAAAGACGTGGAGACATCACCGGGGCACATTGGAAAGCGTGTAGATGAGCACAGAACGGGATATGGGTAACTATGAGCTTCTAGACATCAAATACCAATCAAGATATGAACAGCAACAATCAAACTTACATAGAGATATTGAACGCAGTCAACTATTACATTTGTATTTAAGAGGTTGAAAGCATTTGATTCAGTTGATTCATGACAGTCGATACCAGTGCTTCGCTGACCGCTTTCCTTGTACTAAAATCATTCTGCCAGGATTTAATTTCGAGCTACAACTGATCTGTACCTCTTCTCCAACCCCACAATCCCGCAACTCGCCCAACTATCCTCTCAACACCCTTTCAACGATGGATATCACAAAATTCATTGTCGAAAGACGACTCAAGATTCAAATCGATTCATCTTACAAGCATTATTTACCTGGCATTAGAAGTCAGATTAAGACGCTAAATAAAAAACTTGGAATCGCGACAAAACGCCGCTCAAAGTATTTCGGCAAACCTCTCACTGTGGAAGACATCAATCGCAGTCATGAATTCGTTCACTTTCAATTACTCCTGGCCGAAAGATGCTACGCAAATGCAATGAGGATGAAAGAAATACACATGGTCGGCAAAAGAGGCTTAACCGGTCCAACCCGATCGCACATCGATTCTCGCCTTTGCAAAGGCGTCAAATACGCCAAACATCTTTGTCGATTACTGTCCGATAAATCGACCACCAACGCGAACGATGCCGATATATTGGAAGCTAGAGCATATGCTGCTACTCTCGCTGGAGCGAGATATTTCGAGAAAGAAAATTGGGAGTCTTGTGTGAAGAGCTACTCGGAAGCTTGGATCATATACACTGCACTTTTTAAGGTCACCAACGCGGATATCTTCAAGGATCTTTTGACCGACCCCATTGATCCCAGTATACGATACGCGGCTTATAAGATGGGATTGCCTCGAACATTGGCTATATCTACCATTGTCCGCACGAATTTCCCTTCGGGGGATCGAGAGTTGACAAGACAGTTGGGAAACTTAGACCCCGATTCTCTGAAAGACGAAGCGACAATATCAGAAGTTGAAAGTCTGGAATCAGATGTGGCAATCAAAACTATTGTCTGGCGATCTCGGACAGTAGTTCTGGAAGATGCAGCAATAGCTACTGCCCTTGGATCGGTCAAGGCAGCTACCCTGAAGCTATCCAACGCTCCTTCCTCATCCAGTCGTAAGGATATGGGCTTGGCTTATGATGATGTTCTAATGGCTAGTCAAGAGGCAGTAGACGCTACAAAGCATGCTATTGACGAGCTAGCTTCAGAGGGTGTTGAACAAAGTGATAAGCGCATGCAAAGTTTGTTCGTTACGCGGACTAGAAATATCTATGAAATGATCAGTTGGCGTGTCGGACGAAATAGAGCGATGTTAGGGAAAGGAGACGGATTAGATGTTGACCCACCTCGACAGCTATACAGGAAGAAGGCTAGTGGGATGATGCCAAGGGAAGCGGGCACTTCGCGAAAGGTGGCACCCATGCGAGCGAATGTTGTTCTTTATGATAGAATTTTGAAAGATATCGAGTCTATTCGCGAACTCCACGGTGTTACATCAGACTCAGAACTAATGGAAGAATTGGATGCGAAATATAGCTACTTCCAAGCTCTTAAGTAAGTTCTAATAGCTTTGAATCACCATTCATACAACTGACTAAAATAGATGCCTGATGCTAGCTCGCGCACATGCAATCGTACCCAATTCTGAGAATCTGCGAAATTCATTAGCTCTCTTGAATCGCGCAGCAGAAAAGTGCACAGCTGCTCACTATAAGCTCTCGTCTTCAATGGACACAACTACTGCAGATAGTCCACCTAATCTAACTGTCACTTCTTCTCAAACCGAAAACCTACTCGCTTATCTCCACTGCGAACTTCAACGCTACCGGGCTTTGGTCGAGATATACGATCTCACCTCCGCTACTCCTCAACCAGCCGATGAAAACGTACGACAAGCTCCTCTCGTTGAACGTCTCCATGAGTACCCAGCCGACGGGGTTGTTGACCTCAAGAATCTCGTAAACTATCCTCCAAAAATGGAAGTTGTACCCGTCAAACCACTATTCTTCGATTCGGCGTGGAACTATATTGACTACCCTGCGAGAACAACCGAGAAAGCTGCAGAAAAGGCTGCTGTAGAGGAAGTGGAGACAGAGTCGGAGGAACCACAGGAGCAGCACCAACAGCAGAAGAAGGGATGGTTTGGTTTCGGTAGATAGATACAGGAATTAGATTAATGATTGTATCACGGTGCAAGAGATAGGTACTGGATTAGATATATGATATTCTACAAGGAGGTTAAAGATAGTGCTATATAAGTATGTTATATATAGACAAAGATAATTAAACATTTACTATATTAGTGAATCTATGATAGTACCCCCTATTTTAAGACTTGCTTATTCCAAGCAAATTGAAATAAAATAATAAAATAAAAAAGAAAGTATACTAAACAAACTGTACTTTTCTTTATTGTAATAAACATCTAAATACTCTAGGTTTTTCTATAGCTTTTTATATAGGGATTAAAATTGTTTTAGCCTCTAGGTTTTCCAATATCTATTTTAATGGATTTAGTTTTTTTGGATATAAATAATAATAATAAACTATAATCTTTTTATTATTTTTAAAATTTAAGGTTAATTATTAAATTGGGGTATAATATCTTTATTTGATTAAATAATAATATTCATTTTTATTGTAATTATTTAGAATGTTTTTAAATATTTATTTCTAAATTGGTTTTTTTTTTTTTTTCCTTTTCAAAAACTTTATCCTATATAATAATCACTTTTATTTTGTTAATCTAGAATTATATTGGAAATTATTTATTATTATATATCAATAAAAATAAGAAGTAATAAAAGATAAGGAAAATTTATATATTTTTTAATAATTAAATAAAACAAGATTATAGGTAGATTTTAATAACTTTGTAAAATCCAATTTATTTATTATCCAATTTCTTTGCTTTTCGAAAAATCTTTATATTCTTTATATTAATGAATACTTTTTATTCTATATAATATTGTGGTAAATTAGTTTAATATTAATCTGCCTACTTCTCATATATATTTATAGCTTATCTAACAAATGCTTAAAATTGATTTAGAATTCTTTTTATTTTATTAGCTATTTTATTATTTTTAAAAAATTCATACTTTTGAGCTAGTATTATTTCTAGTAGGCAGGGTTTATTTAGCTTAATACTAACATATAAATTAAAACTATAATTAATAAAGAATAAAGAATATTCTATAATTTCCAAAATTATATTATTAAAGGTAAATTCTATTAATAATAATCATTTTATTTAATTATCTTAATAGAAATTAATAAAAGTATATAAATATTATTTGAAAACTAAATTGATATATTCCATTTATTTATCTATCTGCAAATAGAAGACTAAAAAGTATTTAAAAGTTATTATTAATCTTTCTAATAATTATATCTAGAATTCTAATATAAACTATATACCTCAATTTAAAATAATATTATCTAATATATTATATAGAGTATATATTTGATTAATAAATATATTAACTAATTCTTTTATAATTAAAGTTCTTATATTAATAAAATAATATATTTTTGTTAATTTATATATTATTATAAGAATATACTTATATACCAAGTTATAGTATTTACTTTTTAAAAGAAGTATAATATAATTAATTAATATATTAGATTATACTCAAAATAAAATTGGGAGAAGTCTTAAGAATTTTAATAAAGCTAATTTTAATAATTTAATATAAATATATAATATATATACTTATATATATACATTAATCTTTTAATGTATATTTGATTATTAATAGATTCAAAAGATAATATCAATAGTTTTGATATATTTAGAGTAATTAATTGAATTGGAAAAGTATATTCTATAAATAATTTATATTTTTAGTTTATTATTAGATAATATCTAAAGTTTATCACGATAATATATTTTATTATTAAATATTCTATAATTCTGTATAATAATTCTTATAATCTTTTGGAATTCTGCTGATTATTTCTGTATATATAGGTTTTTGATTGTTATTATTAATTGATATATTATATCAGATTTTATATAGATATTATTAATTAATTTGTTAATAGACTTATTCTTTATAAGTATTATTAAATTTATAAATATTAGCATTATTTTTTTTATTAATTCTTTATATAAATCGATATTAAATCTTTATATTAATAAAACTATTCTTTTTCTATTCTTCAACTATTTATTATTAGAATTTGAAAGATTTAATTTATCTTTCTGCTTGCAATTTAAAGTATTTAAACAAATAGTTTTAATACCCAGTTTATATATAATATAGAAATTATATTGAGATAAAAACTCAGATTATTTAATTTATTATTGATTTAAAATCTTTATTATAATAAAGTATTTTAAATTTTTATAATTTATAAAAACTTTGAATTCCTATTACAAGTCCTAAAGTTTAGATTACCATTCTTCCATTAACTTGATTATTGCTAGAAATTCTTTATTATAAATTTTATAATTATATTTTACTACTAAATGTTTTAATAAAAAATAGGTTATTGATTATAAAACATTCTTATTATCATATTAAAAAAGTACTCCCCCAGAAGCCTAATTCAAAATATTAATTTCTAAAATAATATATTTACTATAATCAAAATACATAAAAATAAATATAATTATAAAAGTCTGTTTTAGTATTTCAAAAGTATTTTTATACATTTAATCCTATACCCAGAAGATATTTTTATATAATAAATTATTTAAAAAATAATAGATTTTTGAAAAGTTTTTTATAAATTATTAATAAAAATTAATAAATTCTAGAAAATATTATAGATCTTTTATTGAAAAAAATTACTCCCAAGATATAATCACTTTAACTTTATTAATATTTATTTTGATATTATTTATAATAATAATTAGATTTAAATATTATATGAATATTATTTTGAATTCATATTTATTGATATTAATTTATAAATCTATATTAACGAGTTTCTAAATAATTGCTTATATATACCCCCTATATTCTATTTTATTACTAGAATAAATAAGAATATTATTAAGATATATTATATAGTACTTATCAAGCTTATTGAAAAGTATATAATTAATATGATACTAGAAAGATACTAATATATTGTATAATTCAAAAGGCATAATAAGAGATTCAAATAATTTAAAATATATAATAAAAGTTATTTTTTATTTATTTTCCTTTATAATATAAAGTTTATTAAAAACAATAATAATATTCAATTTGAAGTAAACCTTAATATTATATAATATATTAAAAGTTTTGTGTATAATAAATAAAAGATAATGATTCTTTATTATAATATTATTTAATTTTTAATAATCTTAATAAATATAGATTTCACCTTCTGGTTTTACTATTAAAAAGAGTGATATTATATTATAAGATCTTGATTCTCAAATAAATTCTTTAAAGAGATTATTATTAATTCACTTCCAAATTATCTTAAATTTTAATAATAATAATAATTAATTTTTGAAATAAAGCAACTTTTAATTTAATATTAATTTGATTTTGTAATTCTAAATTCTTTATAATAATAATACTTTAGTATTTTTAAAAAAAAAGATTAATAATTTGTCTTAAAGCCAAATGGGGAGTTTATTTTATATTTTTTTATTACTAAAATTTGGTTTTTCTATTAAAAACTTTAATATATTAATTTTAAAGATTTTTTATAAATAAGCTAATTGATAGTAATCTCAAATAAAGTTATATAAATATAATAATATTATAAAGAATACTTTTATTAAATTACCATATCCCTGAAGTATATTTTTATAACTTTGCTTATTTTTGATAAAGTTATTAAAGATATAATCAAATTTGTATTTAAATATTATAAACTAATTTAATTTATTTTAAATAATTTGTATTATACAAATATTATTTTATTAATAAAAAAAATAAAGTTTGAGATATATAATTATTAAATATTCTTTATATTTGGACTTGTTTTATATTCTCGAATTAATAATAATAATATTAATAGAAATAATAATAATTCCTTTATTAAATTTGATTTTCTTTGTTTTTACTCTACAATCTTGTTTATTATTATTAAATATATCTTTAGCTGATTTTGTATTATTTATATTTATATATCCATATTTCTATTATAAGTTTTTATATAATAGTGATTTACATCAAAAGTAAATATTATTTTAATAGATATATTCTATTCAATATTAGAGTCTTTAGATTTGTAATCACTATTAAGCTTATTATTATCCTCTATATATAATAATTAATAACCATTTGCTTTATAAGCTTTTTGGAGAGCGATTTTAAATAATAGTAATATATCCAGAGTTTTTTTGATTTTTAGATTAATATTTTAAAGAATTAAAATATTATTAGATTATTATTAAATTGATTTGATTATAAATACTTGAGGGTATATATTTCCTTCATAATAATATTATATTATATAATATCAAGAAATAAAAGAAAATGTTATATTTATCCAATTTATATATAGATTATAGTATTATAATTATAATAGACCAAAAATAATTAATATATTAGAAAAGAGTTTTGTAATAAAGAATATCTAGATTTTTAGATATAATTCTATTATTATAAATATAATAAAGTATTTTATAATAATATTTACTATATTATTATTAGTTAAGTAAAGTTATTAATAATAGGGTAAAAATTGAATATGAATTTTATATTAATTAATAAAAGAATAGTTAGTGAATATCTTATTGAAACATTTGTTATTAATTAGACTAATTATATTAAAGGGGGAAGTATATATTGGAAATATAATAGTTTGAATAAATAGAAATTTGCTATTTATAAAGCTAAGCTATAATAGCTTAATACTATCTATAGTATATCTTATCCATTTCTTATTTCTTAATAATCTTTATAACCGATTTATTACAAAGATAATATATTTCCCAAAAACTTGTATATACTATTAAATAATAATAATAATATTATATTACTATATAAAGAGATATTAGAAATACTCTCTAAGAATATTAAAAAACTATTTTCAATATAATTATAGAATATATTAAACTATTATTATATATAAAGTTATTATTAATAATCATATTCCCGAAAGTTATTTTAATTATAATTATTATTATTTCGATATTACTGTGAGCGAAACTTTGTGCTGGTCACGTGACCCTTTCTTATAGCTAGTATTTATAGTTCTTCTTTGTATAATTTAGAAAAAACAGTTAGTTCCTACCCACCATCTAGTATATATTATAAAACACTATATAAAGCTTTTTTCTCCTCCCCTCCACTAAAAGCACTACATTATAATAACTCTTTTATAATATATATAAAGAATTACTCTATAATTTTACTACCTTTTATTCTTTTATATTAATAATTTATATAAAAAGAAAAATATCAAAAGATTAAAAAGTTAATATAAATCTAAATTCTTGAATTACTTTAGAAAGTAGAAAGTTATTAATTTAAAAAAATTAATAAAAAATAGAGAAATAAGGAATTATTTATTATTATAATAAAATCAAATAATAATAATTCAATAATGAAAAGAGAGGGGGGGGAAATCCAAAAACTTTATTTTTAAAATCAATTTATAGTTTTATATAAATCTAAATTAAAGGTAATATTATTCTTTATTAAAATAAACTTTATTTCTATAGAAAGATTATAAGAATAAGTTATGAGAGCTTTTTCTATAGTATTTATAAAAACTTGGAGAAACAATCTAACTTAGAGAGAAAAAGTTTTCTTTTGTAAAATAGATTTAAAACAATTATTAAATAATATTCATTTTTATACTTGAATATAAAAAGTTTAAATTCTCTTGAAATCTTTATAGTTACTTTGGTATAATTTATATCTAAATAAAGTATAATTAGTTTAAGAAAAACTCTAAATAATCTATAGGAAAACTAGAGAAGGATTACTGCTTAGTTTAATTAATAAAAATTATTTATAAAAAAAATTTATTTAGCTCTAAGTTAAGTTTTTAAATATATTTTTAAAAGAAATTTGAATTTAAAACTTTTTATAATAAAATATTAATCTAAATTTTAGTATTTTTTTTTATAAAAAGCCTTATAAATATATAAGTTTAGAAAAAAAGATAATTTTACTAAGTTTTAGTAAAGTTATTAAAAAAAAATAAACAAAATAGTAAATACTTTTATATTTATATTATACTGAAAATCCTATATTATAATTATTCAATTATCTTAATAAATCTAATATTGTAGATATACATAGTATATCTATTAACTAATATTATATTAACTTTCAATTCTAATAATAAAGTCAAGTATTAAGATATTCATTTAATAGTAAACTCTAAATTATTTAACTTTTTAATTAATCTGGACACTTTTAGCCTGAATAACTAAGAAAAAAACATTCTTAAATTAAATATTATTTTCTTATTGAATTAAAAAGCAAATAAGGATAAGAAATCTAATAAGAGTTTTAATTCAAAATAGTTAGAAGATAATCTTAGTATTTAACAACTTATTGTCTTTTTGGAATATTTTTCAAAAATTCTTATATCTCTAATACTTTCCCTGGAGACAATTGGTATACTGTGGTTTAAGGGTTTTAATATTATTGAATGGTATAAAGGAATGGAATAGTTTCAATAAAATTATTATATAACAAATAAAGATTTTAGAATATATATATCCCTATAAATGGATTGTGTGTTTTAAGAGGAAATTAAGGCTATAAAAGAATAACAAGCTAAAGAATGAAATTGGGAGAAGTATTTCAAATTTGTTTTCTTTAAGAAATATTTTAATAATAATATTCTTTAAAAAATATACTTTTATAAATACTTATAAAAATTTATTAAAAAATATAAGTAAAAAAAAAATAAAGAATATAATAATCTCAATTATTTTATTTAATAATATAATTAGATTATATAAAGATTAATTAAAAATAAAGCTTTAATAAAAAATGAAGTTATCAAATTGTTTTTCAAAAATATATTATATAAAGCCTCTTAAAGATATATTATTTAAATTAAATATAATATAAAATAATTAAATATAATAAAATAGAATAAAGTGTTTAATTAAATAATATAATATATAAAAAACAAGTTTTAATATATTATTTTTAATACAAATAATAACAAAAATTCTAATTTTAATAAATTATTAAAATTTATTATTCTATTTAAAAAATCTATAAAAAAGTAAAACTCTTAATAATTCAAAAAAAAGATAATATAAATAAAATCATAAAAGCTCTAGAAAATTTTGTATTTTTTATAAAAAAGCAAATTTAATTAGATTTTAAGATTAATAAAAAAGTCGAAATAAAAAAGATTCTTTTTAATTTTAAATTAATAGAAGTGTTTTAGATTTCAATTTACAAATTAATATTGTTGGTATCACCATGAGAATGGTGAAGATAATATAATACTATGGTTTATACTATTGTAATATTACTTGAGGTTTTAAAAGCTAGGGCTATAGTATATCTATATTATAGTATTGAGGTACTAGTACAAGTGTTAGTGTGGTCATATGATCTCTGTCCCAATATTAGCAACTTTCTAAAGTCATTATATTATGTTCTTCTAATTAATACCTCTTTTTCTATATAACCATTTATTCTTCTAATTTCTTTTAATTTACTTTATAACCCTAATCTTTATAGTATTATTATTAATTAAATTCTTAAGGGCTTGATATAGTTTTAACTTAGTTATTATATTAATTGAATTAAATTCTCCATTAATCCATTTGATTTCTATAATCTCTCGTTTTTTGTATACCTTTCGGATTACTATTATATCAATTATTAGTTTCTTTTCATTAATAGTTTTGAATTTTATAAAATAGTTATAAAATAACTTAAAATTAATATATATAATTAATGGGATATTATGGTTTGGGAAGATCTTATTAATTATACTCTTAATTATAGTACTAATATTAAAGTTTAAAATTATACTATAGAGTTTTGATATTAATATACTTTTAATAACTTTTTTATATTTAATGAATAATTAGTGAATAATATTAGCTTTATCGTATTTATCCATCAGAATAACGATATATTCAATCTGAAAAAATAAATTTTTATTATTAATAAAAAACACATTAGTAAATATAATTAATTTGAGGGAGTCCATATTGAGCGAAATAAACTATAATTCTTTTTCTAAATTATCAATTTGTTATTGAATGTGTTTATTGAGAGAATTAGCATCTTCTTCTTTCAGATTAATAATTTGTATAATATAAGATAAATCGAAAATTGCCTTTAATTGATATATAATTATAATATATACTTCTTGAGTATATTATATAATATATTAATCCTTTACTATCATTGATTTTCTTAGTTTTTTATATATACCATATATATCGAATAGCTTTAATTTAATTAAATATAGGTTTTCGTATTGTTTCTATTAATTAAAGTAGACTATACTATTATTTCATTAAGTAATTAAACTGCTATTAAACTTGAATAGTATATTTGATATAAGTGTCTTATAATCTTTCGTTATAAGTTTAGTATTGTAGAATTCTTTTTGCTTATAATCTATGAATTTTTTATTAACAATAATAAATATATTATTTATCTATAGTTCTATAATATTGAATACTATATCGTCCTTAATTATATACAAAAGACATAGATTATAAATTAATTATTTTATTTTGAAGATATTAATATAATATTTATAGTAAATATTAAATCAATAGTTGTCTGCTTTTGGGATATTATATAATGATTGTACTATTTGTAGAATAAAACCTTTTAGAATATTCATTTCTGCTAATAATTATACATAAAACTTTCAAATTAAATTCAATATTGATTATATATATACTTATATAATATTACAAATACTTATGATTATTTCGTTCTTAAAAAGTATAGTTATTATTGATAATATAATATATTAGCTAACACATTGTATTATAAATGATTATATTAATATATTACTTTTTCCTTAATCCTTTTATACTTATATTATTAATTAAGATTTCAAGAATGCCTTATTAGTTCCTTTATTCTTAATTTTATTAATAAAATGTGAATTGAATATTCTGATATCTACAAATATATTTTCGAGTTATATAAGTTAAAAAACACTATTCTTTATAAATCCATTAATTTCTTTTTATTTTAATTCAATGAAAATTATTAACTTTTATATATTAGTAAATGCTATATAGTATTTAATATATAAGGTATTATTATATTTATTATTATCTAGAAAATATATTATTAAATTAAGTAATATATTTATTTTTTTATTCAAAAAATAAATTCTGGATATAGGAATTATAATATAGGGGAATAAACGTTATTAGTGTTATAGGTTCTTTAATATATTTACAAATATTTCTTTAGGATTTCTATTATAAATAACAGTAGTAAAAAAGGGAAATCTAACTTTACTAGATTTTAGCAAAATTATTTTACTTACATTTCTTAAAGTATTCTATATTGTTTGGTCTACTATTTATACAGATTATATAGATAATATTGATTATATTGATTTGATAGGTTGTTTATCTTAAAATTAATCCTGAGGTTAGTCTCGATTTTTTTATATATATGATTTAATTTAAATAATACGGAATTCCATTGGGCCACTTATAAGTTATATTATGTAAATCTTATTCTTTATATCTAATAAATAATATGAATCTATTCAACCTTTGTATTCTTTTTATATCCAAACCTTCAAATTAATAGATAGATTATATAAAGCTATTATAAATAATTTATTATATTAATTCAATATATCTAAAACTTATCTTATAGCTTGTAATTTATAGATTTCGATTATTGCTTTCTTAATTACTACTTATTATTATAAAACTATAAATACAAATAAATCAGATTCAATTATCCACAAATATATCCCAAAGATTAAGAATATTAGAATTAATCCATCTAATTCTATAATATCATTTATTATCTTTATAGCTATTTGTAGTATTATCTTCTTTATTATAGAGTTTTCTAATTTATTTATAATGATAGTATATATTTTCTTAATAACTGTATAATACCATTCGATTATATTAATTAATTAATATATTTTAATTGGAATACTCTTTATTCTTATTAATATAGTTACTATATATTATATGAATTCCTTATTAACAAAATTCTTTCCAGTATTATATATAACATAATCTGGGGAGCTAGTATAAATATCCATTTAGTATTTACGAAGTATATTAAAAATATGTTTTGTAATAATATTATTTAATTATTATACTATTTGAAATTATATATCTTTATTAATGATATATAGAATAAAACTAATATTGATATATATTATATTTATTATAATTGAGTAATTGAAATTAATATTATTTTATAAATTAAACTTAAATTATTCTGGTGATTTACTATACTTTTGATAGTACTAATAAAACTTAGTAAATTTCTCAATTTCAGCTTATAAGATATTATTATAGCCAGTTCATTATAATACTTGTAAGAGTTTATAAACTGAGAAATAATTGAAACAACAATATAAGTATTATAGTTTTATAATAATAAGATAGTATTTATTGTTATTAATAGTTTGTTATATAAACTATTATATATTTATATATTAAAGAAATACCGTATACTTATTACAATAAATGTATAAATAGCTTGCTTTTGTATATTATATAATAACTATATTAATAATATTATTATAATATACATTAAGTTTATTTATATTATTTAATAATAATAGAAATAATATCTTAGTATTTATAATATAAAATTTAATAATTTTTAATAGTAGTTTGATCTTAATTAATTTAATTAATTCGATTTTTCCAATTTCGAATATTATATTTGTAGTTTCTATTTAGCTTATATCTAATGGAATATCTTTAATAATTGTCTTATATACTATATATTACTTATAATCTATTATTGATTATTATACTATAACTATATCAATAATAATCTCTTGAAATTCTTTTGTATTATATTTACTAATATATATTATACTATAGTTTTGATATATTAAAATATATCTAAAAGACTTATTAATTAAATAGAATATAATCTCTTTATTATTAATAAAACCACTTTAAATAAGAAAACTTGAATATAGTTTTTATATAAATAAATCTTGAAATTCGAATTATATAAAATAAACTATAATTTCGCTATTTATATTAAAATTAAAGTCTTTAGCAAAGTTTTTATATTTGATAAGAAATTACTTAAATTCTTTATCAAAATTATTAGTAATACTTTGAAACTGCTTTTTATATTTACATCACAATTTATCTCATTTTTTCTTATTATATCGGATTAACTAGTAATCTTCTTTTTTATAGACAAAATATTTTTTCTTTATTTGTAATTTAAATAAACATTAATTATTATATCCGGAACTTTTACTATATTCATTTCTGCTATATTCATCTTAATTGCATTAATATTTATAATTAGTATAAAACATTATTAACTTATTAAAATAAGATTATTCCTATATTATTATAACTAATTAAAACTTTTCAAAAAGATTAAAAATATTTTTAATTAAATAAAAATAAATTAAAAAGTATATTTATATTAATGTATATATATTAATAATCTTTTAATAAAGTAATTTATCTATTCTCAATATAGTACTTAAGTTTTTATATAAGTAATATAGCTTTATTATTATTTGCTATAAATAATAAATAATCAATTTCCTTTTATTCTTTAATTTTACTATTATATTTTTAAATATAATAATTTCCTATTATCATATAATATTCTATTTATATTTAAAGTTTTTAAATATAATTTCAAACAAATTACAAATATTTTATATTATCTCCAATATAATATCTAAATTTATATAATAAAAGTTAAGTACTATATCTACAAATATAATTAAGAATACTTTTAATAATAAATTTTCAAATATATTAATATATTAATAATTATTAAGAAATATATTATATTTATAAATAAAATTGTTATCTTACTCATTATATTTATTAATTTTATTATAAAATTTAATAAGATTTTCTAAAAATTGATTAATATTTATTATTCTTAATAATAAATTAAAAAAGCTTTTTGAAATATTTCAATTATATTCTAGATTATTTCCACCTTCTTTTTTTATTTCTTCTTTATTACTATTATTATTATTCTTATTATAATCTTTTTATAAAAAGCTATTTCTTTTTTATAAAAAGCTATTTTCTTCTTTTTTTATATTATTATTATTACTTCCTCTATTTAGATTATTATTACCCAGTAGTTCTTCATTTGGTTAACCAGTTCTTTTTGATGGTTGTAGTATTCGCAGTAGTAGGGGGGGTAGTATAAATGGGCAGGGGAGTATAGGTAGGTAATATTGTTCCTATTCAAAATGAATTTTTTGAATAAATTAAACAAACTATAGTTTCTCAAAACTATAAAACAAGTGTATGAATAATTTACTTTAATGAATAGTGCTAGGATATAAATGTTGTAGAAATATATTTGGAATTAATAATACTATTTTTTCAATATTAATATTTTTATTTTTATTATAAGATTATAATATTTTATTTAAAGAAGTTATATATAATATTTGTAATGTTTGTAATATTTATAATATCTATAATATTTTATATAAATTAAAGTTTAAAATTTTAATTACTATAAAGTTTGTTATTGATTATATTTGGTATAGAATAAAGTTTGAAATTCTAATTAGATTTTTGAATATTTCAATAATTTTTTTAAATATATTAAATCTTATTATAATTTTATTCTATATATTTTTTAATTGAAATATAAAGCCTTTTTCTTCAAAGATATTTGTAATTTTCTTATTTAATTATATCCTATATTTTAAACAAATTATATTGATTAATATGTTATAAACTAATTATATTATATAATTATTATATTTTTTTATAAATAATTTGTATATACAAAGTTTATATTTTAGTTTATATAATAAGTATATACTTATAATTTAGAAG
This sequence comes from Botrytis tulipae, assembly GCA_004786125.1. Lineage (NCBI taxonomy): Eukaryota > Fungi > Ascomycota > Leotiomycetes > Helotiales > Sclerotiniaceae > Botrytis > Botrytis tulipae. The sequence goes on from PQXH01000037.1 coordinate 107,682, forward strand.
TATTTTAATATAAATTTTTAAAAGATTTGAAAATAATCTATCTATAATTCTATATTATAAAAAATATTATATTAATATTTATATAACTTAAATTTATAGAATTCTTTTATATTTTTTATTATTACTTTTTGAGTATTGAGGGGATTACTTTCTTATTTCTTGATTATTATATTAAAGTTATTAATTCTGGTTTCTAATAGAACTTCTAATTTGGTAATAGATTTATTATTATTATATTTATTTTGAGAGCTTTTTTAAGATGATAGAGAGTTTATAAAGAATTTTATTATATTATTAATAATAGATAGATAGTAGAGTAAAGTATTAAAATATAACTTTATTAAAATCTAATAAAGTTATACTTTTTCGAAAAAAGTGGTGCTAAGTTTAAGCTAATAGTTATTAATTTGTATTTTTTAAATTATATTGTTTTGAAGAATAAAATATAGATTAAGGTTTGGTATAAATATTATCACTATATTGCCAACTAAATTTGATTTTATAAGTATTAAATTATATTATTTTAATATTTAATATAAGAATTATTGCTATATTACTAACGATTTTTATTTATATAAAGATTAATATCAATCTATATTAGATTGATATAAAAGTTTATATCTCTTTAAAGAAATATCAATTTTAATTTAAAATCATATTGTTTTTAAAATAAGATATTAGACTTCTAATCTGTAATATTATTAATTAATATTAATATTATTATAGGGATAGTAAAGATAATATAGTATTATAATTTATATTATTATAATATTACTTGAGGTTTTAAAAGCTAGGGTTATAGTATGTCTATACTATAGTACCGAGGCACTAGCGCAAGCGCTAGTGCGGTCACATGATCCCTGTCCCGACAAATATAAATCATTTCTCCTATAATTATCAATATTATTATTAATATAGAAATATTGGAAGCTGTATATATAGCCTATAAAAAGATATGTTATAATTGTAATAATAAATAACCAGAAGACAAAAATTACTTTTATAAAAAAGATTATTTGATTTTTGAAAAATATATTAATAGAGGATTTGTTTATTATAATAAAATAGAAATGTTAATATAAAGGCTAAAGAATACTTTGAATAATCCTATTCCGATTATATTTAATAATAGAAACAGCCTTAATTTAATGAAAATAATTAGGATTTATATACTTCAAAATAATTAATTAAAATCTGAAAATAATAAAGAAATAATATATTTTATTAATATAAAAAGGGAACTTATTAATATTATTATAAATAAAAGGATATATATAATTCAAAAGTATATTAATATTATAAAAGAAATATAAAGGAGATATAAGAGATTATTATATAATAATCGGGATAAAGTTATTAAATTATATTTAAATATTTTTTTAAAACCTATTACTTTATTTACAAATAAAATCCTTAAATTCAATAAATAATAGCCTTTTATTAATATTTTATTATAAAATCCTTTATAAACTAATTTAATAGAAACTTTATTATACAATATTGAAGATTCTATTATAAAAATTGTAATTAAAAAAGTATTAGATAAAATCAAGAAATTAAGGTAATGAATAATCTTTTAGATAATAAATAATAGTTATAGTATAATTAAAAAAATTAATTAAAAGATTCTTTTAATAGAAATCCTTATTATTATAGATTTTATTATTAAAGAATACCTTAGTATATAAAAGAGATAAATTATAAAAATGAATAATTTAATAAAATCTTTATTTCTTAATAACTATATAATAAAATTAATTAATAAACTTTTTATTTTTTTTAAATCTATAGAATAAATTAAAGTAATAAAAGCTTTTTATTCAAATATAATTTATAATATAGTAAATATTTTTTCTGAAAATAATAAAGAAGATTTATTTTATATTAGAATATCTTTTAATAGAAATAACTTTATTAAAGCAATTCTAAACTCTAGATTAATAATCAATTTAATTGATATCAATTTAACCATAAAATTCAATTTATTAATAAACTCTATTCAAATTACAATTATTAATATTAGCTTTTTTGAAATAAGTATTAAAGAACTTTACAAAGATATATAAGTATTCCTTAATAATATATTAAATATTATTAATTTATTTGTAATAGAAAATATATAGAATGATTTGTTATTTGGAATATTATAGATTATTATTAAGGAAATTACTTTTATATATAAAAATAGCTTTTAATATATTATAATAATAGATAATAATTAAAAGAATTAAGTAAATATTTAATATATTAAATAAAAAATGATTATATCTTTTTATATATCAACTATAAGAAATTAAAGTCTAATATACTTAAAGAATAATATATTAAAACAAATATTAGTTTTTTATAAGAAAATAACTTTATCAAATTTTGATAAAATTATTTTTTATTCTATATTAATATTTTATATAAAAATAAAGTAATCAAAGTGATTTCTTTGAATTAATTTGATAATTTAATGGGCAAGGGATTGGGAGGAAGAAATAATTGGTTGGAAAGATATAAAAAGAGAAATTCTTATCTACAATTATTAGAATTGTAAAAAGAATATTTAATTTTATATTTTAATAAAAAATTTAAAAAATATTGCTTAATTTTAAAAAGGTATAAAAAGATTGATTTTGGAGAAATACTTTTTATTTAAGAGAAAAAGTTATTATTCGTGTATTTACTAAATCGAAAAAAAGCTTTTATTTTTAATTAGATTTATATAGGATATATAAGAGAAAAGATAATTTTTCTATAGAAAATTTGAATTATTCTATACAAAATATAGCAAATACCTGGCTTTCCAATTTCAAAGACTTTAATAAAAATAGTTTCAAAAATGCTTTAAAAAAGAATAAATCAAGATATATTCGAGTATATAAATAAATCTTATAGGAATTTATAATTTTTGATAAAGAAAAAGACTTTTAATATTTATAAATTTATAAATATAATTGTAGAATTTAATAAATATATAATTAAGAATATAAATCTATCTTTAGATATCAATACTTTTATAGAAAATTTCATAGAATATTAAATTACATCTTTAATCGATTTCTTTTTAAATTATAATTAAATTCTATTAATTATAAAAAGTTGTAATATAATTATATTTCAAATACTTTTCGGATTATTATACTATACAATTTTGTTTTAAGATATTATCAATTCTATTATTCAATTTTATAGAATTATTATGAGAATTCTAAACAACCTAATACTCAAAACAACTATATCATTTCTAAATAATATAAGAATAAAAGAGTTTAAAACTAATTTCAACAATAAGAAAATTATATTTAAAATATAAAAATTTATTCTTATTCATATTCAAGAAATTAATAAAATCTTGGAATGTATAAAGAAAGTAGAATATTCAATTAATATAAAATTCAAATAATACTATAATAATATAAAGATTGTGGATTATATAATCGAATCTGAAAGACAAATCCTACAATAATCGAAAATCATCTGAATTATAAACTAGCCTAAATTCAAAGATATTATAAAAGTTCATATATTCTTAGAAATATATATATACTATCACATCTAAATCAAATAGTTTGTTTAAAAAGCTAAACCACTATATTATCTATTGAAAAAGAATTAGGAATTCGTTTAAACAAAAGAATAAAAAAGAGTTATAAACTTGTTTAAAATTAAACTTATCAAACCTCCTGTCTTAATATCATTGAATTACAAAAACACTCTAATTATTGGAATAATTATCTTAAATATAAATACTAGTTTTAATAATTGAAATACTATTTTAAAACAAGAATTCAATAATAAACACATTATAATTAGATTTGAAAATGATTTATGAAATAATATTAAGAAAAATTATAATACTACAAAAAGAGAATATAGAGGAATACTTAAAGTTCTTTGAAAATATAAATATAATTTATATAATATTTATTTTATTTTTGAGATAAATGCTAAAGTTCTTATTATATAATTGAATAAAATTATAATAAATCTTTTAAAAGCTTTAATAATAAAATAAATTATATAAATTAGGCTTTTCGACTTTGAGATTCAATATATAAAAGAAACAATTTATATTACAATAAATAAACTCTTTTATAAACTAAATATTCTTATTAAATATTAATAAAAGAAAGCTTAAAAAGATAATATTAATAAATAAATTATTAATAAGCTCAATAATATTCAAAATATCTTTACTTTATATAACTTTGCTAAATTTAAATAAAATTATATATTGAAATTAATTTATAATAAGGAAAATTAAGAAATAATCAAATATCTAATAATATTATAAAGGTTTGAAGGTATAATAAAAAAAATCTTTAAAAGTTTTAAAAAAAAAGCTTTTGAATTCTATATTCACAATAATTGTTTTTTTAAGATTAATATGAAATATTTGCTTTTAAAAAAAATAATTAATAATAAAAAAGAATAAATTATTTTTATTAATAATTTATATAAAGTATATAAATATAAAAATATAAAAAATATTTTCAATAAAATATCCTAATTATACTATTAAATAGGAATATATAATAATATCAAGAAATTTATTTAAATCTATTCAAATTATTAATTTCGAAAATTAAATTTATAAAAAGAATCTTTATATTTAATATAAATAAGTATATATTAATAAAAATATAGATTGGATATTATATATATATCCCTGGATAATAGCTATAAGTATTTAATATTTCTAAAAAATAATCTATTAGAATAAATAGAGGGAAAAGCATTTTAAAATACTATTTTTCAAACTATAGTTATTTTTATTTAAAATATTGTTTATTACTATTTTGTTTTTAATAAAATTTTAATAAATAATAATTTAAAAAATAAAGTATATATAATATATTTCTTAAAAAAATATAAAGTTTAATATATTCAAATTTCTATATATAACTTCAAAATAAATAATCAAATTAAAAAAAAATATAGATTTATTATTAATAAATTATTTAAAATAATAAATAAAAAAGAAAGTTAACTAAAATATTTTAATATAATATTATTTGTTAATAAAGTTATAATATATCAATTAATCAATCTTATCTCATTTTATATAATTTATAATTGCTATTCTATATTATTTATTAAAATAAGATTTTATATTTAAAAAATCTTTAATTAGGAATTTATAATAATCTAAATAAAATTATTAGTATTATACCTTTAATAATTAGAAATATATAATATTAATATAGAAAAAACCGCATTTTACAAAAAGTATTATTAATTAAATAAAAAAGTGTATTTTAATAAAGATAATAATATTACAAATAAAAATATCAAATTAAAAGATATTATATTTCAATATAATTTATAATCAAAAATTAATATATTATATAAAAAAAAGCTTATATACTAATAGCTTGAACTATATTGAATAATAATAACAAATCTTGAAAAAAGTATTTATATTTTAAAAGAAATGAATGAAATATTAATCAATAGAATTTACTCGGATTTCTATTTTAAGAAATTTATTAAAAAAAAAGAGGAATACTTGTTGATTTTAGAAAATAAAAATAAGAGAATAGATAATCAATTAAAATACAAAGATTTATTGAAAATCTTATTAGAACTATACAAATTTGATTATATTAATTAATACTTTGATAATATAGAAATAATAATTAAATATATATAAATAAATAATATATTAGAAGCTATAAGTACTACCTTAGATTATATTAATTATATATTTATAGAGATTTCAGTTATTAATCTATTAATAAAAGTAGTATTTTTCCTTATATAATAAGGAGAATAATTATCTATCAAATTTCTAAGATAGAGAAGGATATTTATATTTATCTTTGTTTTTTTTCCTTTTTTGGGATTTATTTTCTATTATACCTTTCACCTTAATAAAAATAAATAAAAAAAGTTTTGAAATTATAAATAAAGAATTAACTATAAAATAAAGATACTATTTATTTTTCTTTTTCAAATTCATTTATTTATAATTATTTCTTTTTTTTTATTATAATTAATATACTTTTTTTTTAATGATTATAATACTTCAATTTTATGATTTTCTTTTTTATTTACTTTAAGTGTTTTTATAACTTTATTAGATTTTAACAAAGTTATTTTTCTTGAAAAATCTTTTCAATATATTAGATCAAATTGATAAAAATGATATCTTGGATTATTTGAATAAAAGTGATTTCTTCGAATAGTTTGATAAAAAGTTGAATTAAATTGTATAATATTCAAATATTTAATTATAATATATACGCCACAATATAATAATAATAATTAATGATTTTTAGTTTTCTAATATATTAAATATTTTTGAAATTATTTAAAGATTCCTTGAAGAATTATAGTATATAAAGTTCATTGAGTTCAATATTTAGATGAAAAAACAAAAAGCTAAAATAAATATATTAATAAAAATAATTATAATTCTAATTTTATAAAACAACTTTTATATTAAGATTTATATAATAATAAAGCAAATAAAAATCAATAATAAAGATATTCTTATTAGAATAGAAAAATCCTGTGAATTGTAATAAAAAACTATTAACAAAATTCATGTGTATTAGGGTTATTCTTCGAAAAGCATTATATTCGTTATAATTCTTATTATATTATATAATATAAAGTTTTATAATAAGCTCTCCAAGTTAATTAAAATTACTAATTTTAAAGATATTTTAGAGTTAATTAATAGAGAACTTATATATAGACTTTCTGGAAATCCAAAATCGAGAGTTCAAATAAATTAATACTTGATATTCTTTGAATTTAAAATTACTTTTAAAAATTTTAATAAAAAATTCTCTAATAAAGCCTTTAAATAGAATAATGAGTAATAATGAAAACTTAGCTTTTAATATAATATAATCAAAATACTTAGAGAAACTAATATAGACTATTTCAAGAATATTTTATTAATTAAAGATTTTATTATTAAATTTTTGTAAGTTCTATTTTCTTTATTTTTAAAGAATATTCTTATAAATCTTCAAAGATAATTAAAACTTAGTTTAATAATAGTAAATAAAAATATTAAATTATTTTAAAAGTATTTAATAAATAAAATTATATTTTAATAAACAGTTTTTTTAATAAATAAAAATGAAAAAAGGAGAATAATAATATTAATTAATTAAAGATATATAAATATAGAAAAAAAGCTCTGAAGTCTAAAGACTAGTTTTATATATTAAAAGAAAAGTATATTACAAAGTAAATTGAATAAATAATAATAATAATCTTAATTAATATAATATCTAAGGAACTTTGCGATTATCACCTCCATTAATTTATTAATATTTTTGGTCTTAAAATTATATATATAAATCAAAAAGATTTATTTAAGTATCTTTAATATGTATATAAATATCAAAATTAAATTGATAATATTTATATTAATAATAAATACTTTTATTAATTTAAAGAAAGTATTATAGTTAATAAAGAAAGAAAAAAGAAACTTTTTGATATTCTAAAATTTAAATTTATTAAATAAAATATAATTGTATTAATAATTTCTTAATCTTTTATTACTGATTTAATTAAAGTTTATAAATTTAGAATATATAAATATATAATTTCTATTAATAAATTTCTTTATTTTATTAGAAAAATCTATATTTCTTTAATTCAAGAATTTATAAAAATATATTATTATCATAACCATTATAAAAAGACAGATTTTGGATTTGCCCATTACTACTATTATTCTTTTATATAATAAATCTTCAAAAAGAATCTGAAACTCTAAAGGCATATTGCTATATAATATATAAATAAGGAATTTCGATTTATTATTATTTCTTTTCTAATTGTTATTATTTAGATTAACAAAATATTCAATTATATATTTGTATATGGAAATGCAAAGGAACTTTATATTAAGAATAAGTTTATATATGTAAATAACCTTATTATATATATTATCCACTTAATATCTAAAAAGTTAAAGTTTGGAATAAGATATAAGAAAATGAAATTGGAATCCGAATAAAAAACAATATAACGAGACCTTACTATATTTATTTTTAGAATATATAATAAACTCTTCGAAAAAAAGTATTTTCAAGATATTATCTCAAAAAAGAAGTATATAGAATATATTTATTTAATTAGATTAAATCAATTTACAGGAAAAAGCAATTATAATTAAATTCTTATTATTATAGATAGTCTCATAACATTCAAGGTTAATAAAACTAATAAAGATATAATGCTATTTATAATATCTATTATTTCATATATTACAATAAAAAGACTTTTTAATGGTACTTTAAATCCTGTTCTTGGAAATAGAATAAAATATTAAGATATCAGAATTATATATTGTAATCTAAAGCCAATTTTTAATAAATATATTATTAATAACAAATAATATAAAATTTCTGAATTTCTTATCAAATATTACTTGACTCCTCAGAATTCTATTGAATAAACTTTTATTAATAAATTTCCTTAAGATAATTTATTTATTTTTAAAAAAACTACTATATTTCTTTTTATAGAAAATAATAAATTTAATATCTAATATGAGTAGTATATAAAAACCATTAAAGCTTTTTTTTAATAATTATTTAGTAATATCGAAATTATTAAAAGAAATTATAAAAAGAAATTCTACTTTATATTCATTAGTGATAACTTTGAAAAAGAATAGGAAAATAAATATTTCAAATTAGATAATAAAGGAAAAGTTGAATCTATTCCTTTTAGTAATAATAACAATAAGAATAATCCGAATCCAGAATTAGATAAAAAGGGATTATCAGCTATTTCAAAGAGTAAGAGATTAAAATGAATAGTAATTCTATTAATAGAAGAGAACTCTAAAGAAAAGGAGTAAAAACTAGAAACTTTATAAAATACTTTAAAAACTTTTAAAAGCTTAAAAAGGTTTTGAAAAGTCTATAACTTTTTTATTTCTATTTAATAAAATAAAAGAACTTATAATAATCCTTTTGAAAAAGTATAATTATTATTTTACTAAAATTATTATAACTTTATTAAAATTTAGTAAAGTTATAATTAATAATAAAAATTAGTTAAATAATTGAAATATTAGATTTGATATGGAAATTGGAGTTGAAGTTGGAATTACTATTTTATTCTCTTTTTTTTTCTTTTAATATTATAATATTTTCTTATTTGATTATATTAATTAGAGTAATTAATATTTCTATAAAGGAAGGAATATAAGCAAAACTTTGTATTAATTATATAATCCTTTTTTATAGTTAATATTTATAGTTCTTTTTTATATAGTTTAGAAAAAGTAGTTAGTTTTTACTCATTATTTAGTATGTATTGTAAAGCGTTATATAGAGTCTTTCCCTTTTTCTTTTTATTAAAGGTACTATATTACAATAACTTTTCTGTAGTATATACAAAGGACTACTCTATGACCCTATCACCTTCTACTCTTTTACATTGCCTGCTTTAGTCAAATTATTAGTTTTCTTTTTCAACATTATTATAACTATATTCTAATACTTTTTTTAAAGGTTTTATAATATATCCTCTAATTACTCTTTATATATCAACTTGTTTTTTCACTTTACAATTTCAAATAGAATAATCTAATTTCTTATAATAATAGCAAAAATCAAAATAACGCTTCTTTTTATATTATTATATTTTGTTTTGGAATTTGATTATATTAAGTTTTATAAAATTATTATATAAGATAATAATAAATATAGAAGTGAATATATTAAATTGAGATTAATTGTAATTGTTTTTTAATAAATTTATATTATAATAATCATTCTTTTAGTAATTCTAATTCCAAATAATAAACTTCTTTTTTCATTTTTTAATATTATTTAGAGTATAAAGGCTTAAATTCATATAAACTATAAATTTTAATTCTTTAAAAACTTTTTGTTTTAAAATAAAAACTATCTTTTGATTAAACTTATAATATTAATTATCTAAATGTTCTAATTATATATAAAATATTAAAAAGATTTATTTTTTTAGCATTTTGAGTTTATCAAACTGAGTCACTGCTTTCCATTTAAAGTTAATTGTAATATAAAAACTATTAAGTTTTTTAAAGAATAAAATAATGATTATATGAACCAAGTTATTTTATAAAATGTTATTAATATTCTTTAATCTTTTTTAATATACATATCCTTTAATAAAGGAAATTATATACAGAAGTTTCTTTTTCTCAATATTAAATATAATGATATTAATCACCTAGTAGATTTATAATCTTTGTTTTTAAATAAAATACTTATTTTATTATACTATTACATTAGTTTTCTTTTCCCTTAAAGAATTCCGGATTTCTAAAGGTTTATTATTAAATGCTAATAGATAAATTAAAGGTCTGAATTAGTATATTTTATATTAATTAAAAAAACTAATTCTATAATACTATATTCAGTTATATCTGAGTCTATAATTGGTTTTGTAAATTAATTAAAACTATACACTCATTATTCAAATCAACATTTATTCTAATTTATATATTATAAAATAATTCTAATGAATTATTAATAATACTATATAAATAATATAAATATAATTATTTATTCTTAAAAAGACTAAATACTAAATTCCAAAAATTAGAATTGAAGATATTTGAAAGTTTATTTACAAGCTATTATTATTTAGTGAAGATAATTTGAATATTTGCTTTAAAACTATTAGATATTTGAACTTTGCCTTTTACAAATAACAAATCAAATATATTCGTTATTTTTATTAGAAATAAAATAATAATAAAAATGAATATAAAAACAAAAGCGAAGGTAAAAACGAAAATAAAAATAAAAGCAAAGATAAAGCTTTTTTATTGAAATATTATTATTAAAATCGAATTGCTATTTATATATAATAATAGAATCTTTAAGAAAATAGAATATATTATTATAATGTAAGAGATAGATATTAGATTAAATATATAATATTCTATAAGGAGATTAAAGGTAGTGCTATGTAAGTGTGCTATATATAGGCAAAGATGACTAAGCATCTACTACGCTAGTGAACCCGTGACAGATTGTTGCTAACGCGGGGTTCGCTAGTAAGATTTACAAAATAGTCTTCACAATAATTAGCCGAGGCTAAATAGTTACAAGAGCTAGCTAGGTAGCTTTAAGAATATATAAAACTTTCAAATCTTAATATGTTCTTTCACTTGGATCACCAGTGGGTGTTTAAACTAATGGGATACTCTGAAAATGGACTTGGAAATATTTCTTGAGATATCGATTTGTATTTTTCGAGTGTGATCTTAATCATTTATAACTGAATAATTAAAAATAGATTTTGATATTAAAGTACTAAATAATGAATTCGTTGATATATATTGTGAGCGAAACTTTATACTGGTCACATGGTTCTTTCTTGTAGCTAGTATTTATAGATCTTCTTTATATAATTTAGAGAAGGTAATCAATTCCTGATTAATTCCTTATACATCTTATGAAATACTATCTAGAGCCTCTCTTTCCTTTTCTTCGCTAAAGGTATTACATTTACAGTGATTCTTTTGTAATATATATAAAGGACTATTTTATAACCCTATCACCTTCTACTCTTTTATAATATACTGTGAAAATAATTTGAATGTTTATTAGAAGTTGGATAATGAAAAAATCGATTTTGATATCCGATTATTAGAATATAAATTCTTAAATATATATCTCTATGGAATAATCTCAATCATTCATTAAAAGTTGAACAATGAAAAGATAGATTTTGATATTGAATTATAAAAAGATAAGTTTATTGATTTATACATTTTGGAAATAAATTCTATGATTCATTGAAAGTTGAATAATGAAACAATGGATTTTGATATTAAAACATTAGAGAATGAATCTGTTGAGAATATCAAAAATTGAGAAGTATCCCGTTAATCCATATACTCACAAGTAGACTCACCGATACATCTGGCAGGCACCTAATTTATAATCATATTTTATTACCATACTCTATTGATACCATATTCAAACATACTCCCTCCCATCATTTCAGTCATTCAATACCTAGCAATAAATACAAACATATCCGACCCACCCCACCCCCAATTCCTTAAACGCTTAAAAGAAGAGTAAATCCTGATCCCTCCACCCCAAATCCGACAATATGCCATGTACACTCTTCTCCAAGGCTTCAGGTCCACAGATCAGAACCATTTGTTCACCATCCCTATACCCATGTTCCTCATTGCTCATCTCAAACCTCCCGATTTCCTTCTCCAAAACGTCTTTTCCAAGTCTCCCTCGTAATCCTTTCCATTCTTCTGTGGGTTGACTTAATGCATATACTAATCTACATCTCTCCTCCTTTCCCTTCACTAAACTATCCAATTCCTCTCTGCAGAGAATATCTTCCACCCTCCTGTTGCCATCCAACACTATACATTTCGGTCCGTCTGCCGTCTCCTTTTCATTAAGCACCGCTCTCAACACCGAGAAAATAGGCGTCACACCACTCCCTCCGCAAATCATTACGAATCTCTTTACCCTCCTCTTTTTACCTCCAATTACACACTCCCCTTTCGACACGTACTCGAATTTCCCAATCGGTCCTTTGAAATCAATTGCATGTCCAATAGGGATACTTTCCAATGCCATTGTCATTTTTCCTCCTGGTCCCTTTTCATTTTTCACATAGATCTTGATCAAGATTTCTAAAACTCCTTTGTCGGTTCCGAGCGAAAGAGGCGTGTAGGATCGTATGATCGCTTCCTTGGTAACGGGATCCCGTAACTGCATCATGAGATGTTGACCGACCGGTAACCCGATGACTTGCTCTGGATGATCGAGAGTAAAAGAAAAGATGCGCGTATCGCTCGAGATAGCTTTTTTAGCGGTCAGGATGGCTCTTTGCCAGCTTTTGGGTTGGAGGAAGATGGGACGGAGAGATTGGGATGAGGAGGATAGGGGCTCGGGGTTGAGGAGAGAGGTGCGGGCTGAGGGGGAAAGGGTACCGATGTGGTAGGTGGACATCATTGCTTTTGCCGTTTCGGAATGGATGGCCATGAATTCGTCGGTGGAGTCTTGGCCTGCGGCTCCAGTAATACTTGTTGCGCCTCCTGGGTGACCTTCCAGGAATGGGGCACCGTCGTAGACTTCGCCATTGAGCACAAACCAAGGCTCCTTTTCGTTGTCATGTTGACGTAATTCCTCGATAGATATCTCACGTTTCAGGCCGTCTTTTGTCATTTTTATCTCCTGCTTGACCTCGACCAAGTCGACAGATTCATCTTCAGTGCCCATCTTCTCGCCCCAGAATCCATTGGCGAGATTTCCTCCAGCAGCTTTTACTCTTTCCATCCACCCTCCTGACATAAGTGCTGGTTGTGTGGGATGTTCGAAGCGTAGATAATCGCCTTCTTTAGTAATGGTTACTCGATACCATGGGTTGTTCATCATACCTAGCACACTCCAGTACATATCCCTCGGTTGGACGTTCATACTCTCGTCCATGGCTCTTACCATGATATCCCCTGACATTGCGAGATCCTGGATCTCCACATCAACCTCCCAAAAACACCATGTGAAGCATGTTTCTCTCCATTCCATATCTAGTTTACCACCGAATAACGTTTCATTTTCGTAGGCACGGTCTCGATAATCGTCTTCGTGGTATCGTATATCAGCTAACACCCATGTCTTTCCTTTGTCAAGTGTTACCTCGACTCTAGTAATGCGTCGTCCACCACCACCATACGCATAGCCCTTTACACGATATGTTTGTTTTCCGCTTACTAAAGATACTCGCTCTTCATGTTCTGGGTATGCGGTGGCACTGTTTGTACTCAGATCATAGATAGCATATCTCTCGTCTGTCCACCACTTGGGTTCGTTGGCACTCTGCTCTGGGCTGATCATAGTTGGAAGGACTCGGTTATCATAAATGTGATACCAATTATCGCTAGGAGCTGCGGTAACAATAATCTTTTTGAGCCATTTTACACTGCGGCCACCAATTTGCCCGGGAACAACAGCTCGTAAAGGTTTGCCATGATCAGGTCGAAGCATTTCTCCGTTCATCTTGTGGGCTACCATAATTCCTCGATTTGGGTCCATAACCCAGTTGAGCTTTAGGGAAGTTCCATAGTAGCCGTTAGGAAGCTTATCGGCACCCTCCATACAGACATACTTTGCTCCTCTCATTGGTATCGCCTTTTTGATCAACTCGTACATTGGTACGCCTGTCCATAATGCCGTAGACACGCCTGCAGCGCCCCACGAGAAACCTTTGGACTTCCGAACTTGGTTCTGTTCTTTACGACGATTCCCGGCGCAGACAAGTGTGATGGGTACGGTGATTTGTTCGTATTCTCTCAGAAGATCTTTGAGTGTGAGAGTAAATGGCTTTTTCACCAATCCTTCGACAGAAAATTTCCAGTCTGGTATTGATGGGTCCTCAACATGAGGTACCACTCCATGATTCCGAACATAGAACAATTCAGGCGATGTGAGAAATCCTTCATCATATAAAGCGCTCAGTGGAGGTTCGACATTAAAGGGGTGAATTCCAGTCAGCCGAATAAGTCGAGGGTCCCGGGGTACTTGGTTGTCTGGTGTCTTCAAATCCTCCTTGAGAATCTCCGTCGGTGGATTCGTTGGAGGTGGGAGAGTGTATCGCTGTGATGATAATGAGGTTAAACTAGGTCGACTTGATAAGGAACCCAGCTCATCTGCACTGTTGTCATTGGAATCTGGTGGAGTCTGTGGCAAATAAGGAATTATCTTCGACATCTCCGCACCAGCCTCGGAAGAGTGATCATTCATGAATTGAGCACTAGCCATTGAGATTGTCTTTTTCGTTCAATATATCAAAACCACAAGAATAAGATAGAAAAGCTGGCAAAATCTTACAACTGAAGGGCTTGTAAGATATGATGGTATTGATCCAGTGGAATCCTCTTGCGCTCAGATAAATGAGGGAAACAATATTCGACGAGGGTTTCAAGCCAGTGAATATATAAATTTCTCCGCGGGTAACATTAATGGAAAGTAACGATGCAAGGGAAGTCTAGAGGCAAAACCCAGATCGATACAAGGAGCAATGGAGCGCAGTGCAGCAATTATTTGAAATTATTTCAATCATTAAGTCCCGCGGCAGAAATCCCACTAGAGATTCTCCAGAGGAGTGTATCAATCACAAAATTTATAGAGGGTATCATCTAACATCAAACTATGACTTTCCTAAAAGCCACGACATGGTGAATGCTGGATATCCTGAAGGCAAGTACGATCTTTGAGGATTTCCGCGGATATCTTTTTATTTTTATGCAGAGAAGATAAGAAAACCTTTCCCTGTATCCATATCTATACCCATCAGTAGCCATGGGCTCGAATAAGATACGTTTGGTGGCTCCGAGCGGACCATACTTGTGCTTTTTTTCTTATCTCTATGATGATCAAATGTGATTGGTCCACCGGATTGGGCCACTGACCGTTACTAATAGCGACGGGAACGAAGTATTTCCGATTTCGAGGCATGAATGACATGCTTGTGTATATCATGAACTGATGATAAGGAAGGACTTCATATTATTGCGCCAATTGACTGGAAAATCTGGTTGGTAATGGCTTCGTTGTTAACTCGGGGTTCTCTGGATCGTTTCATAGAATGATTTGAAAAAGATAAGAAGCTAGATATCCCGGGGTATTTGCCGGACGCTAGCCGTCAATTAGCACCGTTATCCCCACGATTCATGTCTTCCTTAGATGCAGCAGTCATGTCGCAGGCCATGATCAAAACCCCTCGTGTTGAACCAGGTATCAGAACAATACCGCAGTTTGCTTTTGGGGCGATGGCTTGTTTACGATCTTAAGACAGACATCAACAACTTTGGAGCTTTGAGAAGAACAGGATACACAAGCATGCATGCGAGAAGGAAGGAATTAACGACTTGTCCGTACTGTTATCGTGAAACCCCTTCCCTTTAAGAGTGTCAAAACTTTATGACCGTAAGGCTGTCTCACATATATCATTGTGCCTCCAGAATTGCAAGTCACAATGTAGGCGAATGTCTCGACTCGGACTCGTATCAAGATAGACGATAGACAGAATCAGGCGAAGGAATTATAGCAACAATGACCACCAAAGCTTGCCCAAGATTCATCTGGTCAAAGCTGGGTATTTGAACTTGTTCCTGTTTGCCACAGCCATCAAATCAGATGACGAATACTAGATACTCGCAGTGAGATGGTCGAGCCCCCGTTTATCCAACTATCGGTAGAACGAAAGGGTGATATTTCAGAATGGAATTGGAATACCACAAAAGTCTCTGACAATCCAAATGTAACCTTTACAGCCATTACTGAAGTAAAGCAAAACTTTCAGACGGATCAGAGTATTGCATCACAAATGCGCATCGTGCAATCCAGTACATCGTAGCAAGTGGATCATAACGTTGAAGTCAACGATATAATAGGAAATGCTGTCTGGATCCTGCTACATTATTGACAAAGGGATGTCCTCTTCGCATCGAGTCGCTGTAGCAAAGACTCAAAGGCTCACTCAGTATAAAATCTCCAACATGGAAGTTTGAGTGCTCTATCACTCCTGTCAGGCTTCGATGAAAGACCCCTGGAAACTCTCCTTTGCCGTTTGATGACTCCTTTAATGAACAAGAACCTGTGAGGTCAGCTGTTGTACTGGTTGGTATACTTGTAGGTTATGACTTAGGAGAGTTTGAGATCAATCTTTCCTATGAAAATTTCGAGAGAGGGTGCACAAGCTTTGGCTTTCAGTTGTGTGAAGGTTCATTCATTTTTGAATGAATGCAATGTGAGACAAACAAAGTCAACATACCTGATAGTCAATAAATGTATTCTCAGACCCTTGGCAATGAGAATAAGTGGGCAATATTGTATTCTTACTGATTGATTACCTACATGAGATGACAGTATTGTGAGCACACTAAAGCTCTCATGTACCAAGACTGATAAGTAAGGAAAGATGTAGACTCAACAGGCTTATTAGCATGACACGCAATCATTGTATATATGGGTGTATAGATACAACTATTCTTATGCAGGACAAGAAGGCTATATCTAGGTTCCCTCACCAATTCACTGGCTTTATCACATGTAATGGTAGTGATTGACTGACAAACAAAACAAGAAAGCAAACAATGAATCCTATCCACTATAGATATAGTAATCATCTACTATGGTGAAATACATGCACTCCAACTGAGATTTTGTTATTTGATTTGTTCATTGAGATATCTCAATATATTGATCATGATGGATCTTGAGTTACAAAAGGCTAATCGATAACAGTAGTAGATTTGTTAGTTCGATCCCAATCCCTTCATTCGAGCAGTAGCAGTAGCAGTAGTATATTTGTGTAAGGCAAGGGACAAGGCTCGCACGGGCTACCTTTAATATTCTCTATTGTGATTCCTCAATTCCACAATTTATAGGGAAACTTTCTCACAACCCATCTTTCGACTCAACTTCTAATTCCTCTCAACCTACATACACGGGTGCTGGGCAATCAATTCAAAGGGAAACAATCTCCCCCAAAATTAAACCTCCATATCCAGATGCATCTGTCTGCTTCTGTGAAGTCATACTACCTTTGGTCTTTCTTACAAAATCCCTGATGTGGGGCGCAAGGAACACATATCGCACCCCCCACCTCAAAACATAAAGATCCGGCCTGAATAGGCTCATCATGGATCGCAAGAGAAAGCGTGAGTACTTGCATATTACTCTACGATATGCAGACATGGAGGCTGACATGAATATTGATTTGAAGGCGAACTGCGCGACTTAAACACTCGCGCTTGGAATGGCGAGAAAGGTTGGTTTGATATGCGAACAACTCATAAACTATTCTGTCTAACGTTGGATACAGACATTTATGCCGTGAACAAGTCACTAGACTCATCGCTCAAGAAGAATACAGCCTTTATCAAGCGTCTTCGAACTGCAATTTCAGCTGCGACCCTTAGCACCTTCCTACAAGAAATCCGAACCCTCAGCCTACACAAATATCTCTCGGAAATTATATCAGCTTGTTATGAAGGGCTTTGCAGACTCAAGTCGCCGGGAGAGGTTGAGGCTGGTGTAGAAATTGTTAGCGCATTACATCAGCGTTTTGGGCCAGCAGAATTTACGGAGTTCCTAGGATGGTTGGTAGGAAAAGGATTGGCTACACCCGAAAAGTCATTATTGAAGAGTCTCGCAGCCGAAGCCCGGGAGAAGGAAGAAAAGGAGCGAATTGTACGACAGAGAGTACTTTTGAGAGTTGTCACCGAGTTGTGGCTGGTGGGAGTTTTGAGAACGTTGGACGATGTCGCTCGACCAGATGACGCATCTCACGGCAAGGAATCGCTTTCAGGATCGTCGAACAAGGCACCAGATGCTAAAGCGAAACCAAACGGAGCTGGAAAGGGGGGCGGTGCGGAACCATTTCCTCTCGAAGTTCTCAAGGATCTTCTGGGCCATGATAGGGATCATGCGAACTTGCCCTTGCTGGTAGTCTTTGTAAAGGCATTTGGTTGGGACATACTCGGTGTCAGAGAAGCTGGATACGAGGGCAGAAAAACTGTTGAGGAAGACGGAACCACGAATGCGACTCTTGATGCCACCGAAGGTGAAGGTGAGAATGAGGATGGCGACGAGAACGATTCGGTGGAAGTGACTTCACCCTCAGTGGACTCGACCGAAGATGCCCCTCTTGCTTCACCTGAACTCCAGGAGCGTTTCCGCAACATTCTTAATCGCTATTTTGAAGATGTCAAGGCACACATCATTCGCGATCAGAAGGCTATTGCTAAACAGGCCCGCAAAGACTCGGAAGCATATGTCAAATCTGGCCAATTATTTGAGGACCGCCAGGCAAATTACGAGAAGGCTCTTAAAGCGCAAGAACGACTTGTGTCGAACGCTCAAGTCCTCGCGGAATCCATTGGCGCAGAAATGCCAGATCTCAAAGACTCAGATGATTCTTCGGCCTTGGGCAACGGAGGCGTTGGGCTTGTGAAGGCTGGCGATTATCTGAGAGGGGAAGGTGAGGGCGCAGGTATCTGGGAGGACGAAGATGAGCGGAGATTCTACGAAAATCTGGTAGATCTTAAAGGAAAGGTCCCGGGTATGCTTCTCGAAGATGGTAAAAAGAAGAAAACAGATACGGACGAGCAAGTGGGCAAAAAGGTCGACATTTCCGAGACGATTCTCGCAGAGACCACTGCGTCCACAGCGAAGACCGCAGATGATGATCAATCCACAGCCATTGCCAACAAAACCATTGGTGCCCAGGTCGATGCATTACTTGCTAGGCTTCCTGATCTTACAAACAAAGACTTGATTGACGAGGCTGCTATTGATTTCTGTTTCTTGAACTCCAAAGCTTCTCGCAATCGTTTGGTCAAAGCTGTGCAAGAGGTTCCTAAGGGTCGCAGTGATCTTCTGCCGTCATACTCAAGACTGGTAGCAACACTGGGAAAGTACATGCCTGACATTATAAAAGGCTTGGTTGACCACCTTGATCAAGAATTCCGTAGCCTTCAACGTCGCAAGGAAAAAGAATTCTTAGGCCAAGCCCGACTAGGAAATATCCGCTACTTAGCTGAGCTGACCAAATTCGGCGTCGTTCCTGAGCATGTTATATTCCATTGCTTGAAAGTCAGTCTTGACGACTTCTCACGGATGAATATTGAGATCATATGTAACTTGCTAGAAAACTGTGGTCGATACTTACTTCGCAATCCAGAGATGTCCCCTCGAATGACATCCTTCTTGGAAACACTCAAACGCAAGAAGTCGGTCCAACATATTGGCCAACAGGAGCGGATGCTGATCGAAAACGCCGTTTACTATGTAGACCCACCTCTACGACCAACTATCCAGCAAAAGGAGAGAACTCCAATTGATTTGTTCATTCGCAAGCTTGTCTATTCTGATATGACTACACGGAATTATGCTAGAATTATCAGGTCGATTCGAAGACTTCACTGGGAAGAATCAGAGGTATGAACTATTTTCAAACTTTAGAGGGGATTTGCTAACATTCAATCAAAGGTCGTCACTATTCTCGAAAAAGTCCTTTCAAAACCCGGCAAAGTGAAGTATGGTAACATTTATCTTTTGGCAATTGTTACAAGTGCTCTATTCCGTTATCACCAAGGTTTTGTAATCACAGTCATTGACAATGTATTGGAATACATTATTGTTGGTTTGGAGCAAAATGATTTCAAATTCAATCAACGTCGGATTGCAGAAGCCAAGTACCTTGGAGAACTGTACAATTTTCGAATGGTGGATCATCCTGTAATATTTGACACAATGTACCGTATTTTGACATTTGGACATGGTAAGTTAAAACTGCAGTAATTTAAAAATTTGCAGCATGCTAATATGATTAGGTGGACCGCCTGTCCCTGGTCGCATCAATCCTTTCGATATGCCTGATGACTTTTTCAGGATTCGTCTTGTAGCAATTTTGTTAGAAAGTTGCGGAGTTTTCTTTAGTCGTGGTGCGGCGGGAAAGAAACTTGATTACTTCTTGTCATTTTTCCAAGTATGTTATATTACAATCCCATTATTGCTGCCATGCTAACCTGTGTAGTACTACATTTATACGAAAGACCCTCTACCCATGGACATTGAATTCATCGTCAGTGATGTTTACGCGGCCACAAGACCTCAGTGGAAGCTTGCTTCAAACATAGAAGAAGCTAGTCGTGCATTCCAATTGGCCATGGCCCAGGATCAAAAGACTGCTGGCATCGAGAAGGTTGCTGAACCAGAGGAGCCTGACAGTGAGGCATCATCAGATGAAGGAGACGCAGGCATTCCGGAAGGAGATGGCGACGATGTCTCCCTCGATTCAGAAGAAGAAACAGAAATTGATGCTAATACCGACAATTTAACATCACCAACAGGAAACGAATCAGAAGAAGAGAACTTCAAAGTCACTCGCCAGGAAGAAGAAATCGATCCCGAAGATGAAGCCGACTTCGAGCGTGAGTATGCTAAAATGATGGCTGAGAGTCTAGATTCCAGGAAATTTGAACGGAAAGCGACCTTCGATGTTCCACTTCCCATGAGACGCAAAGACCGTGAAGTTGCAAACCCAAGCGAATTGCCTAAAGAGAATACCTCAGCAAACGGTCCATCCAGTGGTACAATGGCGTTCTCACTCTTGACAAAGCGTGGTAATCGACAACAGGTCAGATTTCACCTCCACGAGATATTGCAATTTTCACTAACTATTCACTTATTAGACTCGAACGGTAGCCCTCCCTTCAGACTCAAATTTTGCAATCGCTATGAAATCACAACAAGCTGCCGAGCGCGAGGAACAACAACGCATCAAGAATCTAGTTCTGAATTATGATCTGAACGATGGCGAAGAACAAGATGGTGACTCTGCACTGCAACCCTTACTCCCTAATCCCAATATTCACACTTTCACTTCAGGTTTCGATAAAAATGCCTCTACAACGTTCTCCAGATCTGATAAATCTGGTAGTAACCGTAGTGGGCAGAGGTCAAGAAAACTACAGCTTAGTGACGTTGATTGGTATGGTCCCCCAAAAGAGTCTTCTCAGATTCAAACTCCAGGAAATGCCCTAAAAGAAGAGAATCGTAAATCCCGGAATATTCCTGAGTTGGACGTTGAGATAACTTCAGTATCTACGCGAAAAGTTTCCAAGTCATACCCAAACCTCACTGTTGAAAGTAGCCCAAAAGATAAAGGTTCCCCCACAAAGAAAGAGGATCTGCCAATGAGAGATACGCCTGGAAGTATTTCCAAGAAGTTCCATCCGAGATCATAATCTGGCTTTCATTTCGGCAATTTGGTATTCTACTTTGAACAGAGGACAACTCAAAAAAATTGCTTTCATTTCTTCTTGCCAACATTACTAAAACAACAAGAATAGACGAGTGCTGACATATTCCCCTTTATCCGGGGATCGCTTAATAGGACATGATAAAAATTGGTGTTATCATATTCGCATTTCAAACCCGAACTTTAACTTGGGGATTGAGTACGCGACCATATAAGTATACACTTCTTCTCTGCCCACTCAATATGAAGGTCACCGCAGTCTGTGGATGCCTCTTCTTCGGGTGTTCATTCATTAGGGTTATGATTCAACGTGGCCCATCGTCGACCGAGACTCGATGCACAGCAAATAACCAGTTCCGATAATGGATGATGAGTTGACGATTGTCAAGGTGCTAGCTAACCCCAAAGAAGCGGCAAACGTAGTGGAGATGGAGGATGCAGATGTGGCACTTTTGTGGATCCGAGAGATGAAGTTACAATTCACTCTGGTGACCAGGATGGATGGGTGCGGAGTTGATGGATGGCACATGAGATGTGAGGTACCTAGATAGATGATGCGGAAGGATCGTAAAGTGATGAAGATTAGAGAATTTGGTGGCCAATCTCATTTTTGTTCATCCACTCTTTTTTGAACTTGCTTACCTTATCATTTCTTCCCTACCCCCTCTATTGTCATTGACTGTTTTACATTCTTTACGTGTATGCATATGTTCGTCTCATCCTCACTCTCTCGATTCCTACTCTTCTTCGACTTGACTAGATGAACCTGGAATACCAAGAGAGAGATTACCAATGCGAATGGGAATGAATATGAATATGAATACATTCAATTTAGCATATATCACTCACTATCAATCGAGAAGCACATACATCATCCCGCATCGTATCGCATTGCTGTATGTAAAGTTTCCACGTCATTATGTGATATATGTATATGTATATGTATATAACACATCGATACCGATACGTGATATGATAATTACACCGGTGTCTAAAAATCATCCAGCGGACTAACAACTAACAACTTATTCTTTCTCCTTCTCCTTCTCCTTCTCCTTCTCCTTCTCCTTCTCCTTCTCCTTCTCCTTCTTCTATTTCCTGTAGCCTCAAGTAATCAACTCATTGCAATTCTGAATGAAGGCTTCTCTTCTCTGGCTTTCCGATTTGACTTAACCTAAACTTGACCTAAACTTCCCTTCCCTTCCTTTATATTAAACAACCTTGGCATTTAAAACTTGGAGCAGTATAGAAGTATACATCAACCTGTTGATATAACAAAATATAAACATCTATTAACAATCTAATAAACATACATTCTCATTTCCTAACCCTTCCCTTCTCCCTTCCACTTCCTCTCCCTCTTCTAATAACTCCAGACTCCCATATCGTTAAACAACACATCAGATTACACAACATCACTCCACTCCATTCAAACTCCATTTATCGTATTCATATTCATAACATCCATTCATTCTATAAGATCATTCGTAGCTTCGCAGTTGTACCACAACGTACGTCATGCCTATTCTATTTATTGCCACCCAACTCCCTCGCCTTTCACATCATATATTTTCAGTTTACTTCTCTTCAACCTCTGGCTCAACCTTTTCAGCATCTGTCATGACTTCATCACCGTTTCCTCCACTCTCTGCTGCCTCCATGGCCATCGCAGCTTGTTTAGCAGCTTCGGCCATATCTCTCTTCCTCTGTAACTCAGCCTCTTCTTGTTTCCTGACTTCCTCACGCTCAGCTTCGACTTTGTCAAAGTAGCGTTGAGCAATCGGTCCTGCTACCATGCGGATATCATCCATCTTTGACACGTAGACAGCCTTGGATGCGTCTTCACCTTCATCGTAGAGCCAGTCCTATTTCGTAGTTAGTATGACTAATTCCAAGTATAAGCAAATTAAAAAAACTAACCTCGCTGGCCTCAAGCTTGGCCTTCAACTTCTCCTTCTCCTCATCACTTGCAAACTCGGCATATTGATCGTCGATCTTGCTTCTCATTTCGTAAATGTAAGTCTCGAGCTCGTTCTTCTTCTCTTCGGTATCGGCGACCAATTTGTCTTCCATGTTCATGGTGTTTTCTTGTTCAGAAGCAGTGGCAATGGCGGCGGTGTCGAGGGAAGCGGTACCAGAAACGATTGGAAGATCACCCTTGCGGACTTGCTTCTTGACCTTTCTGGTCTTTGGTTTATCATCGGTGTCCATAGCCTTGGTGGTGTGTGTTAGTTTATCATGTCCCTGTAAGCGGGGACGTTTTGCGATACGCTCGTCTTCGGAATAGGGTTGAACATTATCAGAAATTTGGTCACTCACATCATCCTTCTTCTCACCATCCTTCTCTGGAATTGGCTCCTCAACCTCCATATCCTCAACGTAGTAACCTTGCTCAACGTTCAAGATACCGTGTAAATTGAGACGTGCCTTCAACTTACAGATCATGAAGTCATCCTTTGAGTCGGCCTTGACGTTCTTCACGGTAAATCTTCCGATCCATGGGTTCATTGTGCCGGGGAGTAATTCTGGCTTGGCATATTTGGCCTCTAAGTTAAATGGTTCCTTTCTGTAGAAAGTAAGGATCTTGGTTGAAGGCATAATTCCACCTCTGTTGAAAACGGTGAGGCTGGTATCTTCATCTGGAATATCTGGGGATTTTTCCCATGTGAATTCGATTGGGTAGTTGACGATATCGTGAATGGCGAAGTCGCGGACACGGAAAACTGGGGAAAGAATGGCGCAGCTGAAAGCACATCCTCTCGCGATAGCCTCATCTTGGTTGAGGGTGAAGGAAAGGTTCTTTCCGAAGAATTGTTGGATGCGCTCCTTGAGAGCTGGGACACGTGTGCAACCACCAACAAGTTCGATAATGTCGATATCCTCAGCCTTCAATCCGGCATCGGCCAAAGCTTGCTCCAAAGGAACATGAGCCCGGCTAAGAAGTGGCTCAACAAGTGCCTCGAGTTCCTCACGCTTCAACATGGCGCTAACATCAACGTCGTTCATCAAAGATTCAATGTTAAGAGGAGCCATGGCGTTGGCGGACAAGATCTTCTTCAACTTCTCGGCACCAGCGGCAACACGGACCATAGCCTTAGGGTTGGTCTTGATATCGATCTTGTACTTCTCCTTGAACTCTGCGGCGAAATGCTCAACCAAAGCCTTGTCGAAGTCTCGTCCACCGAAATGTCTATCGTAAGCAGTTGACTTGACGGTGAGTTCACCCTTTCTGAATTCCACAATCGAGGCGGTATAGTTGGAGTGACCAATATCGATGAAAGCCACACGACGGGGCTTCTCCTCTGGACTTGGGAGATCCAATTTGGTAATACCCCAGCCCAATGCAGCGGCGGTGGTATCGTTCATTAAACGGAGGAGCTTGACACCGGCAATCTCAGCAGCATCCATCAAACTTCTACGTTGAACATCGGTGAACCATGCTGGTACACTCATGACCATATCTGATACTGGAAGCTTCAACTCGACAGAAGCTGTTTGCTTGATCTTACTCAGGTACATGGCCACGAGTTGAGTGGCAGTGTATCTTTCCTTCTTGCCCAGATATGTGACTTCCGCACCAACTTGACCGTTGAGGTCGACGAGAGGAGCCGAGACATAATCTTGTTCTAAAGCTACATCTGGGTCCTTTAACGATCTACCTGCCAATCTCTTGAGGGATCCAACAGTGTTCTTAAGGTTGGAGATTTCTTGTGTCTTCGCTGGTTCACCGAGGTATCTGGCTTTGGGTCCGAATCCTACAAGGGAACTGGATAGCAGAGATGTTAGAAGTCATTCAAATGAAGTGGGAATCAAGAGAACTTACGGAGTGG
The DNA here is from genome assembly GCA_004786125.1 of Botrytis tulipae. Lineage (NCBI taxonomy): Eukaryota > Fungi > Ascomycota > Leotiomycetes > Helotiales > Sclerotiniaceae > Botrytis > Botrytis tulipae. The sequence goes on from PQXH01000037.1 coordinate 133,280, forward strand.
CACGATTCGAAACTTCGTTTGTGATCTGCGCAAAAAATAGTTAGCATAAACTACCCCCACCAAAGGGAAAACCCATCCCAGAGTGTGAAAATACATACAACATCGACACCACGGTTTCTTGCGACCGCGATGACTGTGTTAAGAGTACCGAAATCTACACCGACGACTATAACACCATGATTGTTAGCATCAAAGTCCTGATCCAAGAGCAGAACTGGGTAAAAGTAGTGATCACCTACCAGACATATTGAGTTTGAGTTGTTGTCTTTGCGCTTAAAAGTAAATGGGGGTATGTAAAGGTAAGAAGAAGAAGATTCTTCTGCAGATAAGGGAAGAAAGGATATCTAAAAAATTGGGATTCCTTTTTGAAAAGTCTAAAAAGAAAAAGATATAAACTTCTTTGGGGGGGGGGGGGGATTTTGGGAAAGTTTTTTTTTTTGATATTAAAATCCCCAAGTTGGTTTTTTGGTTTTGGACAAAGTACGAAATAGAAGGGGTTCTCAGAAATTTTAATTTTTCAGTCTAATCTGGCGAAGGCGCGGTCCCGTTGTCTACACACACCACACCACACTACTTTTATTACACTACAAGCGCTTTCAGCTTAACGAAGAAACTTCTCGATCTTTCTCGACCAATTCACTTTATTACATCAGGGAATTTGCCATACACGGCTATTTACATAGGTAGGTAGGTATATAAGAGACAGCCTTGTTCTTGCGTAATATTTAGGATGAAATTGTGTTATATATATTTATAAGTAAACATAAACATAAATATAAATATCTATAACAATACTAGGTATATATTCGATATTTATATATCCTTTTCTCCTCTCTTCCTTTCGATATCGACATAATTATTTACGAATGAATATATTGGCAGGTATGTACTAAGTATATAAATGATTTCCCTCCCCTCTCAACAAATCAAGCAAGCTACAATCCCCTCCCTCCCCCAAACAAATTCCAATCATTCTCCCACTTTCTACTATCTTCGTTCACCCCTCTTCATCACGTGATATTATCTGACAATTGATAAAGCTGACGATAAGGCGAAAACAAACGGGACCTAACCCACCGAGCCTACCCAAGGGGAAGAAAATGAGTGAGCCACCAAAGCAAAGCACAACCCTGGCAGGAGTAGGAGCCACTTTGAGCCACTTTGTTGGTAAAGTGACGTCTGTTTGGTGGGGGGAGGGAAAAATGTTGTGTCGGCAAAGTTTGATCAAAGCCCTGGAGAGCCCAAAGAGAATCAGAAACCACATCATAGGGAGTTTCGCCCTATTCTTTGTCACAAAAATAATAAATGTTAGGTATCAAGTTTCAATTCAGACCATTATACGATAGGCATTGGCATTGATAAACGTACAATGTATTCATATCACATGTCTAGTCACAATAATCATGACGATTTCTTGGGAATCCACATCCTGTACGATAAATAAGGCTGTTCGTCAAACAAATCTCCAAATTTAGGGCTTAGATTCAAAACCTAGTCATGACAGCAAACTTGTTTACTTTATTCGAATTATTCTACGTACTGTAACTCTCTCTTCAGTTTCCTTTTATCATTAATTACAACTCCTGCCAAAAGTCATGGTTCTCTGGCCTCTATGATGCAAAATTCCTCCACATGCCTTTCTATGCTCGTGGTCTGGTATGGTCGTTTGTACGCCGCGCTATGCCCATTTCAATATGGTGTATAAAAAAACCATCAAAATGCAAGATGCAAGATGCAAGATGCAATATGCAGATGCCATGTTATATGAATGCCCTTCGTAACGCCCAAGAAATTCACCCCCCTGTGCTTATTCCGTAGAACTTTTCAGCTCATGAACCTTCCTACAGGCTCTTTGGGCCCAATCCGAATGATCCCATTTCCCTTCCAGAATGTCGAAGTGCGGTTTTCACCTGAGACTCTTCTCAACGTTTTGGTTTCGGTTCGGGAGAGTTTGAGCCGTCAGAATGTTGATCTCTATCCGATCGTTGATCTTCCATCTCAATTGGGTCATCCCTCGGATTGGAACGAATCAAAGACAGACGACCCAGAGGACTTCGTCCATTTCGGTACGAAGATGCTTGAGGAACTGTCAAAGAATTTGATGTCGTCCCATCCAGGGACGCAAAAGATTCCACTGAATCGTGAAATTTACCCTTGGCCTCTGGCCCATCAGGAATTTCATAAACGTATCCCTAAGTACATAGTCAGCACTATTCAATTTGCACAGAAATTTTGTTGCTTACCTGGTTGTAGTATGCTCCAGCTGGTGCCTTTTGATTGGCTTGAGCAATCTCATACTTCTTTCTATCCTCTTCTCCCATAATACTCTCCACTCTTCTTGGCATGTACACTGAGTTTGTGCCGGTAAACCCTGAAACATAACTATCGATAGATTCTCTGGATCCCGTGGGGTTTTGCCCAGGAGGCGCAACGCGTCCAACAGCAACGCTAGTAAGAGAGTCATTGACATGTTGATACCATCCACCTGGGAGTCTCTCCGCAGCTGCGAAACGACCTTCGAGACGAGTTGGGGGCAACAAAGGAAGCGTTGGGCGGCGAACGATTTGGTTGTTTCGAGCTTCAGCAGCGGGTTTGAATGTCTCTGGAATAACATTGAGATCATCTCCAGCCTGCTCTGCTGCTTCGATAACTTGTTGTGGACTGGTGGTCGAATCGGCTGCTCCAGCATCTGCTCGAGGTCCACCCCAAGTTCGTTGTCCACAAGTGAAGATGCCATAAACCATGTAATACCAATTAAAGAAAGGATTAATGATGAACATCAATGGGTAGAGCCAGATCTTGAAACGGCGGAGTTTAGCACCAAAGTAGATCATCATCAACCAATTAAGGCCGAGTGAAATACCAATAAATCCAACTGGAAGATCTTGAACCTTCTTGGTAGTTGTGATAATCGAAAGTACCATAATGAAGAATAGTAGAGCTGTTGTTCGGATCGTGTTCTGCATAAATCGCACGACGGCCAAGATTGGATATCTCTTCCAGATTCTGATGTCAGTCAACATACAAACTTCATTGGTGATAAATCCCAAGAACCAACGACGACGCTGCTTAATCAGAGATTGGTAAGTTTGAACAGCTTCGGTCTTGCAGAAAGCAGAGGTACACATTTGAATCTGAAATCTCTTCTTTGCTCCAATCATGAAAAGATGAGTGAGCCATCGATCCTCTCCCAAATGACATTTACCGTAGTCGAAAAGATCGTCGCATTGCTCAGCCTTGTCAGCAAAATAGTATTTGGCCATACGGCGAAAAGCAGAAAATCGTAGCATTGTTAACGCTCCTGGCAAGCACGTGACGGAACCACAACCAGACTCGACTGTCCGCTCAAAAAGTTGGCCGTGAATGTATTCCATATCCTGGAGCAGAGTAATGAGACTGTGTTTCTTTGTAGTCGAGGTAATAACTCCTGTCATTGCCAGCATATCTCTGGTGTTCCCCGGGCTCAACTCCATATCATACATGAAGTTCTGGAGACAAACACGATCCAAAATACAGTCAGAGTCGATGAACAGAATGAATAGATTGTCATTTCGCTTCAGATATTCGGTATAAACTTTGTCGATCAACTTGAATGTGGCCTTCTGGCAGTGACGCTTTCCACCGTGTGGAAATCGGGAGACTGTAATTCGGGCAGTTCGGTAGGTCACGTCGATACTCTTTGGGTAGGAATCTAGGGATAACGGAACTCCTAGTGCTTCAATCGTCTTGAGGTATAATTCATCCTCTTGATCGCCATCGAAGGAAAGGAAGACGTGAATGCAAGAAGGAGGATAGTCACAATCCACAATTGAATCGATAGCCGTCACCAAAATATCTGGTTCTTCCTTGTAACATGGCATAACAATGACAACCTTTGGTGCTGAGTGCTCATCTAACACTTGCTTTATACGTTTCTTTCGCCCCAAGGAATTTGTTACAATTTGATATACGCAAAAGAGCCATGGAATGGTGAGAAGAGCTGCGAACGACCAGAATCCGAACCATTGAAGGAAGGTAACCATTTCCTTTGGGAAATATTGAGTGACTCCTTCTGGTAAAGGAAGCGTGACAACCATAATGGGCAGGTAAATCGCTCTATAGAAGATCCCGATTAGCAAAGCCTACACATATATTCTTAAATAGATTTCGTACCTCAAGAGAAAGAAGACAATCGCCACTATTATTGACAAAACCCGGACAGACCAGTGCTCAGCCTTTTGGAAAACCTTGAACAGACAATACATGAACGCTGCCAGCCAGAGAAACCACTCGAGGAATGCGGCAAGCATTACTGAACCCACTATGGAGGTATAGACGATCTGGAACCAAAATTGTCAGTGAACTACTCCTCACAGCTGCATCGCGAAAAAGGGCGAAGACATGAGTCTGAATAGGGAACAAGCTACTCACATCTCTCACCGGCCATGGTGAAGTATCGTATTGAACCATCTTGAACCCGGAATAACAGTTTTAAATGTGATAGACTTTCCGCAGAAGGGTAGTATGGAGGCGGGCCGAAAATTAAATCGCCGGCAGCAATATCTCAAGTTTGGGAACGGAAGAACACCATGCGCGAGGTTTCGAAAATTCCCGTCTGGAGATGAGTAACTGAAGAGCAAATTTGTCAGAATGTGTCTGTGAAGAAATATGGGATGAATCAAACATACAGACCAATGACTCTCCAGCGAATTGGTCAATCTGAGTAATTCAAAGATCTTCAGTAACACGGTATCCGAGTTCCTGTTTGACCAGGTCAAATTCGAAAATAAATATGTTGAGCAACGCTCCGCGTAATCGGTTGAAAAGTTTAGGTAGACACAAGATGGTGTGGGAAAGAATAAATCGGATTCACTTAAGAAGGCGGGATTGAGGCGTAGATTATTTCTGTATGATTTTGTGAAATGATGGTGAAAAGGAGAATGAAATGCAGGTTATCGTGGTTTGCTGCAAGTTGGACTATCACAGCAGGAAATGGGTGGAAGCTGCAGTATAATGTCTTGGTATATCGAATTAATGTTTGGTTGGAACGAATGGATGCCCGTTAGATGCGAAATGGTCCTAAAAGGAAAGTTGAGGTTTCACCAAACGATTTGAGGAATGAAAATTTCTTTTTTGAACGATGAAAGGAAAGGAAAGATTCAATCTTCCAGCTATTGTGACGAAGTAAAAAGTTCCGAAGGGGAAAGTAACATGACAGTAGGAACGAATGAATATGATGGCTATGTTGGCTCCAACGGCGACCCAGCAAAGAATCTTTCTGTTGAAAGAATGTTTAAATATAGAAGAAGGAAGATGATGAGGTCGAAGAAAGGTATTTGAAGAGGTTCGACAGGTGGTCCACGAGGGTCAAGTAGGAAGGAGAATAGCAAAAGGAAGTTAAAGCATCACCCCTGCCTGACTTGGGGGGGAGGGGGTGTGGTGGGTGAAGTCCTTTTTCTTATACTTACTTGCCTCCCAGGGTGCATATTAGAGATATTAGAGATAATGAAATGTTCTACCGTTTCTTTAGACTGCGTCCGTGGGGCTTGTAAAGATATACAAGCTACACTGCATTGGAAAAAGCTGAGATGAAATCAATGTAACCATTGGCTCCTTGACTCTGACTCTTTTCTTTCTGCCAGTTTTGACCATGTCAATATCAAAATCGAGGGAAGTGTCGTGGGACGATGAGAGCAAGTGGGATGAAAACCATAAGAGGGTACGAGTCTCTAGCAGATGTGAAAAGTTCCAACGATACTCTTTTGGGTAAGGTCACATCTCGATCACCAGGGCGCTTTGATGATCGTGGGGGGGTAGTGGAGTGGAAATATCTTTCCCGCCAAGCTATTCAGGTCCCTAGTCAGTTCTCATTCATACATCGTTCCTTTCCGCTGGTGCTAGGAGGTCCAAGTGTCCCCGGCTTATGTTGGGATCTATGACCGGGTGGGTAACTCTCAGAGTAGATACTTCGTAGATACTTCGTAGATACTTCGTAGATACATAACGTGGGTAGCATTTCTACAACATCTCGAGAACATGTAAAGCGAACATCGTAGACACCTGAGGTATTCATTTCTTCAGTTATTATATCTCCAGTTACATCGATTTACCTTCCTCATCATATCCTCCTCCAAGAATTCTCCCTTGCCAAAAGAAAGGGCCATCCCAGGTGCAGAGTCTCGAAAGAGGTCTATGGTATGTTGACGCAAATATTAATCTGTATACCACTTTTAACATACCGGTACTCCTTCCCACCCAATTGAATTGTTCGCGCCATGGTCAAAAATATCTCTCTCAACCCTAGTCGAGCCCGGATCTTTTTCCTGTACCTGTCCCTGGTTAACATGGATGCAAGGGCAACGAGTGGCCAGTTTCATCTGGCAGCTAAGAAGCGAGTGCAGCTTTTCAAGGTTTTGCAGCAAACGACCTTTCCAACGCGGTTACAAGAAGCACAACAGCCAATTCTTTGCGAATATATTGATTAAGTTTGCATGATACTTTACCAGTCACCCTCTTCCACTTGGGCACATTGCACATACTTAGCCCAAGAAAATCTATTACTCTTCATGGCCTTTTTCCTAACATTGTATCTGGTCGGTAGATCATTGGTTCACAGGTCTCTAGAGAGAATTCACCAAGGTTAAGTCGATTACGGATGATGATCAAGTTTTGAAAACTCTCAAACATATCGTCCTCCACATTCAAATCACGTTTTTCACGTCTTCGCATCAAAAAAACAAGTATTTTGGTCAGTTCTAAACTCTAACTACCTACTCATGGTGATTCGATTTAGTCCAGTCAAGTAAATTTGAATTATCCTTTCCCGTGAGTAATTCATTCTGACTTGAGGACTTTCGTCAAGCTAAATTTCTAGGGCGGTTGGACCCTGACTCTCGACTTTCAATGATTCTACGTACATTCGATGAAGACACGGCAGTATTGCATGCATAGTAACAAGAACAAGTTAAACAACATAGGAGAACCAGAAAACTATCCGAATTGGAATGCCCAGACCGAAAAAGATTCGATCCAGAATTGATCTTTACAATATCCCGGGATCATATCCATCTTTTCGAAATTCACTTAACATCTTACATTTTGTAGGGAGTTGAGGTTATGCCGTCCATATCTATTTTCTTCTCTTCTTTCGCCAAGGTGCATACACAAACTGTATATCAGGTGGGTACCGGTAGGTATGCAGAAAGGATGATACCAGAAGGACTTCAGCTATCGATACTCTTGCACAGTGACGTACGGTCAAATCAAGGAGAAGTGTGAGGGTGTGAGCATCTTTCCCTCCTCTTTGTCCTACAAGGATGACGAGTCCTTCAGCTGTTGGTTACATTCCCCTTCTTCCTAGTATCATCAGTGTAGCCTGCGACGATAAAAACGGCTGCGCCAATGCCTACATGGTGATCCGACGTTCATCCGACGGACGATGTCAGCCGTCAAGCTTTCATGGCCATTCCATGCGTCACATCTTCTTCACTATCTGTACCACAGGTTTTGTCAAGATCAAGCCGCAAATACCTAGACAACAGACATGGCATCGTCAAATAATACGATGTAATAAGAAATATAGTTGGCCTTCGAGCACCCTCCATCTACGCCACAAGGGACATCCTGTTTAGCCTCTCAGATCTTTAAAAAGATGTTCATTTGCTTTGACCGTCCTCAGACCTTTTGACACCTGGGTATGAATCAAAAACATCAGCAAACTTTTCTGCCAGTTGGACCTAACCCACGACGAGATGTACCGTCATTGCTAAGCATGTACCTAATTTGGTAGAATATTCTGACTATTTTGATTTCAAATACCTTTCAGCCATCACTTGACAGAAAGACCCATCGATGGACTGTACGATAGCTAGGTATCAAAGCTCAATGATTGTTTCTCTAGGAGCACATTGTAGGGGATCGGAAGGCTTTTATTCTGTACAAACATTCAATCCTTTCAGCTATACAGACTCCTGAGTCTTGCTCATTGCTTTTTCTTGGCTTTACCTTACCTTGCCTTACCTTACCCTCGGCTCAACCGAGATTGTTTTTCTTTTTATTTATTCTCATCGTCCATTCTGAACCAAGTGTACTAGAGCAGGTACGTACGTACAGTACATTTGAGGATCCTCGGAAAGGAATGGTATGTCAGGTTACCAAAATCCATGTATGTGGTGCTTCCCCAAAAGATCGTCAAATTTTCATTTAATATTGGAGAACAAGAATCGGAGTATTTTTAGGTGCCATATGAACCAAACTGAATCTCAGCTTCATCACTTGAATACGATTTTGTACTTCTACAAGATATAAAATCAAGGATTTATACGATACATGGGATTGTATATGTAACTTACATCCTACGTACGAAGTACCGGTATCCTAACACACCTGCTGAAAGATTAAAATACACCCAAAACACACAAGTTCGATGTGACGCCTCAACAAGCCGCAGAAAACATCAGACGGATTACTACAAAGATATAGGTAGGTAGGGTAGGTATGAGTTTTAGTCTCGTCCACAATTAAGAGTCCGGTATCATTTTGAAACAAAAGATCGCAAAGAAGATTCGAGGTCAATCAATGCATTCACCCTTCACCGCCTCCTATTCAAATTCTTCATTTCTGCCCTTCTTATCGTCGTCATGATTCAGATTTTGTTTTTCTCTCTCTCACACTTTTGAAACTCTCTGAGTGGCAGAGTCTTCTCGTATTGTGTTGTCATACTTTTTATCTGTGTAAGCTGTCATATGTACTAACTGACTTTCATATGCACAACACCCCTTTTATACACATGGACTTTATGTACCTAAGTAGAACGTGCTGAGTAAGTAATACTTGCGATTCAGTACCAGTATTATTAGTATGAACGTATAACAAACGAGTGCTAGTCCTTTGGTTAGTAGACGAACTGAGCGGTAATGAGTGGATTGTCAAAATCTAGATCTTAGCCCAGGTTTCTGGTGTCAAAATTGCTGGTCAGATTTGCCTTCATCTACAGAACTTTAGGTTTTGTGATCTGATTACTGATCATGTTTGCACATCATCGATATTGATTATATTACCAGTCTTTGCTTTGGCATTATGTAGTTTTTAAAACTAGCATCCTTTTTCAATATGGCGAGCTAATTAGCTTTTCAATATCCTTTCCTCGTCAATCTTACTTTAGTATGATAAACTTCCATCAATCGAATTAGCAACGGTGGTTAGACTCTCTCAGCAGAGCTTGTCCCTTCTCCTTGTCCTTGAACATCAAAAATACCTTTGACAGAAGAGTACAAACGATGGAATAATCTTGTCTTCTAATTTCATTCCTTCGACTAATTGTATACTTTATCTCACTCCCAATTAATTGGAGACGAGAATTAGACTTTACAATTCGTAAATGAACAGGTGCAGGATGAATATCTCTCTCTAGATATTCCGTCAACCTACAAAATTACTTTCTGTTGATTGATTGATTTTGTGGAAACATATTTATATGATGTGCTTAATCTTTCTGGAATTCTAGTTGTTTGTGTTGTGTGTCAAGGCGGATATAAGAGTTCTAGAATCTACTCACTGCACATGTAACGCTTTTCCAGTAAAAATATAAGATTATTTAATTTATTTCCCCCTAATTTATATATTATAATATTATAAAAATGCTTTAAATTATTGAAATTATTGAAAAAAATGAATGATTTATTTTTAAATATTTTTTGGATAATATTTTTGAAAAATTAAAAATAAAAATTAGAAAAAATTCGAAAAATTCGTTTATTTTGTATAGAAAAAATATTACAAATTAAAAATTCCAAGTTTTTTCAATTGAAAGCTTTTATAACTTTTCAACAAAAATATTTAAAAATAAATTACAAATTTTTTCGTATAAATTATAATTCAAATTATCCTATAAGAAGTTTTTGCAATTTAATTTTGATAATTATAAAAGTTATATAATATTTTAATTTATATAGAAAAACATAAATTTTGCAGGGATTATGTTACAAAACATCACGGTGTGCGATAAGTATGTTCGATAACTCTTATATTCATAGTCCTCTACCACTTCCACTTTTTCTTCAGAACCTCAACCCAAAGATGCACACGGCACAGATATGTTCCATTTATATCATGTTATCATCTATAGCATCTGTTCACATTTTTAATTTAAATACGCATACACATTAAACACATTTCTTTCGCATAGCCGTTCTAAACTTGCGGTTCAGATCCATATCTGCCTATATTTATCTCTCCGTCACAGAAATGAATATCTCCTCGTCCTCTTATCTTATACATGTAGACATGGAAAACGTATTCTCGTATATGAAACTCTCTGTTTGAATTTATTTTGTATGTATTTATGTTCGTATGCATATGTATGTCTCTATATCTCTTCATCGATGAGGTGAATAGATGAATGAGTAATAAATGAGGTGAGAGGGAGGTGGGGGAATACTATCTCTATATTGTATATAATTTGCTGTATGATAACTATAACCATATAACCAAATCAAGATGGAGAATAAGTCGAATGGTACCAGCAAAAATAACAATCCTCAAGACCTCTTATACGTAAAGTGTCCCATCGATTCATCTACCTAGTATTCATCTACCTAGTATTCATCTCTCTCCTACTACAACTCACCCCAACCCACTCTTACTTAGATACACATACACCCTCCTCCTCCAAACTATCCCACTCCAACCTTCATCAATCCCTCAGCCTCCTCTAGATCCAAATCCCCAATCTTCAACATCCAACGTCCAATGTCTAACCTCCAATCTATTCCTTAAAACATAAACTGCAATCCCTAAAATCCCCCCCCCCGCCGGAGATCTCATCCCTAGAATCCAAGAAATCCAAGAAATTCATCTCTCATCTCTCGTCCCTACCATCTCTATCATCTAAATCCAAGTCAACTGATCAAAACATATACACACACACACACACACACACACACACATACACACAAGAGCCACCCCTATCCCTCTCCATTTCCCTCTCTCTCAAAAAGTTATAATATCTACGTAAACCTTTAGCTACCTACCTACCTACCTACTTACCTACCCACCCATCACAAATCCCCAACCCCTTTCCTCCAGCATCTAGAATCTAGAACTACAAAACATCAACCCTTTAAGCCCATAACCATAAATCTTGAAAATATCAAAACATCAACCCCATCTATCTACCTACTCAACCCAATATCCATATGAACAAATAAATCTCAATCTTAGTAGGTATCTCCTCAAAATATCTTCATTCCTTCTCATCACTCCTCATCACTCCTCATCACACCTCATCACTACCCCTCACTCTCCTTCCCCTCACCCACCTAAACTCACGTAACCACTCAATCATTCAATCATTCAATCATTCAATTACTCAATTACTCAAGTTTTCAATTCTGTATTACTATACTATCCAAAATACATCGATACATCCATCCATCCATCCATCCATACACTAACCTATCCACAAACAAATCACCATATAAATTCCAATATTTCTAGAGTAGCACCAATAGTATATTCAGCTCCAACCCCACCCCACCTCCATCTATAAAAGCCAATCCTATCCCAAGATCCCAGATTCCTAATATTTTCATGCGAGAAAGCCTTACTGCGCCAAACGGTTCCGATACCCATGCGATGCGATGCCATGCCATGCCTTGCGATGCAATGCGGTACGATACAATACCAAATTTCTACATGTCAAGACCCCAAAAAGCCAACCCTAGACTAATCCAGCTAGTTAATACTCCAAGTAATGTAATCACAATATTCACAAATCCCGATTCTAATAATGCCTATGAATCTCCCTCTAGCTTCCCGCTTTCAAGAACCGCTCCTTCTCTCTCATTTGCACCAGGCATCTCCATCGAGAGCCCTACGCCTAATTCCCTCAATCTTGTTGCCAGCAATCCTTCGGCGGGAGATTGTCTCCCCTCTCTATCGGGAGTGTTGACTCTCGTTGGCGAGAATCCATCACTGCCATAACCCAAATCGCCTTTCTTCAATTTTTCATATAATCCTGTCCCTATCCCACTCATACCACCCATTTCTACCTCTCCAAACGCTGTACCCGGTCTTGAATTATACTCCGAATTCAATGATTCACTTGCCCCCAAATCCAATGGTCCAATATCACTATCTCCATCCATCATACCCCTCTTCGCAGGGAATTGAAAAGGAATAGGATCCACCACTCCCCTATTCGATGCACCGTCATCACCTCCAAAATCAAAATTCCTATTTCCAGTCAGAGGAAATCCAGAACTTCTCCTCCGAAAAGCTTTTTCCGCCGCCAACGCCGCACCTGCACCTCCGAAACTCGAATCGCGAATTGCTTTATAAGTAGTGAATTTCGGTTCTGGAAATGTGATTTCGTTGTGAAGCTTTTCTTTACCATCTGGAACACGATTGGCAAAGACAACTCGTATGCTTTTGTAAAGATAATAGCGACCTCGAGCTGGTGAGCAAATATGGATATGAACGAGATAGCGGAGGGTAGGTCTCTCGGCGAGTGGATCAATAATGGGTGCGGATCGATGAGGCGAAGATGAGAGTGCCGAATCAAGAATAGGTCCAGCAGAATAGCTCCGTTGACGGATAAACGTTTTGGTGCCAGGTTCCATCCCGGTGAGATCATAAGGGACGAGAAACAATTTGACAGCTGTTTTGTTAGGATTCTTTATGATGATTTGCAATTGCCCTTTTTCGGGAATGCGATAACTACCACCCGGGGGTGCTCGTGGAGAAGTGGATCGACGTTTTTGTTTCCCTGCTCTACGGATTTCTCGTTCTGAGGCTTGTCCTGAGTTTGATGAGTTGGTGTCGAGATCATCCATATGTATTCTGTCAAGCGTAGCATTTCTTCTCCTCTTTTGATTATCCTTTCCCTTCTCGGGGCTCGGCAATCCATTTTCTAAATCAATACAGCCAACATATGGACTAGGCCCATCATCAGATTTCCCTCTCCGACCATGACTTGTGGATTCATAGGCATAAAATACTGCCGGAAATGACAAAGTCACATGAGGTGGACATTTGAGACTTGGTTTGCACTTTCCGAACCCTAGCACCCCTATTTGAGCAACAAAATCGAGTGGTTTCGAGGGTGTAGTAGACATTCGTCCCCGAAGGATACTCTCTTCGTATGATCCCACCATCGAAGCATGCAGAGGTGATAAATCTGAAAATGAAGGTCTCCTTGACCGCGAGAAAATCGGTGTTTGCGGAGAAGATGTCGAGTGGGGCGTTATGCTAGAGGCAAGAGATCTCCGAGGTTGATGAGCTTGGTAAGGATATGTATTGTCTCTCCTAAGACTCGGTAAAGGTTTGTTAGAGGCGGTTGATCCTGGTATAGAATTGTTTGAATATATTGAATGTGAAGCCTGTAAAGTATGACGTCTTGAGTTACTTTTAGGTGTCCCGGGAGAAATGTCTATTGGATTTAAATTTGACGTATAATCTAAATCGTCGTTACTTTCTGATTGTACTAAAGGGCTTGTTGGTGCTTTCAATACAAAGCTCGAAGAGTATGAAGAGGATAGCGATGGTGCACGAGTTCTTGTTCTTAACTCTGCTTCAACTCTATCCACTGATGGGAACCGAGGATCGAGTTGAAAGGGAGTAAAATTTCGCGGTGGAGATGTAGCTAGCCATGGTAAATTTACTGTGCCGAATCTCTTCATATCCTGCGCAGGACTGCCAGATATAGTTTGTTGTGGAACTTCCGTAAAATTCCCACTGTGTAATGCGGACCTTGGTCGTTCAATCTCTAGACCAGCTTGTAAGCTAGGTTTGTCTACTGACGAGGGCCTGGTGGTATTAGATATTTCGGGAGATGGTAATAGGGAAGATGAATTCGAATTATTCGAGGTCTTTCGAATGGGAGTTTCTGGACTTTGGCCATGAAGTAGGGACTCCAACTGTATTCACTGTCAATATAAAATCACATGCATTGAAGTGCAATGATTCACACACATTTAAGTTCGGGAACCAACTCGAACTTTCGCCCCTTTTCAACCTTTCAATAAGATCCCTTCTATCTGATGTTCCGCTGTATGAATTCTTGAAGTTTGTATCCAAAGCTAAAGTCGGTATAGTCTTTGATCCCTCGGGGGTATCTGGTACAGGACCTTCACATAATTCCGTTCTAATGCTTTCTTCACTATCTTTCCTCATGATCGTTCTCCTTTCCGGTGGTGACATTGAAACAGGTGTCATTTTTGACTTTTGAATGGGCAATGTCTCTCGGCCGTCGCCGAGGTCATCTTGAAATATGGGCATGATAAATGGATTTGTGAATGGAGCCTTTTGAATTTGCTCCTTTTCGTCTGGTTATAAGAACATTTCAACGTAATTTTTGGAGACTTCAGGGTGGGAGAGAGCTTTTATATGTTGTGATAATGTGGATTTGGAGCGATGATGTTGTGACGAGGCGGGGGACAAGCGGCGGTTCCTTATTCCTTTGTCTCTGCCGATGTGATGTCGTATCGTATGCAGGACTTGTAGGACGAATGAAAGGATGAGATAATGATCTGATATTTGATGGGAATTGACTATGCTCGTTCAATAAATTCAGGAATGAGAATGCACTTCAACAGTTCGATATGAATGCATATAGATATGAGAGTAAGAAATATAGATAATAAATGAGACGAGAAATGGAAGAGAAGAAGGAAAATCAAGAGGTCCTCGTATGTACAGACCGGTATATGCTTGCTGTATGATGACTTTGCTCTCCCAAAACCGATAACCTTACGATTACCGCGGATGCATTAAAATTCCACTATTCTGCGTTATCGCTTTTGAGTACTGGGGTACCCTACAGATGAAAGAGTGGTAGGTATCAATTATATCAATTATATCAATTATATCAATTATATCAATTATATCATGCAAACTCGTATTCAATTGGTGTGATGGTCGACTGTGGTCAGGTGTGAATCTAGTAAATTTCTGCATATCGAGCATGTGTAATAAGTACCCACTAAAATTTTCTCACAAGACCCTTCCAGTTCAATTCATTCCACCAAGGTATCACATTACATCCTCGATTCTCATATTTTTCATCCCAGTATCACAATTTCATAAACGCTTTTCCACTCAACAAATTCCACCAATGGCACCTACCAAGCGCCCCCGCGAAGAAGATAATTCATCACGCTCAACCACTAAAAAACCTCGCCACGGCTTCAAAGTTGGCCCCGACAATTTGCCCGATGGAACTTGGCGTCGAAAGGTCATTGCCATTAAGAAGGATTTGATTCACAAGGCGAAAGTCAAGAAGTCGTATGCGAAACTCAAGGCGAGGGAGCCTTTGAAGGACGAAAGGAAAATATATGCCGATGCTGAGGATAAGGAGGACGAGGTAGCAAAAGATGAGGAAGGAGAGGATGCTGTTGAAGGAGAAGAGCCAGCGGAGCTCCATCCCCAGAGAAAAGCTATGCTTGATGAACCTGAAGTCGATACTGCCACCAAAACCGTTCCACGTTACTCGAATAATTCTGAAGATGCAAAGGAAAAGAAGAGGGAAAGAGGTGAAAAGAGAGGAGCAAAGCCGGCATATTTTGCAAAAGAATTAGCATTTGCTGAGAAGCAAAAGGCAGAACAACAGGCTCGAAGAGAAGAGTTTGAGAGGAGAGAAAGGGAGAAGAAGGCTAAAATTGAGGAGAGGGAGAGGTTCAGGCGGCAGATGGCAAAGGCCAGAAGCGGAGGAAAGAACGGGCAAAGAAAATTAGGAAGGGAGAGTCAGGTTTTATTGGAGAAGGTCAAGAGGGTTGTTGGTAATTGAAATGTCGGTGGGATTTGAGTGAAGCAGAAAAACGAGGGGGTCGTAGAGAGACTTTTTGAATGGATGTAATGGTGAATATTAAGAAATGCAGCAGCGAGCTGCTCAGGGAAGGCTGGAAAAGCTTATGATACCCATGAAGTTATCACAGAGGAATGGACGAAAGATTTATCTAGAATTATGGCGTTCTGGCCGGTGCTCCCAACAAGCGTTTTTGCATCATGGCACTTTCTCAAAGGCATATTTAGTTAGTGTCTTGAAATAAACAGAGATTGAGGTCATTTCTTCACTGGGATTTGCATTTTATATTGACAAATTATCATTAACGCTGCTATACGATATGCTATGTACTTCACTCTCCTAGTCCTACAATTCACCTAGTACTTCGTCTGAACATCGGACTTCGGTCTGGACAATCGGAAGCCCCATATTTCCAGCCTATCCATAAAACTCCAGTTCTTCAAGAGCATTACTCAAATCCTGTCTGGCCTTTGTCTTTTCCTCGAGTTCCGCCTCGATTCTTTGCATCTCGGCTAGATTAGCAGTCTGGCTTTCCAGCTGCTCGGCTCTCCTCAAGATAATGATATCTAGCTCTTCCGCAGTATCATCAAGCTTCTTCCTGTCATCCTCTCTTGCTTCCTGAACTCTCAGATAATTCGCTTGCAAGTCAGAGATCTCGAGATCGGTCCTCTCCTGCTGTTCTCGCAACAATTGGGCCTCTGTTTCCGAGCTATCGTTATTTCCGGACTCGATATCATTTGTGGAGACGGACTGAGACAAGGGGATCTCTTCGATTGTCTGGTTTGATGTCAGGGAATCATCGAAGGCTGGAGGTGTTGCGGATGTGGAAGGATCGCTTGAATCTGTGCTTGCTGAGATGTGGCTGGAGTTGAAATCGATTTGGTTATCGATTTGTGCCATCTCATCTGTTCCGCTTGGTCGCATTGTGGGGGGAGTGGCGAAGCCCCATAGGTCGCCTCTCCATTGTGTACCATCCTCTGCATCCTCTGTTTCGCTTGGTTGGAGTGATGGTGTATCATCAACCTTTTCTGGCATTGCCTCTCCGGAACCGATTCTTTCGTCTGACGTCATTGTCTCACCTAATTCCAATGCTCCCACAGGCGTAGTAGTCTCATCTGGCATTATGGATTGATCATCTGTCAATTCAGGTGTAGGAGACAAGCGAGAAGTGGTCGAGTTCCGATCTGATGGCACGAGATCTCGCTCGATCTGCGGCTCATCTCCGTTTACGAACAAAGGACTTCCCGGTGGACTGGCGACTGAGGATGGAGGAGGATCATAGGCTTTCCGCGGCCCGGTAGTGAAAGGTCCAAAACGCTCGCCAGTAGACGGCGTGATTAACTGTAGAGGGTACTTTTCTGCTGTTTTTGCCGTTCTGTCTGGGTTTCTATAGCCTCCCGCCCAACTTTTCTCGTCGTGGAGCACCACACTTGACATCCGTGGCTTGAGGGGTCTGGGCGTCTTGGGAGTCCTGGGCGATCTTTGCGCCAGGGAAACACGAGATCTCATCCCACCGCTACTCAGCCGCGAACCTCCTCTTCCTCTCCTACGAGTATCGTCGACTGGAGAGTCTTCCGGTGTCAAAACCCCAACTCGCATTCTACCAGCACCGGCACGACGATCGCGAGGTCGGGAATTGTGAACAGTTTCGTCGTGGTTGACGTGCGTGTGGCCATGCTTCTCAAACCATTCGCGATATTCCGCAAATTTCCTGGTATGTCCCTTTTTCCTCATTGCTGACCCAATCAATATCCAGAAACTCCTGGCTCCCACAGGAGATTGATGATTTTGACGCTCTGTCACCAAATTAAAAAGGAAGTTCTGCTCTTCTCGAGTCCAATACGTAGGAGCTCTAGCTGGTTCTGGTGCTGCGACAGTCTCGGTAGTCTCAGCGGTTGCAGAGCTCTCAGCGATGACTGGTGTTGTAGCCAATCTAGCTACATATGCTGCTCTAGTGCTATCGGACTTGGTATTTTTGAATTGTCTATAATTTTGCACCTCCTTGTCGACATCATCTATAATCTCAGGCCACAGCAGAGCAATGTTACTCTGCATAACCTTCTTGCGCCAGTACATCCAACAGTCGTGCACTCCGAGAGTTGCACCGGTTTTTATTCCAACGTCTACGCACGCTCTGTTGAGAATCTCTATCGCGCTCAAGTAATCATCGCCGGAACTTTCTGTAATTGATTCGGTGATAACGTCACACATGTGCTTGGTGAAGCGGCGAATTGGGCCCCCGGCATGCTCGGAAAGGAGCTCGTACTCATCCTCGGCTCTTGATCGAGGGACTTCCTCTCTCTCCGGGGAAGGCGCGGCCTCTACCGGATGTGAGACCATGGGGGCTGACTCGAACTCCTGCGATGTGTCTGCAGATCCTGCAGCGCCGCTAAGCGAAGTTCTCGCGGTGTCGAAGCGTGTATTCTCAGACCTCTGAGTGGTGGTCTCACGCGTACCAGGACCGAGGCGCGAAGGTTGTCGAGCCGCATGATTGCGGCGTGGAACTCGAGGAGAAGATGTATTATCTTGTCTATAGTTTGGTCTATAGCGATCCACTTTTCTTCCCTGTGGCTTTCGAAATTGTCTTGAAGGGTATGCGTCTGAGTCTCTTCTCGAGGCTTGAGAAGCCTCCCACTCTTCTCTTTGTGGCCTCAACATATATTCTTCTCTTCTTGGTGGATCATCATTGTTGCGTTTTCCGAAGGAATTGGTGCTGCTATGTTGTTCCATGATGAATTAGGTTTGGAGAGGAGGTGGTTGTGGTGGATGTTATTGTAAGATGTTGAAAGTAGGAAGAAATCCAGAACCTTTAAGTAATTCTCAAGAGTTCGCCTAGCGATGTAGTAAACCGTAGAGGCAGAGAACGTATCAAGTAAAGAAGTAGGGAATTCAACCTGATTGTCTCTGAAGATTGAGTTATTGTGTGATGTTGTATGTTGCGAGAGAGGAAAATAGTTCTTCTGGAGCGGTGCGAGAAGGATGGTTAAATCTATCTTGCAACCTCGCCTAGCAACGAGAAAAACAGCATTTACAGTACAGACTGCGGTGAAAAACACGCTAGTGCTCTCGAGTCTATATTCAGTACGTTCATCGCGATGAAAAAGTTCTATGGGCGGGACAAGCCGTAGTGAGAAACGCGCGAGCGTTCCCGAGTCTATGTTCACTATGGACATCGTGCGTAAGAATCGTATGGTCAGTACAGACTGTAGCAAATACCGAGTTAGCGCTCTCGAGTTCATTCTCAAGTGAGGTAGATTGTGAGCCGTATCTACCGTAGTGAAAAATGTGACAGAATATCAAAGTCCATTCTCCAGACTTCCGTCGCGAACGCAATTCAGATGAACCGTATGGACCGTAAGGGTGACGCGACAAGTGAATCTCGAACTTCTCAGCAACGCGGAAAGCCGTATGAGTCTTAGCGACTTGTAGAGTGAGAATGTCTCCAATGAAAGAAATTTGCTTCGGCAACCTTGATTCTTTCAGTACGTTGAATTGTTCAAAACTGTTGGGACATTTGTTCGCTTCTCACTTTGAGTTGTATCACATCTTGTATTCACTATTACAGTAGTTCCGTCGTAGATTGAAATATGTATAACACTTCGTATTGTCTTCGCCAAAGAGCATAGCAACCAAGTATCTGGGGTCTCTGCGCATATCTTTGTAGTACTGCAGCAGCGTATCTGGAACTGGTGGGATATCGTGAAAGTGATTATCTGAGCCGTAACTTTCATACTGCCACAAGTAAAAGCTGGCCAGTCATCTCCCAGAATCATCTAAATTTCTTCTTCGTTGCAGATCGAGTTTGATATTGAGATTCAGAATTATGAAGGTGCAGGAGAACCATGAATCGGGATAGTCAAAGACCTTAACAGTATCTATTAGTCTGATACAGCCATTAGGGCACGCTCTTATTATCATCCCATATCCTTCTTAACTGTTGTTAGCGTGTGATTTGATGTTTAGATAAAAATGCACCGTCAAGCTTTGGCATATAAATAATCATAAGAATAGATTTGACTAATATATTGAGTGTGGGAGTATGTAACTGTTAGTGTTATCTAATATTTGAAAGCGAATCTGTTCAGAACTTTAAGCCCGAAACTTAAGTGATTGTAATCGTAGCATTTTCGCAGTTTGTCAATCAAATGATGCTTTTTATCGTTTATTTGACTGTTATATCAATCTAAACCCTCATGTCTCACCAAGTACTCAGCAGTGAACCGATGAGACCCCACACTATCCGAAACATAACCTCTCTCCCCCTCAGGCCCGTCCACAAGAGTTGAATAGTCCAAAAGATCTTACAAATCAAAATGGCCAAACAGTAATCTACACGCATAGGACCATGGATGGATCGCTTAAGTGAGCTGGCCTCGCTAACACAAATTCTTTATAGCATTGTTAGACCTTATACCTGAATCGAGAAGTGCGCACTAGCAAGATGAATTGCGATTATGAATGAGATAGATGTATTCTCCTTTGTTAAAATCACTCTATATGTACACCTAAAGATTATCCAGAGAAAGCAACCAAACCAAATACCCGGTGGCCCTTAAAAGGTCTTTAAATCCCCAAGACTAGTAGGACGAATCGAAAATATGTAGATAGGTATCTGTCAAAGTCGGCTTTATCAAGGAAACTATCCAGAGTAGTGGAAAATCTCAACCAAAGTAAAGAAATAGACATGAAACTTTTCCCAGCACAAAGAAATTACAATGCCCTCCTTGCAGCACAATACACTTAGTAATCGTCGAGGAAGCTTTCAATCATCGCAATACGCTTTGTGGCTTTCTCGCGAATTTCCTGTTGGACTGTAAGCTCCCGTTCTTTTGCATATGCAGCCTTAAGCTCCAGACCTGCTCTTTCCTTGTGAGCAACTATAGCGAGGTCCAATTGTTTGTATTCCTCCTCAGCCGCGTGTACCTTTTGCTGTTCCAATTCCCGATTTGCTTTCATAACGGTGGTCACATCAGATGTACTCTCCGGAATGTTTCTTTGTGTTGCAGGTTTGAGGAAAGGTTGTTGGACTTCGATAGTTGATATTGCAGCGTCATTCGCTGAAGGTTCATTCGGTTCTGGTATGATTGAGCGGCGACCAAAAGTCTCGGGTTTGTGCTAAAGATTCTATATTAGAGAAACTTTCAAAGAAGGAGCGATTGAATGGTCAAAATAGAACAAAATTCTGAACTTACCTGAGATTTCAAGTCAACCAGAATTCCCCCATCATTTCTCTCCAAAATTTCCGGGCTCAGGCTGTGGCGAACTCTTTTGGCTGGGTTTTCCTCTTCTTGATGATGATAGCCAATGTCTGACACGCGATATCGCTTCAATCCCAGACTTTGAAATCCTGGTTCATCGAGAATGGGAGTAGATAGTTCTTTTTCGGTCTGTAGCTTGACTTCCCTTTGAGCATCTGCTTCTTTCGCATCTATAGCTCTCTGGTTTTTATACCACAACTGAGTTTTCTTCATTAGTGACGATGGACTCGAATAGTGACTTAATCAATGCACTCGTACCTTGATCTGCTCTCTGCTCAAACCTGTATCCTCTTCCAAATTGTTCATCACGGGGTTGTCTAGGCCATTGTATTTTCTATACTGAATCATCAGAAGATCATGCTGCCAAGATGAAACCTGGATTTGTGCATCTCCCGTAGTCGTCTCAGCCCTCGAGTTATTCTGCTATTTCAACATTATCAACAACCTTTGAACTATTGTGTGCAAAAGCTTAAAAGATAATTACCTGGAAATATTCTTCGGTTGAGGATTGAGGAATTGTATGCCAAGGGTCAATTTGACGCGCTGCGTGCCCCGGAGAATTTTGTGCAGACTTCCCTCCACACACTCGAACTGTTCCACGCGATGATTTCTCAATCGTATCTGGAGTTCTTTCGTCGAAGTTGTACTTTTCTCTCCCCTTGTTCTTCCAGTATAGGTAAATGTTTGGAATTTTTCGGTAGATCTGATGTTGTTCTAAAGCCTTTGCCACAATATGCCAAATTTGATCCGCCGTGATGGGTTCCAGTTTGAGTTCTTTCTCTTTGTCTCGTTGACTTTTGATGCATTGGTATGCAATATCACTCTCTTCATCTGACCAATTGCTTCCTGTCGCCCAAGGTTTAGAAGCATCCTCTCCAGACTCAATTTGGAACAAAAGGTCGCTTTTAGTGTCAGTCTCTCCATAATAGTCTTCAAATTCCTCTTCGTCTCTTTCTTCCTCCTCAGTGTCACTCAAGTCCCAAGGGTTAGATGGGCCTTTCTTCGACGATTTCGTTTTAGGTGGTTGAATCAGACGCATCCATTTGAAATAAATGGCATTTGCTTGACGATCGAATCCGTCTCCTTCCATTTCATCGGCGACATTCTCCCAGAATGGATTGTTCTTTCCACGTGTGTCAACATGTTCCTGATGACTACAAATTTCCTTTAGCTTGGCAATTTCCTCAGATTGCCATCTTTTAAGCTTTCCCATCGCAGAATCTCCTGGTGAGCAAATGATCTAAACAAAATTATAATTAGAAGTTTGATGAAAATTGGAAGGTAGTTGTGGTAGCAAAGAAATATCAGTCGATAGAGTAAACAATGAGAAGCTCAAGTTGCTGCCCACGGGCAAGCTGGCGATTATTCAACGTTGAAGTTCGATGATGTCTCAAACTATTTGAAGATAATACACGGAAAAGCGGGAAGGCGCGTAAGCAAACTTGCTGTGCCGCAACAGGGTTATCGCGTAAAGTCTATTTTTAACAAATCGAGGCGCGTGTTGGTAGGTCTAAACTGGAAACTCACATGCACACGCGATTTTGTCCTACATCCTAGGTAGACGGGAAATAATGGTAGGTATTTATGAAATGAATCATACTTTTACCTCGATACATAGATCCATTGCCTTAAGAAACCACGGAGGTTTATTCTTGATGTGTCTATTATTGACCAGAACATGTTTTTATTATACCCTCTCCTAGTCCATTCATTTAGTCCAGCCTCTCACATATTTTGAACCCTAGCTGTATAGTAGTGATGAAAGAAGAGGCGAGTCAATTCATCTGTTTGCTTTTCCAAAGATTTTAGTTATATACATTCAAGAATGAACGAATTCTATGGTATGCTTCAAGACTTTTTTGAGGTCGCAGATCATTTTCTTTTCTCTCCAACAACTCTTCCATTTATTTGCGCAGCTAGCTTCTCTTCTCAAGGCTTTGTTAGTCGTTGCTCGATTTCCTCAACTCCTATTAGACTCTTCAGCTATTGAGATATAGAGATCCCCTGCACTGCCGAGAAAACTTCTCGACACTTGATTTCTGGTGATTTTCTCTTTTTTGGTAGAATTCTAGCCTCGGGGGTGTCGAGTGATGCTGCAACATCGTTTTTAACTGCAAAACTAGAGACGCTTGCCATTCTACTGGCCTCATTTACAACTTCCATAGCACATTCGCTTCCATTTGATCTGACTGGTAAAATGTCATCTGATCGGTATATCGGAGACTGGAGCGTGGAACTGGATGGTGAATGAATCAGCAACGCTTGGAAAAGTCGATTGCTCACGTAGCATATGAGAATCATTCTATAGAATTTCATGGAGTAGAAGCTTGCATTTCAGATTTGTAACCGAAGTTTACCATATGCCGCAAAATCCAACGCGTCAACCTCTGAAGCACCGCCAAGATAGATATTCTAAATCGTGCTAACCCTCATAAGAGGGTCGAGCCATTCTCTTTTCCTTACATGCTTCTCTTCTTTGAGGAACCTCTCACTCGACAACCTGTAGTAACATTCACATCCAATCTACTAAACCACTTTCCCAGCCATCTCTCTTGCTCCTCATCCGCCCCGCACAACAAAATTCCCTTCAAAGTCTCAATTCCATAATCCTTATACCTTAACTCCGGAACTACATAACGAAGCTCATCTGCCCATTTGCCCGTTTTCTTGAGCTTGCGTCTTCTCAATGGCAGTCCTAACATTTTTCGAGTTTCGCCATCTGGATCGTCGTCGAGTGGACGAAAGGGACGTTTAATTGGGGATTTGGCTTTCTGGAGTAGGGATTGGTCAGTGCATGTGGAGTAATGACAAGCAACAAGGAACGGATTGCAAGAGTCTTACTTCTTTCCCCGCTAGGGCATTCTTTACTAATTTTAACTCCTTTTGTTGTTGTCTTTTCTCATATTCTGAGATGGGCTCGGGGAGGTTTCCAGTAGCTGCCCGGTCAATCAGTATCAAAAAAGGGTTGGATATTAGGCAAAACACACACCTCGTAGTGCATTGTCTTTCTCTCTTTTTTCTTGAGCCTCTAAGCGCTCGATAGATCGTAGCAGACGATCGCGCTCTTTAGCACTGAGAGCTCTCTCACGCGGATTCTTGAAGGAAGTATCAATGACAGCTAGAAGTTGCTTTCTAAGTTCCTCGATCCGAATTCTCAGTTCAGACTTTGGTTTCGTCTCATGCCTAACAGCAAATGACGTGTTTGAATTTCTCAATCTTTCCAGTGGGGCTTCATAGTCTTCTTCGCTGTCACCAAAAATGTTCCGAAAAGTGTTTCTTTCTGGCCCTTCATATATTTTCGGCTGAGCTGATAGCATATAAGCCTCCTTCGTAAATCTTGGGGATTCATTTTCTGTGGGGATCTGAAGCTTTGCTTTCATAACCTCTCTGCGAAGGAAAGCTTGGAGACCGAGTTTTCTGGTCATAATGACGGGTCAAGGTGGCGGAGGTTCAAGCACTTCCAAGGTTGGTATTTTGGAAGAAGAAGAGAAAAAGCCAGTAATACTACGTAGACTTACTGCAAAGATTTAGATTTCATAACGAAGCACTTAGGTACTAATCTAGTCCAAAGATGCGGGGTAAGCACAAAATGTTGGTGAATATCAGATCAAGACCACAGGATACTGATAACTTTTGCCCCTAAATTCGTTCGGCAATGAAAATAAGGATTGGCAATTCATAGCACGTTGACAACCATTCTAGAGCCACGTCAGAAAACGCAAAGAGAGATAGCGATGGACTAGCTATATTCAAGTAGGCTCAGTTGCAAAGATCGATACCAGGAGGCTTTGTGGCAATTTCCTGGATATGTGAGAAATCAAAACTCGAAAAAAACAATGAAAATTGATTTTCTGGCAACTTAGCTACTTTGCTAATTCGAAATCTTCAAATACACTAGCATTGATTGAAAAATTGCTTCACACCCAAATGAGTTGAGATCGGGGCATTGGTATCTGAAAATGATAGCAAGTGTTCTGCCATTTCGGATTCTAAGTTGATCTTGAGGGCAAACTTACGCACATCGATCTTTTTGGTCCACTTTGCTTTGTCTATCTCAGCTTTCAAAAGTGTATCATGCCATTTCAGCTTTGCTGATAGTATTTTATTATCGCTAGCTCGGAAAGTTGCGTTCCTACTTTGACCTGAATTATCTCCTACCTCTTTTTTCGTAACAGCTCGACAGCTGTCGGTCTTCGCCAACAACAAGAAATTCGTTCACGTTGTATCATACAACGATCGTAAGTATTACCATCCTGCTTGTCTTACATTCAACGGTTTTAATTTGCTTCTGAAAGCCTTTACTGACTCCCAACCTTCCAGACCGTCGATAAAGATGGAAGCCGATTCAGAACAATCGTTGGGAGAAACAGCTGCGCGTTGGAGCTGGAGCTCGCCAGAGGAAGACTGTCTAACCCGGCTTATCAAGAAACACAGGAAAAGGATTGAAGGCGACGAGATTCACAAGGGTAATCTATTCGACGAAGTATCTATCGAGCTCAATGGACTAGGATTTGGCATAGAAAGAACTAGTTTTGCCTGTGCCAGTAAATGGCGTCGAATGGGCGACAATCAATCAAAGCTGCGTGGCAACACGTTGTTAAATGGCTCGAGTTGGGTTTCTGACTTTGATGACGCTGGGGACTTTATCACAGATGAGGATGAAGTTGACAAAGGTCCCAATAACATAATTGATAAGAATCAGAAGACCAATAGAATCATATGGAGCGAGGAAGAATCGAGAACCCTCTACGAGGAAGTCAAAAATTTCACGGAATTGAGAACTCAAGGAGGCTTACCAAAGTCCTCGGCAGCGGAACTTTTCAATCATGTAGCCCCAATACTCAAAGTGAGAGGTTATGTCAGAACCCCACGAGCTTGCCAACGATATTGGCGCTCCACCGGTAGCGAGTTGTGGAACTACGATGAGCGAACTTCCGGTGATTTTAAGGTCAGGATCGAATTATGATTTGCACCAATATTTCTAACGTTCTTTTAGATACCTGATGCGCGCGGCGCAAATTTTACGGAGCCCTCTTCTCGAATTAATGATAGAGTACCAAAGGAGACTAAGAATTCAGGAGGTGTTCTTACTAAAAGTCAAATAATTGCACTAAGCCAATTAGCCACAGAATCACTCAATCCATCCACGGAGCAAAAGAAGAAAGTTGCGAAGGATCATGGCATTAGTGTCTTCCAGGCTTCGGTATGATTGAGTTCTCACCACACGTTCCAAAGGTTTGTAGTTTCTAACCAGATTTTCAGAGCCATTTCGCAAATAAGAGATCCGCTCAGAAGAAGGAATTAGCCAAAAATTCGTTAGACCATGAAAGTTCCAAGCGGAAGCAATTTGGAAGGCTGTACGTAGATTTCGCTGATAGTGATGAGTCGATTGTTGCTCGAGCAGATGATGTTTTGATGGACGCAAAGAAACCCAGACTGTCAAGTTCCCCCCAGATAGCATTTAATAATGATGGGAAGAGTGCCCAGCTACCATCAGCTATCGAAGAAGTGAGTGGGAATGAGTATATGTTGTGTTTGATCATTGCTAACATGGAGCTAGGATTATATTCGCAAGTATTCTGCTTCACCACCACTTCCAAACCCCACGACACTGTACACGCGGGACACAGACTTTGTTAGATCGAATACCCCTATCGAAATCAACAGTTCACCCATGCGCCCCGCAAGCAACATGAAAGATACACCGAGTTCAGATGACGAGGCTGGATTCAAAGAAATGCAAGAAATGGTGCTTGTTCAGCGTCGCAGAATCGAGGAAAGAATTGCAGCATCGATCGATAGACGAAAGCAACTGGAGTTGGAAACAATTAGACATCAAACCAGGGCGGACATGGAGCGAGAAGCGGCGGAAGAAACCCAGAAGAAAGTTGGCGAGGAACTCAAGGTCGAGGCTCGATTGTGGACTAGACTCAATCAAATCGGAAGCTTGTAGAGAAGAGGACAAGAAAAGGTGTTCACATGTCATTAGCATTGATCTGTTTCTGGGCTGCTAGGGCTCTTCTTCTTTGTAATGAGATTAAAAGAGAAACGCTGCATGTGAGACAAATAGTAGATGCAGTTATTAATAATACAATAATGAGTTCACAAATGATGAGTTCATAATTATAAAGCATAAGACACTCTCCAACCTTCAAAGCCACATAGAATCTACCTTCGAGTCGATTATCTACAGAAATCTTGGTGCATCATCTTAGGGCTTGACGTGTGGTGAATAACCATGAAGCTTCTTGACACAAGAGCACCGGCTGGACAGTTTCGCCATTTTATATATACATTGGCCTACAGTTGACACATGATTTTCTACGAAGTATGTGATCCTGTCGAGTCACTACTTAAAACAAATTCAAGGAATTAAGTGAATGTCATGATCAGAAACCCCTCATCCTATTCTAAAGTATACCACACCCAGTAATAATATCCGAGGTGCCACCTCTTCTCGTCCGAAGGTCGAAGGAGATGACTATCTACTTATTCTCATATGAAGCTAAACCTCTTTCAACCACCTCTGTATGCACTGCCCTTCCATTCACTTCATATTACTTTGGGTAATCACTTGTTCTACCTGTTCTGATAGAAAATTTGACACACTAGTGGGAGGTCCCGAGAGGAGTCAAATACCGTACTTTTGTCTTTCGCAAGCAAATTTTTCTTTTATCTACTTGTCAACAACAACCTTTGGACCACCTGACATCCAACTTCTGTGTCAGGTTTTGTTTATGCGCTTTGCGCATGTTCTGCGCTGAGTGTACTTGTTCGCAAAATTTAATTAATTCAAACATCGAGTTCAATTTTTTGATTTTTCCTGCAAGCCTTGTGTACCAAGAACTTCTTTCAAACGACATCATCTAATCCATCAACACCCACTCCCAATAAGATCAAATCACCGAGTCACCTGCTTCCTACATCGAAGTTACTCTCTCATCTCTTCAATCTTCATCCTCCTCATTCTTCCGATTACAAAGCAAATCTACGATTTCAAATTTCTGTAAAATGACACCACCTGATGAGGCTTCTGTCAAGGAGGTACCAGCTCTCACCAAGGATGCAGAGGTAAATAAAGCAGGCGAGCAGAGACTTGCGGAGGAGGAAGATGTCCCGACACTTCGATCGTCAAGTCTCGATAACATTGTTGACAAAAATGTCAATCAGGAGCTCAATCAAGAGGTCAATCAGTGGGTCAACCAAGAACTCAATCAGAGGGTCAACCAAGAGATCAATCAGGGGGTTAATCAAGAGCTCAATCAGAGGATCAATCAAAAGATCAATCGGAAGGTCAAAAAGCGCGTTACATACACACATTGGTCAGAAAAGGAAGAAAAGATTGTTCGAGACATCATTGACAACCATAAAATCAACCTAGAGACATTCAGACTGAGTCTTGGGGAACTGGATAAATATTCAGTTAAGAAGCTAGCAGAGGCAGGTTTCGTCAGAACAGAATCGGGGGTTAGTTTTTTCCGGGCAAAGAATCCTTGTAGAGTCGATTACAGTTTGGTTTGTGATCTTGTTGCGAATATGCCTGAGTCAATTCGTGCCATGGAAGCAAGAGAAAATTATGAGAGGGCTGCCGCCAAAGCAAGCGAGCCAGTTCGTAGACGGAGTACAGTCCCTTTTCAGAGTGCAAGTGAGTTATGAATCATTGTTTTACTCGAATTATTCTAAACCTTTAGCTTCATTGCAGGAGTGGGATACTTTAAGCAGAATAAAGAACAGCCGATTCGCTATTAATGGCAAGCGAAATTACGAAGAGTACAACGACGGTCCGGCAGGAGACAGTACCAATACTGTTAGTTCTGCTGCTGCTGCTGCTCGGAAACCGCAAGCACAGGCAAATTCCACGAGAACCAACGGCGTATTTCACCCAGTAACCAATGTTTCTTTTATTATTTTGAAACTTGATCAGCAGAACTTCTTGCTAACACAGAGTAGCAGCAGGCCTTCCTAACGACTTCTGGATCCAAATCCTATGAAGTTGCCAAGACGCAAAGTGAGATGGGTTTAAATATGCCGTCACCATCAAAGCGGATTTGTGTCACCAATGGAAGCAAGGAAAATCCTATTGAGATCCGTGACGATTCACCATCGCCTCAACAACAGTCAGAGAGTGATCGAATTGGAAAATCCAGAGCTTCACTAGCTGTTCTGAAAAATGATTTATTGGATTGTTTCAGAATAAAGCATTGGAGTGAGAAGACTGTAATGCTATGTGAGACGCGGCTCAAGAACGCAGCGGAGATGGCAGCGAAGTACAAAAAGGCAGCTAAGGACGCAGCGGAGATGGCAACGGAGTACACAAAGGTAGCTAAGGAGAAAGTGGACGAGATTTTCAGAATCCAGGAACTAAACCCAGAGTTCAGGGACTTTAAGCCATTCGGATAAATGTATAGTTTACTGGCTTTGATTCTCGAGACGAAAATGATAATAAAAAAGTGTGAAATGAAGTGTGAAATGAAGTGTGAAATGAAGTGAAATCGAATGAGTCAAAACCTACTAGGTACTTTCAAGAGATCTAACTCAGGATTTGGAACTAAGCGGTAGTCTGCAAGATCTACAACGGAGAAGCTAGCATTAAAGTACTGTACTCCATTATATTAAGCGAGAGACTGGACGAAGTCTCGTTAACACCAACGTATTCCAAGCACTCTCACATTTTTTGTTCCTGCTTATATCCTTCAAGATTTCTTAAACTCGGGTACCTTTTTCTCCGGCATCAAGGACTAACAATATCACTTCAGAATATCAAAAAGGTGAGCGGGAGATAGCTCCTTGGGAGTTCCCAGAGCGTGAGCGATATCATGTGTTCTTTCCCATGATCTAAAGGAGGTAAAATCTGATAAGAATCTTGATACAGAAGCTACGACAAGAAAGTAGACGTCTATTAAGTACTGCTAATCAGAATGAGATCATCAGTCGCACTGAATAAATTATGAGATGGTTCATCGGGATGAAAACTTTTCGGCTACAAACAATCACAACGCAGGCCATCTCTCGAATTATGGCACTGGCGCTGCGAACAGAACAAATGACAGAGCCCGGTGCGGAACGACTAAACCAAAAATTTACTAAGGTGTTATGCTATTCGCTATATAGGTAGATTGTTCCATATGGAAAGCAGGTGTAGTGTCCAGAAAAATTCCTAGAAATCCAATGTGCAATGTCCGCACCTACCAAAATTAAAGACCCTGACCTTTCTGCAACGATAAGTGATCTTGATAGTATCCCAGATTTAGACTGACAAACAAGATGCTAGGGAAATCCACAAACCCAACAACAAGTATCATCATTCCTCCATGAACACGGGAACAGCCCATCTACCTCAGGCAAGTAAAACCTCCCAACATATAAGAAGCAGTTCTAGTCACATAAAAATGATATACGATTCTACTTGACCGTTTACCAAGAAATTACCGTAGAATATTTCATTGAAACCTCCAGCTAATCAGACAGCTACTTGGCTATCACATCATCGATTGTACCTCACAGCAATATTCAAATTGATAGTTTTTTCACTAAACATCGAAAGGACGTCTGCACTCATGCCAAAGTTGAATACATCGCCGTAGAAAACATCAATTCCGACCGAGTGCTCTGAATACGAAACAAAGTATGGTCTAGACAGGGCTGAAAAGGAGCCGAGGGAATGGCGACGTGTGAGTGGGGGATGAGAGATGGACGAATATGTGCGTCAGACTATACGGCGTTCTGTGCATATTGGGTGATTTGTAATACGATTGGATGCCTGTTTGATATTTATGCTTAACCTTATTATAGTTTGTGTTACGCTGGGCGTTGGTTTAATGTAGGATGATAGGTGCCACCCAGAAAGTGGGTTTGTAGATGCTGAGTAGGTATCAGTTTCAGGCCCGATAAGATTAGGGGCTGAGCTTGGAGTTGATTCATGTGGATGATTGTCAGTTGGTTGGAAAAAGTTGGTGAGTGTCATTGAGGCGGGAGTTTGGAATTGCTGGCGAGATGTTGGGGGCTTGTTCTGATACTCGTTGGACGGGTGCTATATAGCGCGTTGTGCTTGATATGAACCACGAATATCATTCAAGCTCATAGCAGCTTCTCCCCCCTCTCGCTGTGGCACAGCTCTGTATTCGACAAGAACGACGTCAAGTTTATTCACGTGACCATTTCGACTCCCCTGCTCTCCCACCAACGAAGAGGCCGCGGCACTGGTGACCGGCATGAAACTTTTGGTAAGCGACACGGACAATGATCTGAATGAAGGGTCTAGAACGTAGTTCTATTCTTGTGATTTGCCCTCCACAAATAATCTCCCTTTGGAATTCAATCAGACAGGGT
The DNA here is from genome assembly GCA_004786125.1 of Botrytis tulipae. Classification (NCBI taxonomy): domain Eukaryota; kingdom Fungi; phylum Ascomycota; class Leotiomycetes; order Helotiales; family Sclerotiniaceae; genus Botrytis; species Botrytis tulipae. The sequence continues at coordinate 164,648 of PQXH01000037.1, forward strand.
CAACTCTGAACTCAGAAGAAAAGGATATGGTATATCATCCCTAAATCCCATATTTTCTGCAACTCCCTATGTGAATGGGGTGATTAACAGGCCATGGGTGAGAATTTCTTGTTGGAAAACGCGGTCGAAACAAATCCAGGCGTTTCTTTAAGGAGGATCATCAAATTGACGCTGAAACATCGATGTAGTGTTTTAGGACAGGACAGATAGGCGGAATTGCCGAATTGGGCATTGGCGATCGAATTATCTTTCTCAGCTGATAATTTGGTTCCTACCGGATCAGAACAATGGTATGGAGCATAAATTATATAATTTAGGATAGGAAAGTCGACGTAAGAGCAATTTGGGTTTAATTCTTCCGATGAACTATTTTCAACCTAGCAGCTACGTAAATGATGTACTCAGCCTCGTCCAAGGAGTTCGAAATAAAGATTCAAAATCAAGGGGAAATTGTCAAACTGGACATGTGGGTAGCCGCGTGTTTGAATAGAATCAAGCGTTATTTGAGATGTGGTGTATCTAGTAATTGAAGAAGCGGTAAATCGTCAACATTGTTCCCGGCGACCGACAGGAGGATTGTCGAGGTACATACTTTAGTCTGGTTCTTGACTACTAGCTAGACCTTTGGCATCCTTCTCGACGGACCAGCCTTTCCAATATTGAGAAGTTTAAGATTTACTTATGGGAGTCTCCCAAAAGAAGTTTCCAAAAAGAAGTCTCGCTGAGTATAGAACGAACGTAACAAGGAGTATCATGTGCAAAGAGTACTCTTATCCTGGCTTGAGTGGCAGCGGTACTGTATGACGATAATCTTGTAATACGAAGAACACGATGTTATTCAAGATGCTTGGGAATTGGTGGCGAATGAGTGACCACCTAGTATGTACAGAGTATATCTATAATTTCACGAGTATAATATCAACATCCTCATTCGAACCCAAGGACTCCGTCTCGTCCGTCTTATCGTCTTATATGTATGTATACACCATCTGTTTGGGATCATCAGATACAACACTTTGCAGCATGGGTAAATCATTATACACTGAAAGAATCCATGGATTACAGCATAAATAACACGAGATGAAAGGATGCGTTGTGGAAGTTCATATCGCCACGTTCATCTTCTCTATATGCCATCTTTCGATCAGCGAATAAGATGTGACCGGTCCTTATGTTCATCGCGACATCTCCTTGGTTGAGGGTCTATATTTGAAACCTTTAAAAGTGCCACCATGCAAGAATAATCGCATCTCGTAGGCTAAACACTCTCTTGGTTCCATCGACCCAAGGTTATTCCTGGTCTCGGATCAAACTCTGTTGGAACATTGAAATGTCGGGTCATTTGTATGTGTTGACTGGGTTCCGAAGATTCATTATATCTTTTCGGTGTTGGAGAACAATGGGAGGTCCTTATTATTATGTCTAGAAATCAGTTGTAGTACCTAGTTATATATATTTGACGGAATGTGAGGAGTACAGACGACAGTCAGTCAATCTTCCCGTTCCTTGGGGCCAATATGTGAAATCACCATGTGCAGAAAGAAGAACATCGATATTCCTTACTGTGACCATTCTTCCTGTACCTGACGCCATGAAAGGAGAATATGAATATCCCTACCGAGGAACGAATATAAAAATGATACACATTCTCCATTCATACCTGCAGATCAAATCTGCAGCGGTAATTAAATGCTGGGTGTTTGGTATCTCGAATGGTCATCCTTCTTGTAGCTACCCATATAAACGGTTCACGGTATTGTTGAACTACAACATGATGAACAACAGGAGAGTGATTTCCGAGAGAAAAATAACTAAGAATAAATTGAAGAATAATCCGGCGGTAAGGAGAGGCGTTTTTTGGGGTAATTCACTTGGGTAGGTAGTCGAAGGAACAATCTCACATCTCGCCTCAAAAGAAAGATACTTCTATAGAAAAGTTAATCTTTATATCTCACTATATTCTACTATGTATCGTACCAAATTGGTACTCAATTCAGCCCAAATGATCAATTGATTCACTATATTCGGAATCAGAGCGGTCTCGTATGTTTATGTTATATAATTTATCACCATCTTGGGTTCTAAAGGCTTATTTGACTGTGGGAGTTGTCTCATCTCACGACTTCCAACTCCCATTCCAACAACGTGCTGCGCAGAACTGCCACCAGTAGATGCTCTGCCCACCACCATCGACCGACCCCCTTTGAAATATATGCTGGTCGCTAAAGGATCATTAGCCTTTCCTTCTACTCGATTTCCTAAAATCTTACCTCCCTCGCTCGAGCCTACCTACAGCTACCTAGTGCTTGACCATTCTTGTCTCATCTGATCTGATCTGAGCCCAAGGGAATTTCTAGACCACTTCCTCATTGATAAGTGAGTGTACGGATGCACCAACCAAATTCACACTGCGACCACGGTGAAGCAAGAGAGATACACCGTTTGGCATAAACCTTCTTTTATCAGTCTAGCCCTTCGTCTTCTCCTTCGTCTTCACTTAGTATCTCTCTACTTCCTGTACTAAGGACCAAGATTACGTTTATATTGGCACAGGTACAGGTACTGACCTACTTATCGATAATACATTTAACAGCAGGCTGAACAAGAAGTCTCAAATCTCAAAAAAATCGGATCGATTCGAATCGCAACTACATTCAATCGATATCAGTCGTATTTTCAAAGGGTGGATTGATTGGATTTTGGATGATTTCGTCCAACATATATCCCATACCGTTCTCCAACAATTCACATCGATATCACAGTTCATCCATCCCTCAATCTTTTCCCGTCACTACTAGCTATTACTAATTATTTCTCTCACCTCACCTCACCTGTTCTGTCTGTTCTCTCTCCCTCCCATAGCCAACAACCCTTCAACGCATTTTCTCCACCCAACTCAATTGACCCTCGAACTTCGCGAATCAAGCTCCAGGAACGTTTCTTTGACGATCGTCTATTCGCACTAGCTTCTTTTCCCCTTGCGAACTTGCATACCTCCGTAAACAATTCTCGAATCTCCTACAGACCGTGCGCTTTTACACTCTAGAAATCGACAAACCTAACGTCGAGGGATCGCATCTGTCAATTCATGTTCAGCCTGGGTCCACCGTCCGTGATACTCGAGGAGGAAGTGTATCTGCAGAAATAGAAGGATATTAAAAGGGTTTTTTTCGAGGCTCGCTCCTCACATACATTTGGCAAGATGGAATCGCCAGACAATAGTACATATCTGGAATCCCCTATGGAGGGTGACGATGTGGCATATCCGTGTAAAGGATGTGGTGATGTGAGTGTTCCCGTCCCATGCACCCATAATGTGTTTACGAATCTGCCACTAAAAGTGATTTTTTTGCACAGATCCTCGAGGAGGGAAAAGCCTTCGAACTTGGTAAGTTGTGAACGATCCCACGATCTTCCTGAATTTCTTTACTATGCCTTACGTTGCTTGATTTGACTTGAGCCTCGAGTTGTACATTGAATATCCGAGAAATCAATCAAATGAACCCTCCGACCTCAAAATTTAACAATTCTAACGATCCTGTAGCTGGCAATCGATGGCATTTGAATTGCTTCCGATGCAATACTTGCGGAACTCTCCTGGATTCCGATGCGAATTTGTTACTCCTGGGTGACGGGTCTCTTATCTGCAATAATTGCACTTACAGCTGCAGTGCTTGCAATAACAAAATTGAAGACCTCGCAATCCTCACCGGTGACCAAGCATTTTGTGCAACATGCTTTCGATGCAGGAACTGCAAACGCAAGATCGAAAACCTTCGTTACGCTCGCACATCTCAAGGAATATTTTGTATGAGTTGTCATGAATCACTAATGGCTAGGCGGCGTAAAAAGTCGAGGGCCGCTGCGAATGCGAAGAAAAAAGACGATCAATCTCCTATGCTTGTCGATAAATCACTACCCGCCTTACCACCGAACGCCGTTCCACAAAGCGCCTTCTCCCCTGAACGTGAAATTTCGGATCCTCACAATGCAGATAACCCTACAGAATTATCACCAAGGCCACGGCCAACATATTCTCGTGCAGATTCTTCATCTAGGAGTAGTTCTCGAAAACCTCGCGATGATACTTCCTCTCATCGAGCCTCCACCGATGCTACAGGCAGGGATGGATTGACGCTTCCAACGACGACGTATCGAAACAATAGATATTCAGGGATATCGCAAATGTCTGAGATTGGAAATGGTGATGGGGAGAGCTTTTTCATACCTCTCGCTCTGGATCCAAGCCCTGCGCCAACCTTGACACCAAGATCTACGTCGACATCATGGGACACAAAGAAGGCGAAAGAGAACCAAGCACCAGATCGAGATTACTTTGGCGCAAAAGACAATATGCGAAGTCAAACTGAACCACAGCCCCAGAGACGATCAAGGGATTTGAGGGACGCGAGTTCAACGTCAATACCGCACATCGCATTCCAAGATAAAAATCAACCATCCGATGAACAATTGGCGCAAATCAAGGACAGTATACGCAGAGCAGCAAACGGCACAGGCACACCTGCCAAAGAATCATCTTCATCCACGAGTGATGATACTCTATTACAACATGCAAGCTCGCCAACTGACGCCCCTGATGGAAAGACACAAGGATCTAGTGAGAAGTTCAGGTTAGGTGATGTTCCAAAGGGAAAGCGGGCTGGAACGAGAAGCGATTCTCAATCGGATTACACTGGCAGCGAGAGCAACTCCTCGACATCTGCCATTTCCAACATACCTACCAGGAAAGACAACAACATGCCAAAAATGGACTCTCCAAGGAGTCTAATGGCAGCAGACCAGATTACGTCCAGATCTTCACTGGAATCACGACCAAAAGACATGGAAAATTCTACTGTTTCAAGAGTCAATTCTGGAAGTTCCAAAGTCTCAATACCCCGCAAGGAGATAGCCTCAGGACCAGTGAAAAGTCACGTTAGTACAATGAGCTTGTCTTCGGGAACAGAAACCTCCCCATCCACGGAATCCTCTCCCGAAGGAACGGCTCATACCCCGAAAGTGAATGGCAAATCAATCTCTGGCCCCTTGTTACAATCGCCTATAGATGATATGGTACCTCCAAATCGCTCGTCAATTCGCCCTCCTCTACCAAAACAACAACTCAGTGATACATACATGACTCCAAGAGCACCCCCAGCGCCGCCATCGGCAGGCTCGAATGGTACTGCTTCATCGCCCAATCTACCAAGGTGGAGTGCTGGCGGCGATCTTACCATGGATGAAGATATGGCTAGGATATTTGGCAACGACGAAGGCTCACAATCTATAATTCGCAGAGTTTCCAACGCTGTACGTCATGTTCGAAACACCAGTAGTGAAGCAAGCACTTCTGCCCGTGGCCATGGTCGTAGCGTCAGCGAAACAACCGCACGTACTCCCAACTCACCACGATGGCCAAAAACACCAATTATAGAAGACACTAGCGGACCTAGAGATATTAGCAGTCCGATTTCTATAAGCTCGCCAAATCCTGGAGATGATCCGGCTTTACTGAGAAGGCAACTTCGCAACTCCGAACAAAGAGTTGCAGAACTTGAGAGACAGTTCGTAAACGAGAAAGATTTGAAAACACTGAACAAAAAACTCATCGAAAAGCGAAAGACTGTCTCAGTTCTAGATTCACAAACGGAACTTATGATCCGTCAATTAGAAGTTCTAGCTGGCTATGTGGAGCGTGCCAAAGGTTCGAAGCAACCACTTGACATTGCTGAACTGGAAGATTCTGCCATCAAAGAGTTTGTTCAAAAGCTTGATCGCCTTAAACAGTCGATGTCTGGCGCAATCGAACAACTCTTTGAGGAGCGAGATGAATTACTAGAAGAAAAGAACCAAGCTATTGCCGATCGTGATAGAGCTTTAGTTGAGTTTGAGCAATTATCGTCTAAAAATGCACAACTTGCAGATATGAACAATGATCTTACCCACCAAATCCAGGAACGCTTCAAATCGGCCAATACCAACATGGAAAGCCCAAGGCCATCAACAAACGGTCTGGGAATCTACACTCACCATCACAAGGATAAGTCTAACGTTTCCGTTCATCTAGATAATGCAAGCCTCCGCCCATCGGAAAGCAGTAGTGCTACCTACAATAATTCGATTAATAGCTATCCACACCCAATGGAACAGGATCCCAGCATGGAGCCAGCGACGTTATTATCAGCTCCCCATGTCGTCAATATCCGCAAGGGACAAGCAAAGAAGTTTAACTGGAAGAAGGGTGGCCAAACTGTTGCCAAGGGAGTCACCAAAGGTTTCAAGGGTGCTTTCTCCAGCGGACAAGAACGGCCGTTAAACCAATGGCAAGGTCAGACTGGTGATAATATCGGTATGCCTTACAACATGACTATGGAGCACGTGCAATCTCCGGCGCCAAATGCCTCTGGGGCAAGCTTACCCAGGTCTACATCAAATGATCCCTCTCGCCAAGGATTTGGATTATTCAAGAAATCACAGTCAATGCCAAAGTCGATGTCTAGTGGTAACATTCTCGCCGCCGAAAGTCCTTCAACTCTTTTCGGTTCTGATCTTGTTGAAAGAGCTGATTATGAGCGTCGGCAAATTCCAAGTGTGGTCACTCGCTGCATTGAAGAAGTTGAATTGCGTGGAATGGACGTTGAGGGTATCTATCGGAAGACTGGAGGTACTGGACAGGTCAACATTATCAAGGAAGGGTTCGACAAGACTGAAGACTATGATATTTCGGATCCCGACCTCGATATCACCGCAGTTACAAGTGTTTTGAAACAATATTTCCGAAAGCTTCCTGTACCACTTTTGACCTTCGATGTCTATGATCGAGTGTTAGAATCAATCTGTAAGTTCAAACTCATACTCTGACAGAAGTTAACTACTAATATAACTACAGCTATTGAAGACAACGCAGAACGCTGCACACATCTACGGAATACAGTCAACATGCTACCTCCCAAGCATCGTGATTGTCTTGAATTTTTGATTTTCCATCTTGTGCGTGTGGCAAAACGGGACAGCGAGAACTTGGTATGTTCATTTGTATACATTGATTGATCTTCTGATATACTAATTATTTGTTACAGATGACACCTAAGAATCTGGCAGTGGTTTTTGCACCGACCATCATGCGTGATCACAGCTTAGACCGTGAGATGACGGATATGCACGCCAAGAACCAAGCTGTTCAATTCGTCATTGAGAACAGTTACGACATATTTGCCGGTGCTTAGAGAAGCTTATAACCTTACCACGAATCTTCTATGACCTTACACTTCTGAATGATTGGAACCTTTAGCTTTTTTTATCTTATGTTTCGCTTTCAGCGTCGGATACGCAGAAAGCGTCGAGATGTATATTCTTTTTTGCACTCATGTTTAGCAAGGTGATGGGTGGGGCGTTAGTTCTGGAAAGCGAATGAATGATAGACCGATTTTTTGATCGGTAACAGAGATGATTGAGAGAGAAATTTACATTTTTATGGCGTTTTTTTAAGTGCCTCACTTGCTTCTGTGTTTTTTGATTGATGACTGATTTGATTTGAAATTTGAATGACTGGAAAGCTACGTACTTGCTTGCTACCTCTCTTTTCTTTCCTTCAACGAGCTAATTGATAGGCTTCCGTGTCCGAGGAATGCATGTTGAGGGTAGGGTCGGGGTTATGAAAAGAGGGAGATTGATTAGTAGGTATTATGCATTTCATACAACAAGATATTGCAGGGAGGGAAGTTTTGGCATTGGCTTTGAGGGTGGATTGCGAGATAGAGAATTCGTCATAGCTTACGCAGGAAGGAAGATACTAGTTTGAAAGCGTGGATTATTCATGGGTTGGTTGATGTTTCTCCTGCGATGTAGTGCGGTGTGTGTGGTAAGGCGTGGTGAAGCATGGTGAGGTGGTGGTTTTAATGGTTATTATGCGTGGGAATGATGTTGTGGGGGTTGGTTGGTTATGGATGGATGGTTGGTTATGGATGGATGTTTGCGTGTCTGTGTGTATGCGCGTGTGTAGGTTAGTTAGTTGGTTAGTTAGTTAGGTAGGTAGGTAACCTGGGGAATGAGTATGCCTTGATGTTATATCATATCGTATATCGTATATCGTATAGTATCTTTGAGTGTGCAGTTTTGAATGGATGGATGGATGGATGGATGAATTATCACCGCGCTGAGCACTCAAATCTAGATCGATGAAAGGATTGACTTGTTTCAATTCATTCGGCTGTGTATTTTATCTCCTATTATCTATACGCCCTAATCATCCAAATCAAATCTACATCGTTAACCCCTAACCAGCTGACCCCCCAACTCCATCAACCTCATCAACCTCATCAACCTCATCAACCTCATCAACCTCATCAACCTCATCAACCTCATCAACCACTCCCGACTGAGTGTCTACCCTACCCTCTTTATTAATACTCCTTCCACCAACCTATCTCTATCTCATATTTACTTCATCAGTACAACGCTCTTGAAAAATTGAAAAATTGGAAATTGGAAATTGGAAATTGAAAGATCAAAGAACCCAGCTTAGGGAGTCGGGGGTTGTAAGCTCTATACTATATAATGCGCAAGTAAAATGCAATTAGTCAATTGTGGAAATGAACTTGACATGTTACAAGAATCATCTATACTGAGTACCTATATGCAAGCAGTGATGCAATAAATAGATAGCACCGATTATCCCCTAGAGTGCATCAAATAGGCTCCATCGCTTAACAGGGTCTTATTGACCAATTAGATCATCAAGATTCCTTGAATTTAACCCAATATTCACATTTATTTTTTAATATAAAGAATGTAACTAAAAACCTATTAAAATAGCCATTCTATCCAATAAGACTTTATTATTCAAGGTATATCGCACAAACCACTTTCGGAGCCCATTTGATGGATGCACTCTAGGGGATACAATTCGCAACCATAGAAAACGTTATGGGATCAATCATGTCATCAATCAAAATGCACAGATAAAGCTAACCATAAAAGCGCACACAAATGACAAAATTATAACATATAGATGTACTATGACTGTGACTACGACTCAAACTCTTACGCCTCTGCCAATAACCAGAAAGTTGATATGTAACGTGCACTGCACAACGCCTTGTATCGCCCTTCCATTTTCCCTCGCTGCACACCATAGAATCCATCGCACCACCCAGAAAATATCCCAAAAATATCCACTCAAAACAAAAGACTTTCGTATTGCACAACGATCTTACTGATCATTCCCTTCGTTCGTCCAAATGAAACGTTAGCCTATGCCACTGACCTTCGTTCCATGTCACCCTCCGCATCGTCAGTTTTCTACCTCCAACTCCCTCTGCCTCTTGACAATGTAGTACGTGATCAAGCTCTTTGGATCACCACTCACTCTTCCACCAATTCCACTCCAGAATCTTGCCTCTCCGATTCTTGCATGCGTACTCACACAGAGTACCACAGCATCCAGTCTCACTCCGCTCTCCTTGCTCTCAAGACACTTCGCCGCCAATTCCAAGATACTATCAATTTCCGCATCTTCCAACTCAACATCTGATTTGATATCTAAAGTTTGCTTGAGTATATGTAATCCCATACTAAATTTTCGGCATCCTTCCAATGTCATTTCTTCGTTGGAGAGGGAGTCGAGAATGGTCGGGACGGTCTCTTTAGGATTGGCAAGTGTAACAAGCTCATCGGCGAGAAGTTCGAGGCCACTGACAATATGGGCGCGTGCATCGTAGCAGGATCTAGTTACAAGGATAGAGTGAAAGCCTTTTGCGATATGTGGTCTGAAGTACTCTCGGTAATTTTTATACAAGAGTTTGACTGTAGCAAGTATTTGTGCTTTGACATCCTGAACTTTTGCGGGCGAGAGATTTGTTAATGGTTCTTCAAGATATTCAAAAAGTCCTAACAAGAGGGCGGGGAATCTGCCTTCTCCCCATACGGCTTTGTTATCTCTAATCATAGCTTGAAGTTTTCGGAAACCGTGGACGTCTAGAGATTTGGCTCTGATCTTGGAGATACCGCTATCGAGTAACTTTGTGCTTTGTTTGAGTTTATCCGGGGACATTGGCGGATTCTTAGCTCCTTCTCCATCAAATTCGCTAATTCCATTTCTTGACAGGTTCATAGCATCTTCGTTGACAGGCACTTCTTCTAAGACGGATTGAGGAACTGTAGGTCCTGGAATAGTAGTGTCATCTGTGCTTGAGAATGGGTCTTCATAAACCTTCATTGGCTGATTGACAGGAGCTTTGATATCTTCCACCTCAGATGGGTCAAAGACCTGGGGGAGTTTCTCTGATCTGATCCGTTCTAACCCTGTGATTTTGGGAACAACCATTGTAAAATCTTCATCTGCTCTTGAAGGACTAGATCCAGGACCAGGTAATCCAGGTACCGATTTAGTTCTCGTCCTAACGGGACTACTGATGTGAGGGGAAGCAGCAAGTCTAGGAGAAGCAGTCACGACTCGTCCAGATGTACTTTTTGCTGCAGGACTTGTGTAAGTAGATTGGGTTGGATGATGAGATTGCGTGGGATGACTAGAATGGCTTGTGTTGGGTCTCGGAATCGGAGCCCTTCTAGCCTGGGGAGAGCTGGTAGCAACAGGAGTTTTAGATCTTGGTGGTCTTGCGGATGTGGAGGATGAAGGGCTAGCATTTGCTTCACTGGAGGCTTGATTAGTCCTTCTTACAGAATATGGCCCGGCAGTTGCAGGTCTAGCAGCAAGCTCTGGTCTCTTAGATTTACTTGGTCGCATGGGTGCAACCGAAAGACCGCCACGAGACCCAGTAGCCTCTAGATGTGGTCTTGTGGAAGCTACTTCTGAAGACGATTGTTTACCTGATGCGGTTGGCACGGTCCTTGTTGGAGAAAATGACGACATCGCAGAACCAGGACGAGTAGGTACAGTCTTGGTGGCCATTTGTGCCTTTTTCTGCGCTAACATGGTCTCTCGCAAAGAGGGTCTAGGAGGTCCAGTAGTGCTCTTAGAGAAACCAAGGCCAGGCCTTGCAGTGCTAACTGCCGCTGCCTTCTTTGGTGCATTGGGGTTGTCTGGAGAATTCTCTAATAATCTCCTCTGGGTCGGTTCTAGATCTTCGATTATTCTAAAAGCCGTTAGTCATCATTGAGACCGTGTAGAAATACTCAAATACTCACAACTCAGCCCTTGCTGGCCATATTTGAGCAAAAGTCCAATAAGTCGATCTCATATTCTCGCGAACACTAGGGTTGGCATCGGCTAGACCCTTTTTTATACACTTTTCAATTAGTTCCAAGCCTCCGCTATGTTCAACGTGACTCTTGTGTTGTGCCTCCTTCTTAAGCAATGTTTTGAGCCAGCCTGTGGCATATGTTCTAGGCTGGACATTCTTGTCTTGGCACGCGAGCCAGATATGCTGCATGATCCGATGATTATAGGTAACGCCGCTGATTATAATATCAACTGTCAAATTTCCGTTCTGCGAACTAATTTTCTTAGTGCCACCACAGAGTTTTATAAGGTTTTGTAGAAGAATTTCGACCATAGGATCCAGTCCAGGCCCAGCAGTTTGAGCAATTTCTTGAATGACACTACACCCTTCTTTTGAAAGACTAGTTCTCAATGAATTAACCGCTTTCAAGATACCGTCCAGAAGACTTTTGATACCAGCAAGGAAAGCATCATGATAGTCGCTTGGGGCGTTTCCAGCGTTCAATCTTCGTAACTTTGTACAACTTTGTTCTCTCTTGAACCAATTTGCTTCAGACTCCTTGTCTTGAAACCATTGGTGCATTTCTTGAAAAGTCTCCTCCAATTCCCTTTGTGTATTCACATATGCAGGGTCTACTTGCTCAATTCTGACTTCTGGTGTTGCTGGTCTTGAAACGTTCATCGCAGATGCACTACTTGCTAAAGGATTTCGCATAGGGACTTCAGTTCTTTCCGGTTCCACAACTACTGGGGCACCTCCTTGTATAAGTTGACTCGTGATGGCCGATACGATCGCTGGTCGAACATTGAAGTTCTTCAACTGCTTCTTGAGATCGGATTTGGCACCATTGGGGGCATTCCTGTGGCAATTAGAATATGAAAGTAATATGGCCGACAGAAAGAGACTTACTGGAATAAGGTGATGACAGTGTTTCTCGCGGTATCTCTTACCATGCCATCGGCATCTTCGAGTAGCTCCATTAACGTAGTTACAAAACTTTTGAATGCCATTCCATGCTCTTGGTGCATCTATTTGATACAATAGTTAGAAAGTGTACACAACCCCGCGCCAAAATGTCTCTGTTTACCTGTACAATCCAATTCATTGAATTTTCTTTCATCCTCGAGTTCTTTCCTATCAGTCCTGCATTCTTCACAATCCTTTCCACATCCATCGGCGCATTTTTCCAGAACGTTGTAAGACATTGCGCAGCAAGTTGTCGATATTTCTCCCTCTGATCGCCCATCTTATCATTTATCATTGGCAGAGTTCGGGCAGCTTCCTTGACAATGTATTTCGGTTCCTGGCGTGACAATCTGGTGAGGAGATGATTGAGGGTAGAGAACCCAGCGTTGACTAGTGCGGCATGCTGCGACGACATTGCTATGCGCAAGGCTTCGAATAGTGAAAGTATGCATGGTTCTGGAACGTTGTGTTGTTTGATACTGGATTTGATGTTGTTGATCTGATTGACCTTTGAATCTATCAAAGCATCTGTTCGAAGTATTGCCAGCAAGTTTGCTACTTGATCTTCGGTGATCTTTTCACCCATGATTGAGGTGGGGTGAACTTGAAGAAACCGTAAATATCAAATCAGGATATGTGCCTATCTGTAGATGAGATGTGCTGTCAGTGATTTGGAGAATAAAGGAGGTTATGCACCGTATGGTATTCGGTTATTGAGGAGGTGATAATGTAGCACAAATATTGACATTAAGAAATTATGAAATTTGGAGACACTTACGATGATGTTGTACTGTGCTAAGTAACTTTCCAAATTCCCTTTGGAGATAAATCTGTCGCGTCAAAACAAATTATGGTTGCCCGGGCAGGGGAAGCACGGACTGGTCTCAGAGCTTCCATTATTATAAATACGATCAGACCCCAGTCAGAGGAGATAAGCCAGTCAGATTGGTAAGAGACGTGAACATTTCTATACCTCTCATTGGACATGTAAAGACTGTTGTTGACAACCTTGGAACCTATCGTCTCATCTCAATGTTGATTCCCATTCAAGAATTCATTCTCGTTCGGTAATATATCAACAAACATCGACAGCCTGTCTCCTTACCGCATCTGAGTCCTGAACTTGAAAGAAGCTCATCCCTCTGCTACATCAACAAGGTCAAGCTAGGAGACCAGGTAGGCACGGCACTCATTACTCTCAATCTTCATTATTGCAATTCCACATGAGAAGATCAATGCAACAGGACCCTTGCAAGGAGTGACCTTGTCCTAAACCTTATCCTTTGAACCTTTGAACCCTACAGATCACCCGCATAATGCCCACTTCCCCCGCAACCAGCCCGGTTCCTCCACCTGTATTCATGCCTCAATTCTCCAGTACCTCACCGGCTCCAACTCCCATACCGATGCCTCCTTCGAAAGAAAAGCCGACTTCAAAGCTTAACAAAGATGACAATTCCAAACCGTCCATCAAATTTCCTCTACCCAAGTTACGCCTCGAGTTACGGGATCTCAATCATGCAGGGTCGCATACTTTCTTGACCGCCGTTGTAGCGAACGAGGCTCTACAGACAGCAGTTCAGAGCGTTCTCACGCTACTATATGAGTCCCCCAATTGTCCTACCACAACTCCGACTCCAACTCGATCGGTGACCCTCATCCTCCGTTCTATGGAAGGTGTGGCATATACAACGGGTAGCGACCTCGACAATGACCACAAGGAGATACATTTATCCCTAGATTACATACAGCACGAATCGATTAAACCGGATCGAAAGAAACATGAGATCATGGGTGTGCTGACTCATGAAATGGTACATTGCTACCAATACAACGGATTCAATACTTGCCCTGGTGGCTTGGTTGAAGGAATTGCAGATTGGGTTCGATTGAACGCCAATTTGAGTCCACCTCATTGGAAAAGAGAGGCTAGCGGGAAATGGGATGCAGGTTATCAACACACTGGCTACTTTCTTGAATATTTGGAACAGAGATTCGGTAAAGGCACTGTAAGGAGGGTGAACGAAAAGCTGAGAGTTGAGCGATACGAAGAGAAGCGATTTTGGACCGAACTTTGTGGAAGGCCGGTAGAACAGCTCTGGAAAGATTATTCGAAGTATCTGGAAGCAGAGGAGAGAAAAGTGGAAGAAGAAGAGTGTGTGATTGTGGAAAAGGAAGATGCTATAACACCTAAAAAGCCCGATTCAGAAGGGGATAGAGTGACGCTTGTCACAACAACAGAGGAAACGAAAGATAACCCCACAAGCACCGAGAACTCTGAGTGAATTTCAAAGACACATATATCATATTACGAATCTTAAAAACAGTCCTTTTCCGTCACTTCACCTGATACATATGGATATTTCACATCAATATTTATCTCGGGTTGTTCAATGTGAGCTTGTACAATTCGAAAGGTATTATCATTCAATCAAGGTTGCGATTCTTCACGAGGTTCAATCATTGGCTAACATGAACTGTTATAGGAGGGTAGGATATCATAGAATGATTCAATTTATGTTATGATTATACATTATACATTATGTATTTTCACTGCCTCCACCTATGTCCACATCATCCATCTCAACCTCTAATCCACTATATCTTTCCTATTTGCTTCATCTCTACTGTGAATATATTGTTTGCCCAGATAATTCCGATCTCAACAGATGTGGATAGGAGACAAGAACTAATAATAGTATGCCCCGAATCCAAATCTATGGCCGAAGACATCCGCTAAATGGAATCCTTGTCCGAGGTCCGGGTTTCTGGAATCTCAAAATCTTCAAGTTCTATCCACGTGTTCATGGTACGCTTGTCGGACGGGTTTACCAGGTCCAAGTCATCGTGGTCCTTGTCATGTGCAATTTTCTTTTCCGCGAGAGACTTATCAGAAGCAGGTTTTGCATCCTTCATAGCCTGCTTGATTCTTGCTGCAATGGAAAGCTTTATATGTTCCGCGACCAAAGCATCCCATAGTCTTATTTTCCCTTCTATTTCATTTCTGAGGACTGAAAATTGTTCAAAAAATGGCTCACCGATAGCGGGAAGCAATGATGCCACTACTTCTTGCAATTTATCACGGGCCGAGGAGGATGGTACGGGCGTGGCTCCAGGAACTCTATCATGATTGCTATTTGATATTAGCGCGATGTGGCACTTCTCCATAGCAATGGGAACATACGTTGTATTGCTTTCGGGGTTGCGATTATTATCGCTTAGTTGTTTATTCCGGATTAACAATTGATAGTATTCTTTCTGAAAGTCGACATAAACATCTGAAAGATTCTGCTCTCTCGATACTGTGGACGAGAAGTTTGAACCTGAAGATCCTACCGATGGCACCGGGGTGTGTCTTGCAGCCATGCTTTCGAATTATGTTCGATACTGAGAATTTCCGAGATTCCTCTTAGGGGGGTCCTATGAGGATTTTAAGAGGAAGCCGAAGACGTTTTTATATTGGGTGCAGGAGTTCCGCGCTAGTAGTAGTTGTCGTTCCTAGGAACTTAGGCAAAGACTCTAAATTGTAAGAGTCTTACTTATTGGATCTACTTCTAGATCATATTGACTAAGCTACAGTATACTTTTCTAAACGTCATTCTAGACAGATAAATTCCTAGATTTGAGATCTCGTGATTGGCGTTTTCAAAACCGAAGATGATATGATATTTGTTTGGAATAGACTTATCATATGTATTTTTTCACGTAGCGTGTCGCTAATTCGTTAGGGGGAAAGCTAAAAGAAACCAACTATCGATCGGACATAAGTACAAGTAGATAACCAGGCTCAGAAGAGGCATGAAATCATGATTCATTCTTCCCCCCACACTTGGCCTTGCTTCAGGACTTTTAGTTATCGATAGACTTTCCAAGATTGTGCCAAAGTGGAGGTTAGTATCTCTGGCCCATGAAAAACAGTCATTTTACTGTACCATACCTAGTACATACGTAGTGCACCAACTCAATTGTACATATGCAATGCGAGATAGATGAAATCGATAGACGAATCTCCCCAGAACACGCAAACAGCATGAAACCAAAAATGGTAAATGGTTGGCGTAAGCAAGGAATGCTTTGTTTCCTCTTCCCTTCAATATTGGATATGTCGAGGAATTGAGAGAACTTTGAAACCTCCTAGACAGGTATTACGCATCCTCTTCCGTTGTAAACCGGTCTAATTGGGAAATTCAATATTTCGTGAAAATGACAATACCACCATAAAAGACAGGGCTTCCAGCTTCCTCATGGGTATTACTTTCAGCGGTTATCAAGCGGCACAGTAGAATTCAAACTATTTACAGTAGTGTGGAGTTTACCTACTCTACTCCCCCTCATACTCTTAGACGCCTCTTTTATCAAACCAACATCATTCATTCCGTGCTCCGTTTTAGTCTGGCTCTGCTCTAAAGGACTCTTTATATAGAACTACAAACGTCCCATCCATCTCTTAATATTGTACCTATTGTTTCCCTCTCTCTCCCCCTCTCTCTCCCCCTCTCTCTCTCTTTTTGTCCCTAGGTTTTCATGTAATTCGATTTTCAAGTTTTTTGATGAACCAAAAATAAATACCAAAAATGCCTTTCATGTTTTCTCCAGGTAAGTAATTAATCAATGAATGTACTCTGTACGGCACGGCATATTGCCACAATTTAAGTCCGTGATATTCATTCATCCATGATACACATACAAGTTACAGCACCCCAATTCTTATCCTGTGATAGGTGAAGATCACCCGATAACCCTGCAAGTAGTGGCGGTGTTTTTTGTGTACGCAACCTCATAAGAGGCAACCATTTATCATTTCAATACCCAAAATTCCTACTGCTTTCTCATCCTTCCCTTCTCCATGAGAGATTCCCTTCAATCTCTCCATCAATACATTTCCCTTATTTCACAAAGTTTATTGAGGGAACATGCCTAATCATCCGGTTTTGGTTTCAGGTGCGGTAATCATAGCTGCTGTGGCTGTAGGCGTAAGTTTCCCCTCTTTTTACAGAATCCATGCAATGCACAACGAAGAAATTCAAGAACTAATGGAAATAACAGGCGGCGATAGCAGTCTATGAATCACCACAAGCCCGACAATTCGCTGAAGATGTTCGTCGTAGAATCGCAGTCGCATTACATTCCCTCGGCGATGAAATCAATCCGAATAGTCGACAACCCCGGTTCAACCGACCTGAGGATGCAGATGGTTTCATGCAGAGTGCTTCGGAAGTAGGTGTAGATGCCGATGAGGATAGCAGGAGAAAACAGAGAGAAGAATTGATGTATTGGAATGCAGTACGCATGGAAAGAATGGAAAAGGAGCAAAGGATGGATGAGAAGAGACCAGCGGGAAACCCAAGTCGAAAGCCGAGTTTTGAGGATTTCTTACAAGAGGATCCCAATGCTGAGAAGGGCACTTTCGTTTACAATACTGGTACAGATTTGAATGGTCAAGCTGAAGAGGGTCTCACCCATCGACGCGGTGTCCGAGGTTTAAATCGATCAACAATCTACGCAAACCCATTTGCAGATGAGCACGGTATTGACAGCGAGGAACAACAAGCTATGGATAGAAGTTTAATGTCTCCAGGAGACGGCGAACAATACGAATCGGACTCTGAAGGATTATACAGTTGCCACGAAGGCCGAACTCGATCCCGCTCTCGACAAAGTACCTCCACTCTCTCACCAGCAGAACCTATTGCCCACGAAGACGCCGAAACCCTTGTTGATCTTTCCGAACCATTCAACCCAGATCCACCAGTCTCTGTACCTACTCTTGAAAATTTGGAAACCGAGCCAACTTACACAGCAAGAGCACAAGACAATGAAAATCCATTTGCATCCATTCACGCCTGGGCCGATCATAGCGATAACGCAACCGGCTTTTATTCTCCTCTGCCTGTTACGCCCCACGAGCGCCCTTCAACTCCAACCGCCACCCAGAGCGCTCCAGTTACTCCTCCATCACCTACCATCTCCGATCCCGATTATTCCTCTCTCGAATCCCTTGACGGAGATGGAATGATTACTCCTACAGATTCCGCATCATTGGCTGGTTCAGGCGAAGAAGTCTGGCACCCAAGAAGCGGTGCTACCAGCGACGCCGATGTCATGAGTGTAGATGACGGTATCGTCACACCTGATAGCTGGTCGGAAATCGGAAGCTTAGCAAGCGAAGATGAAGTACACCATTAATCATTTGTATCAGCTCATACATTACCCACACGTATTGAGAAGCTACATCATCTACCCACTTACAAGCATGCGGTCTATAGCAAGCGTAGGAGTTGCATTCGGCGTCGGATACATACTAGATGTCATATCGTACGGAAAGTCCACGGGAACCATCACAATTAGCTAGCTGCAGGAACAGTAAATTTGGAGGTAACACAGTTTGGGAATACAAGCATGGCGTCGGGATCAAGGGGAAATGGAAATGGCGGCAAGGTTGGCGTACTGTAGGGCATATCTAAATCTAACTGTCTCTAAATTGATTGATTGACATATAAATTTATTCTGAGATTTACTGTTCTTTTTTTTTTGATGGGGGTAGGGTGTTGAAATGGATACTTTCACCCGGTTTGCTGTTAGTGTGGAATTTGAGTTTGTGTGTGATGATGATATGATGGTGTGTGTTGCAATAGGTAGTATGTGTATGAATCCTTCCATCTCTGTTGCAATTTCGATGTTTATAGAGATTTAAAAGAATATTCAAAAGAATTTAATTATCTACTAATAGTTATGGTATGAACAGTTACAAGAACTTATTATCCAGCTCCTAATATCCTATGCGGTTTATAATTACAATTACAACTTTTACAAAACGAGTAGGTACCTGTGTATAGGTAGGTGTATATAGATACACAAGAAATACAAGAAACATAAATAAAAATATACAACTCCTCAACCCCGACCATCAAGCCGGCACCCCCTCATACACCGCACCTTCTCTCACCCTCCGTCTCCTCTTCCCCTCACTTTTCCTCCCCAAAAATCCCTTCCCACAATTCACACACAGCACGAGGAAAAAGATGAGCAGCACGATAATCGTCGCCACCAATGGTACAATCACGACTCTCTCTCTTATATTATCGTCTGCCTCTTGATTGCTATAAGGACACGTGGTATTCGGACCGCCAGTGGTCCAGCAATTTTTCGTATCGAGAGAATTAAAATCGAGCCAGATTTTCGGATCGTCGGCGTCGAAGTCGCGGGCGGGAGAGAGGTTTGTGACTGCTTGGGAGAGGTATGCATTTTCGAGGGCGGTGCGGGGCGCGGAGAAGAGATAGGGGGAGGGACAGGCTTGCGCGGCGTAGGAGTAGGAGATGGGGTAGGTGGTGAGGGTCCAGTTGTAGGGTTGTGAGGGGGCGCGACAGGCGGCATAGAGTTTGCTGGAGCAGTCGGTTACGTGCCAGTGGGCGGTGGACGAGTGAAGAGTGGCGCAGCGGAAGAGGGGGTCATTGCTATCGCTGTCGCTGTCGTTGGAGGAGCGGGGTTCGTATGGGGCCCAGGACCAGATAGTGGAATAGGTGTAGTTTTGGTAGGGGAGGTCGTTGGTGCCGGCGGTGGTGTTGAGAAGGGTTATGTTTAGGGTTGGGGATATACCACACTGTGTGAGAGAGGATGTTAGGTTGAGGAGAGAAGTCAGGTTGGAATTCGAGTTTGTGGGATAATCGAATCCGGGTATGTTTGCCGCTGTTGCCCAGGATGAGTTTACTTGAGAAACGTCTTCGGTGGCATTAACAAGGAAGCAACCGGTTTCCACTACGCCATCAGCACTGACTAATGTGCTATTGTCGCGGCGGTTGCTGAGATAGTTCGGGGGGAAGATAGTCCCTACATCTCCACTGAAATTATAATTCCCCATTTGAGGATCTACAGAGCCAAATTGTAAAAGCATTCGTTTGCCTTGAGAAAACTCAATGTAAGATTCTGACGGCCAACCATCTTCAGTCGATATGATACCAAATTCTTCCGTGACAGTAGTATAATAATCTAAAGCAGGTCGATATCTCTCTGTAACTTGGTACCAAGATGTATTTAAATTTGCCCGATTGGATCTTAGATCATCTGGCGTATATATGTATGCTGATAAATTTGCCGCGAAAAGGAACCTTAGAGATTCTAACGGATCTGGAAAGTCGGATGGCTGAGGAGCAGGGTCATCAATGCTGGAACCAGTCTCTGCTGCGTGGATATTGAGAGTCAGTATCAACAAATATGCATCAAGCGTATTTTGTGTTTCTTGTATGTAATCCAGAAGAAGACTTGTTAGCATATATAAACTGATAGTGTTAGTACAAGTGTAACTTCCAATATTATACAGCGATTTGTTCGAAGTGTTTAGGGTCGCAGAGGTTGCAGGTAGTGTTGATTCGAGAGAGCTTGCTATTAGGTCCACTGCAGACACACTATGGGAAGTAGGTCTTGAACTAAATGTACCATCTACATCTATCATACCTGGTGGAGGAATGATGGAACTGGTGGCTGCACTTTGCCTAGGAATCAAATCTGTAGTTTGCTGCGCTAAAGTCAAACTGGCTATGGTGGATGAAAGCGTCGATGTTGGAGTTGGTGTAGAGGTAACATCTGAGCTCGAAACTGGTACAGCAACAGGACAAAAAGTCCATGACTGCCTTGCTTCATCCCAATATAAATCTACTTCCAATCTCCGGAATCCATTGGCTAATAAATTGGAAATGCAAGTAGCCGCATCATTATCCTCATATCTGAGAGATGAGAAACATGCGGCCGTCAGAGAAATGCCAGGAGCCGTAGCATAATTGATTGGTATATTCAATCCTAAATCTCTTTGTGACTAAGAAATAATTTAGCAAGAGTGTCCATGTTGATCCGATCAGAAGAGCATAACACACCAGAAATGCTATATCGTAAGGAGACTCCGGTAAAGCAGCATTATCTGGGTTATAACTTCCACTCATTTTACAAAGTGAGTATCAATGTCTGCCTTCTACTGAATAATTGCGAATTTTGCCCCTCTGTTTTCTTTTCCATCCGAAGCATCCGAATGACTGAATGCTGTCATAGCTTGTGAACGGTCACCAAAAGGTGTTTTATGAACTTAAGAGAAGAATGAAAGAAGGAGAGTATTATGGTCAACCAATGTAGAAATGATCAATCATCCTTATAATAGGCCCCAGATGATTAAATAGGTTTAGATAAAGGTTATAGAACCTCAAAATGTGAAGTTCTTTTTTCATTTTGTCATTTTAGCCTTTTTCGGATAGCCGATTCGGTGATGAAGGAGGTTTGAGAGATGAGCTCGATTCGGTGATTATGTAGCCGGGATGCCTGAGGACGCTAATGCCGGAGATCGTATTATCCTTGCTGCCTTGGACAAACCGTGCACCGTTCATGCCAGCATACCTACCTCACGAATTACAGCTTACCTCATCTGCCTGTTAACATCCGCCACATTGTGTGGCTGTATAACCCGATTTATACCCACACTAAATAAAGATTTGGACAGATAACTTTAATCAATCTTTATTCACTGATTCACTGATTCACTCATTCACTCTCTTCAACCACATTTCGCCATAGAAATTTCCCTTACATCCACTACATATTGTATTCGCTTTCACAGTTTCCAACATGGATTCTCCAAAAGCAGATCCCCAACAAGGACCACCACCAGGACTAGGTCAAATTCAATTCAGATTACCAGATGGTTCACAACCAAGTCCGGAACAAATACAGATGATGCAACAGCAAATCGCTCAACAGGCACAACAACAAGGGTTATCGATTCCTGAATTCATAGCAAAGATGAATGCGCAAAACCAAGCCCGACTACAAGCCCAACAAGGCCAGCAGCCATCCCCAGAACAAATTCAGGCCATGCAGAAGCAACTAGCTCAGGATGCTGAAAAGGCTGGGATGTCTATACCTGAGTTTGTAGCGAAGATCAAGGCGCAACAAGCCCAGCAACAAGCTCTACAACAAGGCCAACAGCCATCCCCAGAACAAATTCAGGCTATGCAGAAGCAACTAGCTCAGGATGCCGAAAAGGCTGGGATGTCTGTACCTGAATTTGTAGCGAAGATTAAGGCGCAACAAGCTCAGCAACAAGCTCTACAACAAGGCCAACAGCCATCCCCAGAACAAATTCAGGCTATGCAGAAGCAACTAGCTCAGGATGCCGAAAAGGCTGGGATGTCTGTACCCGAATTTGTGGAAAAGATAAAGGCGGATGCAATGGCCCAACAGCAGAAACAAAGAGAAGCTGCAATGGCTCAACAGCAGCAACAGCAACCTCAACCAATCCAACCAGGCCCTCCAAATCCAGCAGCTATTGCTCTCGCAAACTTCTTGATGGGTCAGGACTTAAAAGCGAGAACATGTATCTTGAATGGTCAGAGAAAGGACATGTTCAAAGGTAAAAAATTTCACTACCATACTACAACTTTTTCTAACATACGATAACAGTGAAACGTGCTCTCCGAGCCATTCAATCGCCAGCTTATGAAAAAGCTCGTAAGAAGAACCCGCTTCTCCCCGAAATTACTGATCGCGCCTCACTCGAAAACTGCTTCAAACTTCTCCCCCTTTCTCTCCTTGCACTTCGTGTTTCTAAAGTCGATCCTCATGAAGGTCATGATCATGCCCCTGGTGCTCACAATACAAAGCGGGTGAAGGGGCTTTGGACTGTCAAAATCGAACAACAGCAAGAATGCAAGGAAGAGCTCCATTTCGTATGGCTTTATGAAGGTGCACAAATCAAACAGAAATTATACGCTGCTGGAGCATTAGCGATCGTATTTGCAATTGTCATGTTCCCACTTTGGCCAATGAAGATGAGATTGGGTGTTTGGTATCTAAGTATGGGTATGCTTGGATTATTAGGATTATTCTTTGCGATGGCAATTTTCAGATTAATTCTGTTTGGTATTACAATGTTTGCAGTACCTCCTGGATTATGGTTATATCCAAATCTGTTTGAGGACGTTGGATTCTTCGACAGTTTCAGACCTGTTTGGGGATGGCAAGAGGTATGTTCTCCTTCTCATGAAATATCTTGTTCAGGAGCATAAAAAGCTAATAAGATCAATAGGAGAAGAAGAAAGGCAAGAAGAAGTCTAAGTCGAGTGCCTCCGCTAGTGCAAGCGCTATTGGAGCAGCAATGACAGGTCAACCAGCTCCAGCCTCGGCCACCACGACAGGATCAACAGCACAAATTTCTACTGGAGAAACTACACAACGAAATTTAGCACCAAGAGTTGAGGAGGTTTTTGATGAAGAGTAATTACGCGGTAAATGATTTTACTACGTGATATGATACCTGGAAGGCGATTTTATGGATGGGCTGATGAATCGATCTATGGATGATCGGAAAATCACTGGTGTACAATAACTTCATATGGATATTGGGAAGGGAATAATGTTCTTTACTTGGTCCTAGATTATTGATTCTATCTGCTTTTATCTATCTATCTTTGGTGGTAATATTGTGACACTTAAATTTACATTCTGACAAGTGGTTATCGACAATCGTAATCCGATTCCGACATAAAATATTAAGTGCAGCAGCCCTTACATACAAGATACAGTCTCGGCGATTGAAACAAAAATATTCTCATAGAGGAGACTTGATTTCGGTCTCCGGTTCTCTAATTCCAATGTACTAGGATTGTATATATAATGTTTTTAGGTGTAATCTTACAATATATTATTTTGCATCATGAATGTACCATTCCTAGGTATTCTCAATGATTAGTATTCTATCAAAACACAAATTTCCAATCTCCAACTCCATCTATAATGCAAAAACTTCGACTCTCGCGCTTCAAAGACTATCCGAGTGGTCATCCAAATGCTCAAACTGTCTTCCATAATCCTCCGGAAGCCTGAGATTTTTCGGCAATATATACTGTCCTCGACAAGTCCCCATCGTCCTACAATCTAAATCGCACTTCCCGTAGAGTCGACAATAACACTTTCGTGCACTAGGACATGCTTGTCTATTGAGTCTTTCCAAATCCACCATTCCCTCCTCGCCATCTTCCTGTTCCAAGAACAACACGTGCCATAAATAACTCAATATCCTGCCCGCTACCTTATCATCTTTAGGTGCACCATTAGGATTTAACAACCACTGTCTCAGCGCTACATATTCCTCTCTCTCATGTTTCCAAATACTTTTCCTCGAAACGACAAACTGTGCACAACATTGACTCCGCACAATATCCGTTCTACTCAACTGTTTCCCCTCTCCAAACAACACTCTCAACGCCTTCGGCATCGCCGCATCAGAAACCGCTCTCTTATCCCACGGCTGCAGCGATGCTTGCATACTCGTCTCCAGACTTCCTTGAGCTACCGCTTTATCTCCACACGTGCTGAGACTCCAATCACACTTGAGATTATGATATCCGTTTTCCGCCAACGCACTCTCAAGATCAAGTGCAGATAACAGATCCAGATTATCATACGTGGGATGATCATTATGCCACTGAAAGCGATTTCCATGGACGAAGACGGCGCCCGCCGCAGGAATGTTTTCGTAATTGTCGATGAGGAAGGTGAGATAGGGCATAGCTTCGTGCGCGCGATTCGCGGGCACCTGCAGCACTTTCTGAGAAGTTTTCAGGAGCGTTGAGGAATCCACGTTGTAGATGCAGATGTGATATTTGTGGCTGAGCGTATCCAGCCAGCTGGGGTCGCCGTCGGCGGCCACGCGGGACACGATGAGAGCGGGTTTGCGGGTGGTGGAGAGCCCCGGACAGATACCGTGGGGAGGCGGGATGGGGATTTTCCGGGTCGCCGCTTCGTGCGTGTAGCGGATGCGAGTCCAGGGAAAAGAGGTGTTGCTCGAGGAGCGATTGAGGTAGATGATGAGGAAGAGGGCGCTGGTGAAAAGCGTGAGATGCACGAGGGCTTTGCGGGTCGTTCGTCTCATTTTGGGGGAATTCGCCGATATGATATGGGGAGTGAAAAGTGGAGATGAGGTTTAGAGATAGGATGAGATGGTCATTTATCTGTTCATCTATCAAGCAAAAACTATTAAATATCTCACATATAATCGACGTTTTGATGATTGGTAAAGATATCCCTGTCTTCTCTGTGGACATATCAATTCTCCAGGAAATTCCAACCTCCTAGTCCAAACGCTCATCCATCGATCGTCTCCACTTAGTTGAGGAGCTAAAAAATCGTTTCAAGCACTTGCACAGTTGCACTTAGACCCAAAAAAAGCGACGAGTGGATTTTGATAACCCGCAATGGCGAATCAAAAGCTTGAATACATGTATAGTTTATACAGGCTGACTTGAAACTGATCTGGGTTTTTCGTGACTTGGCATGTGTACTAGGTGTACACATTATAAAGACGAGTAAAGGAGTAAATATAAGCGACATCATATATCTATCTACGCATCATAATTCACGATCTATCCGATTACCGTAATTTGAATCTACTCATTTTTCTTTTGAGTTTTCGTTCTTTGTAGTAAGTACGTAATACCTTTAAAATTGTATAGATAGAATATATCTATCAATACCAATTGATGTGTGTACGATCATACCATAAATCCACATATATTCCCATGCTTCAACCGTTTACATTACATACATCAATGAAGAAAATCGAATGAGAAATTTCCTCACATTTGAATTGCAATGAAAGTGCACTCAATACCTTACTATTTAAATCTCTGGAGTAAGATTTTATTATAGCTTGCTCCTGTAATATCCATATTCATGGTATCTCTGATCATGTATGCATAGTCCCGGTCCTTAACAAGATTCTTCTGTGTGCTTGATTTCATACGACTTAAGTCGGCTATCTTCTCTCATGATAAAGGCATTTCATATGTGCATTTCCTGCCCGCCTAGGTATCTTTTGCTCCATATCTCCGTCTCTCGCTCACGAGTTATTATTACAAAAATGCCAAATTCGTACAAGGAAGATGTACGCTCTTCGGTATACAATCATTCAATCCTAAGTTCATCGAATATGCTTCTTCATCCGCCAAACCCGTTTCTCATTTTCAACCTAATCGACTTGTCCATCAATCTACTGCCAATCGTCATCACCCGCAACATCATAATCGATGTTTTCTTGCATATCTCTCTCACCACCATGTCCACTCATACCCATTGAATTAGAATCTTGTGCCATGGCATCACCTTCCATACCACCTTCCATCTTGGAGTCTGATTCTGTATTACCGCCAGTGGTCGAGTTCTGGGTGTTTGGCAATGTAACCGGTGGCAGAGGCGTTTGAATCCATGATAGTTCAACCTTTCCTACCGATGGAATTTCGCCATTCTGAAGACCATACATGAATTTCTCAGCCGTGTGACGATCTTTGAAAGTAATCTGACAACCGCTTGGCGTATTTGTGAGTTCGGTATATTCACCAATACCCTATGAATGTATTAGTACACGTAGACGAAGATTTTGAAGGGAAGAAAAAAAGGGAATCATACCAAAAGATGCTCTCTCAAGCTCTCGTCCGTCTGAGGATTTGTAAAGTCGGCACCACTAACGGCAATCTTCTTTGTACGATTGTCAAGATTGTAGCGAGCCGGAGCACCACCAAAAGCAGCCCCGCCACGTCCTCTAAAACCACCTCGAAAGCCACGTGGAGCAAAAGTACCTCTTCCTCTATAGCCACCACGTCCGCGACCTCTCCCACCCCATGTATCATCAGAAAGAGGGCTATCCAGACTTGGTAAACCTAAAGATTGAGCTTCCGCCTCTAAAGCTGCAAGTTGTTTCTTCAAGGCTTCTGTTTGAGATGAAGGTGCGGGAGCAGGAGAACCACCTTCTGCATTGATACCTGGAGATACAGATTTGCCAGACTTGGCCGCAAGTCTTTCCATCAACTTTCTCTTTTCCTCGGCTTGATTTTTCAGAAGCTCTTCTTGACGTCTTTCCAGCTCCTTACGAGTGGCTTCCATTTCCTGTTTCTTTTTCTTTTTTTCCTCGTGGGCTTTCTGTACTTCTTGCTGCTTTTTGGCGAATTCTTCGATATCAATCTGAGGTTCATCCGACTCTCTTGCAGGGACTGGGCCTGATGCACCGTTATGATTTGTGCCATTAAATGATCCGTTCGCAGGAGGTTTTGGAAGCGCTTCATTATTTGTGAACCAATAGACCTTTACAAATCTGTTATCAAAAATAACCTTAGGTGAACTGTATGCTGCATTCGCCCCGTTCCAGTCATCAAATGTGATCAGAGCCAATCGTTTATATGGTTTCATATCTACCTCCTTTATGTTACCGAATTGAGTGAAAAATTCTCGAACGGTTTCCTCTGAGAACTTGTCTTCTGGAATTTGCTCTACTACAATTGTAGTATTTTTCTTGTTGTAGTTTGCTCGATCCGATGAAAATTCTGATCTTCTCGCGCCTCTGTTAGAGTGCATTTGCGATCCACCTCTGCCCATAGACTGCCCTCTGCCACGTCCCATACCACCACGGTTGTTTTCAAAGCCGCTGTGTGGTGCCGGTCGTTGGCTGTTGTCATTCTGGTTCTGATTTCCGGTCATAAGCGACGCATTACTTGGATCGTACTCGTCTGTAGGTTTGCCAACACCACCAGGAACATATATCGAATCTTGACCATGCTCGAACATACAAGTATTTCCTCGCGCGCAAAATCCCTTTTGGTCGTAATCCCGGCATCTTTGTTTCCTCTGGCCCGTTGGACCTGGATGCCCTCTATTTTGATTGGCTCCGTTGGGAGGAAATCCTGGCATACCCTGTGGGAGAGGCATACCCATCGCACCCATAGCTTGCTGCATAGCAAGAAGAGCTGCCATTGGATTGTTTGGATCGAGAGGAGGTAAGCCCGTTGGAGAACCTGGCATGTTAGGCATGTTAGGCATGAATTGCGCATTAGGCATTTGCATATGTTGTGGACGACCTTGAAATCCTCCTCTGCCATTATTGAAATTGTCGAAAGCTCCACGTCCTGCCGCACCACCTCTTCGAGGTTGTTTAAATGCGCGCGAATTCTGATCTCCACTTCCCATATACATTTGAGAATCTCCATCGCCTCGTCCGTCAAATGCGCGCTTTCGGGAACCGTTTTGATGGCCCATCGAAGGTCCCATATTTGGGTTATTGAAAGCTGGAGCTGATGGTCCGGTAGGTGGCGCGAATTGTTGCGAATCACGACGAGGAGGTCCACCACTCAAGTAAGTCTTATATTGGAGGGCATCGAAGACATCTCGTACGAAAATTGATGTATCCTCTTTCAAGAAATCGGGAATTTCAGCCATGCAAAGTTGTCGAACAGTATTGACATCTCCATCATGTCGCAATAAAGCAAGAACATAATCGGCAAGAACATCTGCATCTGCATCTGATCTATAAAGAAAATTAATATCAAATCTATGAGATGACGGAAATTGAAGCTGAACATACGTATTCTCAAGTCTCTTTATGATCCATTTCTTCAATTCTCCCGCATCTTCTTCTGGAAACAACATCTTGAAAATGGGATTCTTTTTGTTACGATATGCTGTTGAAAGGGGTATTCCTAATTCTTCGTATCAATTCGTTTTCAGGAAAATTATCGATTTGCAATCATAACTTCATGACTGTCTGCACAAACAGTTTGATTTTGGGAATAAATTATTGAGAGCCTCGGGGAAGTTAAACTTTTGGAAACTGGAAGCTCTATTGTGGTCCGAGCTTATTATGGTGATCCGAGTGCCTAGTCACCCTGTCCTGTACAAGCAAATATCAAGGAAATTCATTGAGTAGAAATGATGTTAACCATACACAACTGTTGTTTTAGACAATTCTCAATCAACATGTCATTTCTGCATTTGAGTACACAATGCACTACGTCCCAGCACAAATAATGAAATAAGGAGTGAATACTACAACAATTGACAGTTGTTAGTTGCCAACCTTGGAATTGCTTGATGTACCAGACCATGGGAAAACCCCGGCAAATCACTCTGGTGAAATTAATTATACCGGAAAATATGAAGTATCTGCTCTTATACACATCTATGGTCTTTCTATATTCTAAATCTATTTATAATCATCTAGTATATCCTACAGCTTTTATTTTGATTATTTGTTTATAGCCTAGATCCTCTCATCGAATATCCTTCTGTTTGTCCCAGAAGGCGTCCAAGGTTCAAGAGCTTCTTCAGTTGAAGTCTCATGAAGTCCTTTCACTATAATCATAGGTACCTTCCTAGGACTTCGGTCGTCTGATTCTCTCACATCAACCATAGTATCTTCACTGATACCTCTAAGGCCATTCTTTGTAGTGATTGATCTCTTCAAATCACCCTTTGGAGCACCCATTGGTCTCCATCTCATCCATCTCAATAACTTTGGTTTGTAGTTTTTGCTACTATGTTCATTTTCTCGTGCAGAGACACCTTCCTGTTTGTGCCCCTTTTCTTGATCGTCAACATCCACTTTCACTGTAGCATTTCTTTTTCGCCAATACCAAATTCCTGCGCAGGAAATTGTTACCACAGTTATAGCTAGGATCACAAAAGCTATCTCTC
The DNA here is from genome assembly GCA_004786125.1 of Botrytis tulipae. Classification (NCBI taxonomy): domain Eukaryota; kingdom Fungi; phylum Ascomycota; class Leotiomycetes; order Helotiales; family Sclerotiniaceae; genus Botrytis; species Botrytis tulipae. The sequence goes on from PQXH01000037.1 coordinate 194,290, forward strand.
TCAGCATTGCTTTTCTTCTCTCTCTTTCAATACTATGATGAGACTTAGGATCGGGAGCTGTGGGTACCGGTGTCAGAATACTGTTGGGATTGGCAGTATCGCTGACCATGCTCGCTGGACTTGGTGGTGCTGGTCCCGTTGTCCAATTCGAGGGTTGAGGTCCAAGAACAAAATCCATTGTCCCACCATTCTCAAAGACATCGTTCCAGGTAAGCCATGATTGATTCCATGGTTTTCCATTGACTTTGAGAGATTGGACGTAGAAGGAAGACTCTGATCCATCAACAGTAGTCATAGCAAGTGTTTTCCCGCCACCAAGTTGAATAGTTGTGTTGGCGAACCATGGACTGCCAATCAAGAAGGTGGTTTGCCCTACCATAGGGTATAAACCAAGCATATTCCAAATTAACCATGATTCCATTGCGCCCGCATCACTATTCCCTGGTAACCCACCAGGTGTAGGTGAGTAATATGACTTTGCAATGTATCGAGATTGCACTACACTCAAATCTTGTCTTCCTACGTAGTTATACAAGTAAGGTGTGGTGAACGATGGCTCATTGCCTGGGTTGAAAATCGTATTGTTAAATGCTGAAGAGCGCCCAGAGGTGTTGATTCCAGGCTTAAACATTGTGTCAAGACGATTGACGAAGGTTGATGGTCCACCTGATAACGCGATCAGTGTGTTCATGTCATGATGCATATTAAAGGAATATTCCCAAGGGAGTGCTTCATAGTAAGCATCTCCCCAATAACATCCACCACATGAGAGTGGGTCCTGTTTGATAAATCCTAAAGCACTTCTAGGAACGAGAAACCCATGGAACCCTAGAGAAGTAGCATTCGGGTTCCAGTGGTTTACCCAATTACGAGATCTCTTCAAATACTTCGTTGCGTCGTCATTTATTCCTAACCCAGTCGCTACTTGATAAAGAGAAAAGTCGTTAAAAGAATACTCGACAGCTCGAGACACAGATCGGCCATATTTTGGTGTAATATACCCATACTGTAACCAATCGGGAAGGGCTCCACGACCTTCTTTCGTCGAAGACGAATTATCTCGAGGATCGTTATTATTAGCTGGGGTAACCTCAGCATTTTTTACCATAGCTTGGTATCCAGTCGTCCAATTCACTGCCCCTCTCACTCCCTTTATATAGGCATCAGCTAGCACATTATCAGAATTCGACCCCCCTTGTATTGCGCCATTAAAATTTGAGGACCTCGCGTCTGGCATATAACCCTCAAATCGAAATATGTCAATCAGTGATCGGATATACTCCTCATATGCTACTGGCTGGAGTATATGAAGTAACGAAAAAGTACACCTAAATAGGTCCCAAGTCGTGAAGGTATCATCATAGTATGGCTCTGATGAAGTCCAGAGTGGGTTTTCCCCGGTTCGGTTGGATGGTAGTAAGTGCATGAAATATAGGGAGCTATACAATAACTGCAAATTCGTTTTATTGGTCTCGGTAGTCGTGACTTTGGATAAAACCTCGGTATTCCAGACACTTTTCGCATCGTTAGTCAAGGTGGAGAGCGTTGCACCAGAAGGTATTTGTGAGTTGATGTTTCCACAAGCCTGGGCTGATGATATAAAAGATATTCCTACTCTAGAGACTACCGTTGTAGTGTTGAAGCTGAATACGGCTCCTAGTCGAGTTTTGGAAGAAACCGATTTTTCTGTACCATAACTTGCAACAGCGCTTCCATTGAGGCTCGTTCCGATGAATGTCTTTGACGTTGCTGGACTTTCGAAATAGCCACAAAAATATATTCTCCAGTCCGGTGCCATATTCCATCCATTGTTGTAATCACCAAATCCTTCATAATGTCCATCCTCTAGCACGGTAATATTCCCGCCAAGGTAATTCTGAGAAAGGCCTTGTTTTCGGTATGATGGTAACACATGAGACACATCAACAACTACGTTTGGGGTGCCTTTACCCTCTGGGAATGTGTACTGATAAAAGCCCGCACGACTTGTTGCCGACAATTCGACAGTGATGTTGCTTCCCAGTGAAGCTTTGTAGTATCCTACCGACGTGATATCGGGAGAGACTCGAGTATCATTCAGGTTGACCAGTGGGTTGGTTATATTCCCAAGTATTGGCATCTGTGAGACGACACCATATTTCGGTGATCCTCCAGTTCCACTTTCGTGCATCATGGAAAATCCGGTAAAGTTGCCATTTAATGCAGCTCCAGAATAACTATCACTTCCCGTAAACATGTCAGGCCCAAGCTTGACCATACCAAAAGGTAAAGAAACTCCAGGGAAAGTATTGCCTCCACTGGCCTCGCCATTCTATAAAGTACATTAGGTAAAATCTGGTGTAGGGTATCGTACAAACTTACTGATGTGAGAACATATTGTGAATAATCTACAGTAGACTGAGCTACTGCTCCACTTATGAGCCCGAGTAGGGCAGTGTAAAGATACATTAGAAACGTGTCGAAAAATTCGAAATGCGTTAGAAGTTGGCTTCAATATCATGTTCATGGATTTTTGAACAATCATATATGATCATGTAGCAGTGGTGATTCCAAAGATGCACACGCATTCTCTGTTTCCCTTAAGGAGTGGTGCCAAAAGCAATGAGCGTCTGTTGTGTAGGAGCAAGTATTTACGTGAATGACTGGACAATTTTATATAGAGCTGTGAATCATAAAGAAATGTGAAAGCAATGAGAGGGATCATAAAAATGACAGACTAATAAATACAAAAAATGATTTTTTGCTGAAACACTCAAGTCAAATCAAGTGCTAAGAAAAGTAAGGAATGATCGAGGTCTAGAGTACAGCAAGAACGAAACATGGCACTTGTGACTTCCTTTAAGAATGATCAGGAACTCCGTGCTGTATTTCACGATACCAGTCACTTGAGTTCTAGACATTAGATCGATCCACTTGGATCCCCCCGAAGTCTGCGCTGGTCCTGTGCATCTGCGCCATAATGAGGGGTCAACACGAGTAAACATTACAGGCGTACGGAACCAATAGAACGCAATAAACCCAAACGTTTCCTCAAACATGGCCCCCAAATCCATACATTATGAGGGGTTTTTGAGAATATAATTAGCCAAACAAAGTCTCTCACTCACACATTGTAAGGGACTTGTTTGAATTTGCTGGCACAAAAGGGGTCCATGGCCAAATTAAGCTTCTCGCGCAGTAGCCTTATATCAGCCCCCTAAGCCCTAGCCACATCGGACAATTTGAGTACCAATAGGATTCTGTACTTTATCATCGTGTTTCCATTTTTATCATTGTTGTACCTGTCGACCGAATCAAAATAGATGATAGTTAGTTATTTAACAGTTGATTTCCATGTCACTGAATCTATTAAGATCTTGATCTTTCTTCAGTCATGGAGTTGCGCCTCCAACATTTGAGCTCCGTAACATACCACCTATCCCTTTCCATCTTATTATACAATTGTTGGTGGCTCATATGGTGAATATATACGAAAGATCACACCACCTATAGTCAGATATTCGCTCTGTTCTACTGCGCAATTACGATACCGGTACAACAGTTGAAAAATCACTTTCAGCATGATCTATTTGATTTAAGCGGAAAGTATCCAACAACAGCTGGACGAGGCACACGATGACTATCAATCACTACCTCGGTACCGAACGTTGCAAAAGGCTCTCGAGTCTCTTTTCAATAACAATTGAAACGCTGTTGATCAAGATTGGCGACAGATACTGAGGTTTGCAAAATCGATTGTTCCGAAGAATGTGATGTATTCAAGCTTTCGGCGACCACCATACGGAATCCTGAGTATAATAGATATTAGGCATTACTATAGTAAGCATGTACAGTCAGGATCTATGGCGTTCTAGAAGACAAGTCCTACATGAGCAAGGGCTTACACGTCACATCCATTATTGAGTTTTTCTTACTGTGCAGTGTGGTGGCATATACGGATAGCATGGGAGTGAGATTGATAATCGAAGTGCTTACGATGTTATATACTTCTAAGCTCGGCGGAGCCGGTATTCACATCTGGCTGCTCTTCTCAATGGAGCATTACGATATCCTAAGAAACAGATTGTTGGTTGGGGAATGAGAGGAAGAGAGTCGCGAATTTTGAAATCATCTCAACGATACATAATCCGTTTCGTAGCTTACCTCCCCTCCTTCATCAGGAATGAATTATCCTCGTCTGCTCTCCTCTCTACACGCACACACACAAACACACCCACACACACCCACACACACCCACACACACCCACCACCGGCTGATAGATTTTTACTGACCTCATTCATACTTTTCCAAGAGTTTCTTGGCCCACAATCAGAGACTAACCACCACGTGTGTCAGATGCAAATCCCCCGCGTCGCTACCGTACCTCTACAAAGATAGGAAAGATAGCGAAAGGTCTAATGGCAACATTCTGTCTCATTCTGAGTCGAATAAATGGGATCAATATACAATTATATAAATCCATGGTACACGATACAAGATACACGATACACGATACACGATACTCGATGTATGATACACAATCGCTCCCGTGTATTACTCAGAAACGCTACCTAGTAGTTTACGGCATACTACTACTCACATACCAAAATCCTTCTCATTCCTTCAAATCTTATATTTCCTCTTCGATGACAATGATGATATCAAGCGTTGGTAATGTATCGTTGTAAACACTGTTAGTATATACCACTACCTGATGATCATCAACATTGATCATTCAACAATGAGCCACCATCAAACTTTGCGTCACTTACCTAGTAGCTGGAGATCCCAACAACTAGCTTTAGCTTTCAAAGTGATAAGAAACTAAAAACACACATCACATCGTGTGGAAATCTCATCACATCTACCTAGTAGGTTACTCTCCCGGATCGTCCTAGATGTCAAAACGCACGGATTTCTTCATCACAGACAGAAACGTTCATTGAACCACCAGATCTTGCATGTTAAACCTAGAAACATACCTAGGTAGGTGCTAGGTACATATATTTTCGTAGATCTCTTTTAATAGCTTCAAATGATTTCTTGCATTAGTACAAACTTTGCTCCGTCCTGCAAGGTACAGAAAGAAGTATTACTTGAATTATTTTCACAGCCATTCAAATTTTAATCCTTCCATTCCTTTCAAGTACACCGAAAATGCATCAAAGTACATCAAAGTCCATCAAAGTATCCCAAAATGCGAGCAAATGTCAAGAGACCATTCCTGTCCGGGCAAATCCTCTCAATTAACTGGGTAAATTTGCCGCCCAATGGTCCATCTAGCGGTCTATCTCCCCTTCCAACCCCGCCCACCCCATCTCATCACAACCTATCACCATGCACCAACAGAAACAATTGTGCGTAACTGCAAGCAAGTGTGAGCATGCATCTGCACGCCATGGGGTAATCATGGCTAATCATGGGTAATGTGGGATAATCATGGGTCATCTACAACCATCTCAAGCCTTACAATACAATATTTACCCGCTGCGAAGAAACTCAAATTTGGGGTGCCTTTTGCTTTCAATTTCGATTAGGCTTTTTCCGGCGTCTCGATCTTTGACTGTCTGGGACGACGTTCCCATTTATGCCTAGACGACCAATCATTAAGATAGAGTTATCACATTCTTCATATCTCATCTATACTTTCGCAATGATGCTCTCTTAGCTCTACACTTGATTGTTTCCTGTTATTTTTTCCCTTTGGAAACATTTTCGCTCTCGTTTTCTATCGTCTCTTGTCTTTTGTCCTTTGCTCTTTTTACATTTAATTCAAATTGTGTTCGGTATGAAGTCGTGGTCATGCAATCTTTGAGCAGGTTTCTCACTGATGCGCAAATGGCATGGTTAACTTCTTCTATCAATTGTTGTGCGGCGGGGGAAGATGTGGAGAGCTGTGGTAAGCAAACAAATTACAATGCCAAAGTCAGTATGGGTTCTAACGAAACATCAAGAACCAGAGAAATCAATGCGAATAATAAATGGGCAACCTCAATTAATATCTCCCCCATTATCACAACCTCCAGAAAGGCCACCAACAGCATCTGCTTTTGAAAGACCAGAAACTAGAGGAAAGGAACAGGCGAGAACTCGATCGAGGACGTCGAGTCGTGGAAGCAGCTTTACTTTGCAAAGAAATTTATCATCTCGTGCGTCAAGTCGAATGGTGATTAGTGCGCCATACAACTTCCAACATCATACGGAAACGAGTTATGTGAGAGAGCCCGAACGAGTCGTACTTAGGAAAGAACCGAAATTGCGACCGTTGGAATTGAGTATATACTTACCAGGAAATCGATTATCGCCTTTGCCTGAATTTGGACCTCACTTCAATGAAGACACGAAGAATCGTCCTTTGGTTCACATGAGAAGCGAGTCGGCATTGGAATTTAGGGTACCTAGAAAACCAGTTCTATCGACAGTTATGGAAAGGAGATCAATGAACACTGAGGAGTTGTTGAATGCTTTGTCAAATGATTTACCTCACGAACGTCCCACACGATTGAGAGCAAATACGGAACCACTTGCATACGAGAGAGTCAAGTCTGCGTTGCTAGAGAATATGGAATTGGATAAAAAGCTAAAGGAACTTGATGACGCTATCGAGAGACGAAGTATCCATCTAGCCAGTCGACCAGTAAGTCGTGCAAGCCGAGCCGAGAGTCGACATGAAAGACGTGAGAGTATATACTCGGAGTTCACAGGTAGGTCTCTGATTACATCATTATATTCTAATGCGACAATGCTAACAATCTCAAAGAACCCATGCCACCCATCACCGAGCTTCCACTCCACCATGTCGATCATCGCCCTCAAACCGCACCTTCTCGTCCTCGCCGCATGAAATCCCTAGACTCTTCTCTTCACGCACCTAAGCTCCTTAGAGAACGTCCATTACCTCCCCCTCTTCCATTAGTCCTCCAAACACCTCAAATTACGAATCGAAGAAAATCCCTATCGCGGGTCTCCTCCTGGTTATTTCCATCCGGTTCCGAACAACAACACTCCCGTCACATGTCTCTCAATTCCGTTACCAACACTCCCAGACCCGTAACCTCTAGAGATGGCTTTTATCAATGCATCGAAGTCAAAGAAATCCATAATCCACACAGTGTTAGTAGTGTGAGTAGTATCGAAAGTGAGGTGGATGGTAATGAAGATTATGAAGCGACGAGTTGGAGTGATAGTCCAAGTCTAGGATATGGAGCTAGATACGCACGGGGATTGGGATATGAAGTGAGAATTAGCGCGGATAGCAAGAAGTTGCAGGTAGCGCCACCAAGTAGAGATGGAGCGAGAACATTTGGTGGGAGTGAGAAGGGTGAGGAGGCTAGATGGAGTATGGCTTATGGACATGGGATGGATAGTGTGGGAGTTGCAATTTGAGAGATGGAGAGATTTCTTGATTTGTATTTGTATAAATATTAACTGGTTGGTTGGGAGGAAAGGAGATGGGAATTTGGAGGTCAGGTTGGTGGGCGGCTTGCATGGTTGGTACGGTCTCTTTGATCTGGATGGTTCGCATGGTTCTCAAAGTTTTTTTTTCCCTCTTGTTCGCAGAGGGGAAAAAGGGTCAGGATACTTCCTTTATGATACCACCTATTGTATTTTCGGCGTTGTGATTTTAGATATACAGTGTTTAGATATAATAATGAGGAAGTAGTGTATGTATGTATACATGATATGCTTAATTCTAATTGATAGTACGTCAAATTCTATGAGATGCGCTGTTTGAGCAGAGAGAAGTAGCTCTCCAGCCTTGAAATAAAAAATAGCTTTCCAGCTTTGCAAATTGATATTAGAAGTTGAGTTTCTCGTCTGAGAGTCATGTGTAGTGTTAAGTTCTCACATACAAGTATACGTGCACCACAGGCCCCCCTCGCTTCCCGTACTATGTCCATCTCCAGCCCCTCGCCGAATAAATGATGAATTTTGCGAAAACTTAATTTTTCCTCCGTTCGCATTTATAATCGAAAATCGGAAATCGGAAATCAAAAGAATTTTGTGAGATATACCTAGGTAGATATCGAATTGCCAGTTTAATAAATGTGAGAGAAGAGCTTTTGTCTGTGTATCTGGGATGGTTATTTAGTTGGTGGAAATATGTGAGTATATGAATATATGAATAAAGTATTTCTCACGCGCAGCAAAAAGCGGCACCTAATTACCTATCTAGTTAGTTAGCATTATCCATCCGAGCCATTCATCCAACCATCTAGTCCCATCACATCCCAACCCATCCCATCACACCAGCACAAAGAACCAACGAACCAACGGACCAACGAACGAAACAAGTGGAGAAGAAATACTTGGTCATTTCGTAGCTATTCACTCATATTTCCCAGAAAGCCAAAAAAAATCTCTATTGGAAGAAGAAAACGCATGCGAAATAAAAGATAGACAGACAGACAGACAGTAAAAAACTCCAAAATGTTGATGAGAGTGGGATTCGAACCCACGCCTATTACTAGACCAGGAGATTGGTGACAATCTTATGTTAAGCTTGACCTTAACCTGGCGCCTTAGACCAACTCGGCCATCTCACCTATGTGATTTTTGATATTGTGGATTGGAAAATTTGTGTATATATTGGAAAGTGAAAATTCTTGATTGGGGGGGTGGGCTTTGTGGGGAGGTCTCTACGTAAGCGAAAAAACAGGCGGAAATTGAGTACCCTTTCAAAAGACCTTTTTAATAGATTATAAATCTATTTCAAATTAAATATTAAATATTGAAAAGATTAAATGAAAATTTGAGTTTTCTTTACATTGACAATGAGTAGTTTTATTATTTAATATTATTTTGAGAGAAGATTTTAATTATTAGAATTCTTTCAAATGATACTCAATTTCCGCCTGTTATTTCGCTGACGTAGAGGGAGGTCTACCTAGTAGGTACTAGGGGGGCTTGGAGGTGACTGACTAATTGGCGGTTTGGAGGGGTGGAGGGGTGGATAGAGAGAGATTTTGTGTGGGAATTTGAGGAAACGGGGTTGGAGAGGAATTTAATGAGGATGAGGATTTGGGGTTTGTGGTGTTTGGTTGAGGAGGGAGAGGGAGAGGGAGAGGGGAGTTTTCGATTGATATGAGGAGATTGTATATGTATATCCATCCTATCAGAACCTCTGTTTCTTATTTAATCAACTACCTTTACTACCTATGTACTTTTACGTTACTCAACCTCTTGATCTTGAATGAGATGAATAGGATTTATTTATTTATTTGTTTATTTCTTAAATCACGTATCACCTATCACTCATTCCCACAGAAATAAAAATAAAAATAAATAAAATCCCCTCTTACAGAATACGATTTCGAAAATTCCTAGTGGGAAAATCCCTTGTTTCGCTATTTTGTCGGTTGGTTGATAGGCGGGGTTTGAGGGTGAGATCCGAGGATTGTTAATTTTTGATTGTGGTTGTCTACCTAGTTACTTCGAACAATAACTATCTAGGTAATTAGAATGTACTTCATTTTCTCAAGTTATATTAAACAATAGATGTATATTGTACGTATGTATGTATGTATATATGTGTGTATGTAAAATCTCAAGTAGGATTTTAAGGCTTCGAATTCTAGAATAATTCTCACATTCGAGGTGCTTTCCCCCTTCCTCTCTCGATATATAGATATATATGTATCTTTCATATCCATATTCAGAGACTCTCGCATGCTTCTCTCTCATTCATAATAAGATATATGGGAATAGAGTATGCATATCAAACACACTGTCAATAATTGTATCAAATCTACTCTAAAAATTCAGACAAAGTCGTTGTTTTGACTAATACTATCAAAAAATTATAAATTCCTATCCTATTCCAGCTATACACTCTCGACTTTCGAAGATGCTATTTTATACTACTTGTTACGCAAAATACAGTATTTCGAGACAATCGCTCGAGGATCTTCGCTACAAATTTGCTTCTATCCTCTCAAATTACACACACGCACATATACCCATATACATACAAAATCCCCAACCTCAACCCATCACCCCTTTCAACCCCCCTCGTCAAATCCCCCTATCTCCTTGTGTAACAAATAAACACCTCCTCATCATCTCCATCATGATATCCCGGAATCTCATTGAAACCCTATACAAGTTCATTTCAACTCTCGTCTTGCAATCTATATCCAGGAGAAACATAGTTTCCAATCTCTCACTCAATCCAAACTAACATTTCCAACATTACAACTCACATCACCATCACCATCACAATTCCCCAATCTCGTGATAAAACTGCCTACTATCTATTCATTTATTCATCTACCCATCTTTCAACTCTCGAACGCCCATCGCACATCAAAATCGCACAGTCCAACGAACATTCATGATTCGTAAATTTCTCAAACCTAGTCAAACATTGAGGATCAACAATCACCCATTGATATTTCTGAAAGAGGTGGCTGAAACGAGACAAAGTATGTAGGTTAGGTGTCTTGAGCTTTTAGTTCATCTGTGCAAGCCATCTATCTAGGTATACACCGCCGATGACACGTATATAATAGAGAAGGGTAAATATCAGCAGCTGTTGCAAACCCCTATCCTTTTCTCCTCTTCTCACACGATACAAACACTATCACGCCACACCACACGAGGCCCAATAATCTCACAAAAAGTAACAATAATCTATCTATGTACCTATCTATACCACGTCTCAAGACTCAACCCTCAATCCACCAATCCCATCAAATACATCTCCCTCATTCTCCCAAAACACGTACTACATACAGTACAATACAATACAGCCTTCGCCGAACCCCTTCCTTTTCACACATTGTATAAAATCCTCTATAAATATATTTCTAAAAAGTGTAGTAGTAACGAAGCTAACCTCCAACCTCCAGAATTGATGTCATATCATGAGCGTGCATTTGATTCCCCTGAAGATCACCCTGTACACAAACGCCTACCCAGAAAGAACATGAAGATATTAACAAAATTATAAAGAAAAACATAAGAGGTGGGAATCTAGTGTCTGATCTTGAATCAGAAAAAATGAATGCATGCATGTAACATCATCCCAAACTCCATCCTTAAGGATCCAATGTACCATTGACCCCTTGTATCTAATTTTGATGATCCAAACGGTCCCCTCCAACCTGCCAATAACACCGAAATTTCAAGGTCCAAACCCCAGAAAAATATCATTGTCATCACGCCTACTTCCTGAACAAATCTTTCAGCTCTTCCAATCTCCTAATCGACGCTTCCTTTTTATCCAACCTTCCCTTCTGGGAATCCATACTCAAGCTCGCCAGCTTTTGTTTTTTATCTTGGATTTGCAACATTTTTTCCTCGAAACTCTTATTCATAATAAATCGTACTGTCTGTACCTCTCTCTTTTGACCCAAACGATGTACACGATCAATAGCTTGAGCTTCAGCTGCAGGGTTAAATTGAGGTTCCATGACATAGACCTTATTAGCCGTGGTGAGATTAAGACCGAGGCCACCAGCAGCGATGGAAACTAGAATAACAACGATTGATGGATCATCGCGAAATTTCTCCATGGCCATTGAGCGAGCGATACGAGTCATTTTACCATCGAGACGTGTGTAAGGAATATTATTCTCCTGCAAAGCGAGTTGAATAAGGTCAAGATGAGTTGTCCAACCAGAAAAGACAACACTTTTGATTGGTGGCTCATTCGGACTTGCTTGTGATTCCCTTCTGGATGCCAGAAGATCATGTATTAAAGCTATTGTCTTAGTATGAGGTCCACCATAATTTGATAAATCCTTGCCTGCTTTTGCCGATTCCTTGGTTTTCAATCGGGATTCTTCTTCCTTGTCTACTTCCTCTTGTTTAAGAGAAAAGAACATAGACGGAGAGATTTGTTGGTGACAAGTAGGACATCCGACTAAAGAGCCACCAAAAGCCATCTCTTCCAATTGAGTTTTGTAAGCACCAATGCACAAGCCACAAATGATATGGAAACATGGTGTCATGTAACCAATAACTTCCTCCTTAGATTCGCCATCAGAATCGACAACATCCTGAGAGCCAATCTTCCGATTGCATGTCAAGCAGCTATCTGTACCTGTATCTCTCATCAACTTATACATTTCATAAGCCTGTTTGGGTGTCATTCCATCTTGATCTTCGTATTCTTCGCTATCAAGATCGATAGCGGAGTCCTTGCTTAGACCATTCATGATTTTCAAGTCCTCGGGACTCAGCAAATCCTTGCCATGAGCGCAGACTTGACGAAGACGCAATATTGATTGCAAAATGTGATGAAAGGTTTTACCTCCCAATGCGCTCTCTCCCTGAGAAGTAATAACTTTAAGCCTGTCTGTTGCATTCTTTTCAAAGATATCATAGACCATACGCTCTTCATCACTGAAATCTAGCCTAGCAATCTGATCATGACGCTTAGGAAGGTCAATCTTGTCTTTGAGTCGACGAAGAGTAATGCTGTCGACTAACAATCGAAGTTTGGGAATGATTTCAGGATCGCAAATCTTGAAAGGGGATAGTATATGTTGGGCAAATCCACTTCCATTAAATGGTTTGACACGAAGGAAATTCATCAAAGCACCTAAGTCCTCAAGTCGATTCTGAACTGGTGTACCTGTACATGCCCATCGACGCTGTGCTGAAAGCCTACAAATAGCCTTGAACTGCAAAGTCGATTGTTCCCGTATCATATGAGCTTCGTCGAGTACAATTCGAAACCAATTCATCTCCTCGAGAGGATATTTACCGTCTTTCTTTTTGTTCCTGTTATTGCATTCGCTAGCGACAGAACCATATGTAGTAATGACCATATCATACTCTGACAATTTCGTAACATCCTTGATACGATTAGCGCCATGATAGATGTAATACTTCAAAGCATCGGGTTTGATATGTGCCTTGATCTGATCTTCCCAATTGGAAATGACACTGAGCGGAGCAACTAAAAGGGTAGTTTTGCAGTTCAAAGCGAGGGTTGCGGGTTCGAACTTGGGCTGAGCGGCAGCCTTGCCTGATTTAAGAACTGGCTGCTCTCTTTGATCGGATTGTGATGGTCTTTGCTTCGCCCAGTCTCTTGAATCGTCCAGTGTCGTAGCTACTAAGGAGAGAATGCTGAGAGTTTTGCCAAGTCCCATCATATCGGCAAGAATTCCACCAAGGACCTGTGGTGGACTTTTACGTTCCTCATCACCGGTGATAACATTATAATATATCCTCTGCCCATTGTTCCCATGTCTAAGTTTCCACAAATCGCATTTATCATTTATCTCATAATTTCGCTCCTTTTCTCTATTTATCATGAAGTAGAGACCCTGTTTCTGATGTTTGAGCAGCTCCGTAGTAACCAAAGAACTTGGCTCCATCTCTGGTAAATTCTCAGATCTCGGCAATGAGTCAAAAACTCCCAAAACGTCATTTCGGATTTCTTCCGTTGTCCGAACGGGGGCCTGAGAACGAGATGCGTAAGATGAGTATGTACTAGACGTGGGCTGTAAGGCCCTTGAAGGCTTCTCTATAGCATGAGGATTGTGCAATGGAATGCCGGCTTCTACAGAAAGTGGGGTTCGTAACCACAATTGCTTGTGAGAAAGATGTCGGCCAATTTGAAGAGCGTGCTTTTTTGGTCCGTAAAGATTCAAATCCAAATTATAACGAACAGAGCATGGAGAACCCACTGGCTGGTCATCAGGCGCCTTTCTTCTTGTAAGAATACGGGCAGCTGTTCTGACACCCATTTTTGGGGAGTCGAGGATGGGTGCGAGTCCAATTGCAGTATTCACATCGACACAGCCAATAATTTCGCGAGTACAATCGAGAGCGTGGATATTATTCGTCTTATCCCCTTCCTTCCTTCTCAAGACAATCTTTATCTGCGGCCAGTTTTCGGGTATAAGTGATTGGGCTCCAGGTTTTGGGGTTGGTACTCGATGAGCGTTGAGTTGAGATCCTTCAATACGTCCGTAGCAAACTTCCCTATCCTGCTCATTTCCGACAACTACAACATCGTCATCGTCCACTAGCGATAAGTCGAGTACTTGTTTGGTGCAACCATCCTTCGAGCCTTCAACCCTCCTGTTTTTCACATATTGTCCGTATGCACCTCCACTTGAACTTCCGTTAAATTGTGCTCTGCTTCCCTCCCCGGTCAAGTCTTCTACTCTTCGGCGTTTTTGAGGTACCATGTCGCGATCTGTGATATTATGCATTCGATCCACAAAACTTCCCATGCCTGGCATCTGCCCACTTGGGTTTGCGTATGATGCAAAGCCATTCTGGCCATTCGGGTTCGAGGGAGGTGACGGCGTATACGATCCGCCGGGGGTGTCGAACTGAAATAGAGGCTGAGAGGCTGATGCTGCTGGTGAGATTCTTGGTCGGGGATGAGGTGATAAACTGGGCAAGGGTCGTGGGGTTTGATCAATGCTTCGAGGATTTAGCAGTTGCGCGGGACTCCAATTTTGGGCATTTGTGGCATGACCATTCGAAAGTGGTATACCGGGATTGTTCTCATTTTGATTCGGTCTTGATCTTGGAGGGTTTTGGCCTTGTGCGACAGAGAAATGGTAAGTAACAGGTTTATCAAAATCGGTAGGGTAATTTGGGTGTAGGTCTGAACTTCCAGATAGTTTGCCTTGGTGTGTATGTAGGGACTCTCCGTTTGCGAGGATTGGGAAATTACCAGAGAAGTTGTTATTCATTGAGGCCATAATTCTCCTTTATGGTAGACAACCTTGAGTATTCGTCACGGTCGCATGCATTAAGTTGTGTGTCGTATGTACTGTGTGTGTATGGTTATGATGTGGTTGTAATGGTAGGTAGGTAGTTGTAGTAATCGAGCCGATAAATTCACAGGAGGGGCAATATTTATCACTAGGGAGGATTGTGCAAAAGTAAGTAGGAAAAAGAAAAAGTCGACGAAACTAAAATCATCGGAATGTGATCATTCTGTTTGATCTTCGTATATTCACTGGGGTTTTTGAGTTTCGTGAATATTTATAGAATTTCTCATGTGTGAATGAGTAATGAATTTATTATATAGGTAAAAGTACGGAGGAGAGTAGAGCAGATGTATGGATATGTACGGAGTAGGGATGTGGGAGAGAGAGGAGGCACAGCGAGATGTGATAGAAAATTTCCGTGAGTCTGGAGGTACAGAGCAATTAGTAAGCAACGATATATCATTTAAGTTTTTCAAGTTATTTACCTAGATAGGTATGTAGGTGTTTATTCCAAAGACAGACACCTGGTTAATAAGTAGCTTTCAATCATATAAGTTTACTCATACAATAGAGCAGGTTCGAGATGTTTCGGCCGCTACTTAGGTATGTTCGACGAGCTTCATCCATAGTATACCTAGGTAGGTAGTCTCAGCTCACTAATGACATTGTTCACGTGCATCAACATCCTAAAGCATCGCCATCTCCCATTACTATGCCCTCGGCCATTCATATTCCCATTCTTAAATCACCATCACATCATAATCAAAAGAAAACTAAATATGACTGTAATCGAGTTATCTAACTAAATGATCACTTCTCACGTCTTCAGTAAGTCACGTGATTTATAAACCTCCGATAACTCGGTCGCGTCGGTCGCCTAGTTACCAGTTAGTAAAAGCGAGTGTCGCTTTACTTACCTTATCACCTTCAAAAGCATATTATTAGAAGTTACTAGGTATAATAATAGATATGTCACTCTCATTGAGTTAATTACAAGGACATAAAGATTATTAGCTCAACTCCGAACTCCTCATGGACTTTGACATATTACGGAACACTCGCTTACGACACTCGCTTTCACTAACTGGGCACCACTCGGCGTTAACAAAAGCCGACTAGGACGTGAAGGTTTCGATGAGACAAAACATGAGATGATCCAGAGCCTTAGAAGTTAGGAATACTGTTGGTAATGAGAAGGTCAATAATATCTTTCTGAAAATTCATTGCCAAATTCTCTTTCAAATCGTGATGAGCTGAATTCGATACCTGTTCTTTCCCCTGGAGTCAAATTCAAAAAACAATCACCCTTTATAAATTTACTTAGCTCCGTACTTGAAGAGCAAGATATGAGCAGCTTGAAGGTCGCTCGCATGTCGGTCGCCTCTCGAAGCTCTAAACAAGAATCCACCACCAGTTCCATATCTTTGAAATGTGGGCCACGAGGATCACAGTAAAAATCGATACCATCAATGATACAGAAAAAGGTTACTTCTCTACCCAAATGTTGCACTAGAGTCTTGAAGAGCCATCGGAGCGCGTCAAGATTGTTTGCCTTAATCTTCTCGATGTTATCAAGACTTAGGAATTTCAAATCGAACTGGTCCTGTGAAAGTAATTGTGCGAGAAAGCTCTTGACTATTGAAATGCCTCCGGAATAGGGGTCGTATGATCGTGTGTGAGATCCGCAGAAGAAAAAGACGGTACGGAAGCGGTCCATACTGATCAAATTCTTGATCAACAGGGAGCAGAAGAAAGTGAGAGGAGATGTCGGCTCGGATGATCCATTCCCATGGATGAGAAGCTCTCTAGACACTGGGTTGACCAGCCATTGTCTAAACTGCGAAGATTTTGTGATAAGTTCGGGCAGCTCCTGGCCTGCTAGTTCAAACCGCTGCTTAGATCTGAAGGCGTGCGCTAGATCTTGGTTGGTTTGTTCGATATAGCTTTCTGACACGCCACTCATCGGTGGTATATTGATCAGCCTTTGCAAGTCTCCTTGGGAAATATGGGGCTCTTGGGGCAATGGCAGCCCTTGTTGAGGAGGTGGTGTGATGGCACGAAAAAAATTGTTCTCCACTCGAAGATACATGTTTTCGTCTAAAATAGGTCAGCTTTGTTCAAGTAGATACTAATACCACAACAAGGTCGCTTACATCTCAAAGCTTCTTCCTGGGCATACCTTCGTTGGAGATTATATTCGAAGTCTAGGAACATTTCCTTCAATATTGTAGGTAGTTCGGAGACTTCATCGTGAACTTGAATGTTTCATGTCAGAACGGAAAGTTAAGTTTGATCTATAAAGTTTTGTTAGAGGGGCCGTACCGTGTTGGATACGATTATTTGCATCAATCACGCCAGTGTGTGTCTCGTGATTTTCCTTGAAATGGGCCTTTTCGGCTTCACGATGAAGACGCTCTCCATACGTGGTAATATCTCTGAGGCTCGCTGTGATTGATTTTTTGTAATCTTCGCCATTCCAAAGCGCCTCTGATGCTTTAAATGCTGCGTGATTTGTCTTGTTAATCGCTCATTCATGATGATCGAGGGGGAGACGAGGGTAGAAGATTTAGTGACTCTACCTGTGTGTTGAAGATAGTAACCAATTACCTCTTCAATCGCTTTCAAGATGGCAACTCCTAATGATATAGCTGCCTTGGATACTTCCGGGAATCCATAGTAGATTGAAAAGTAAGTTTTAATACCCTCAAAAGAGTCTCGGAAACTATCCAATGATTTTAAGAGCTCTTCTCGAACAGTGTTGGACGCTTTCATAGCCTAAAAGGATCCGGTCACTATGAATATTTTCCCAAAAGGATTCATGGGAGTGGAACTCACATCAAATATCACGTTCAATACAATGATCACGGGCGATGTATAAGTATTGCTTGGGATTAAAGGGACAAGTTTCTTGACTTTGGTAGAGTGCGCATTTATTTTCCCCGCAAATTTCTTTACTTTTCCTACGGCTCCGGGTTGAGCATCACCTCTGGCATCTTGAGCTGCAATGAGTATTTGCAGTACTCCATCCCAATCCGTTTGGCTTCGGATGGTGTATTTTGTGTAGCATCTCCCCTTGGGTTCTTTGTCGTATTCATTTTTGAAACTCTTCATCATTTCTGGAAACAAGTCTTGCTGCAACATACTACGCTGAGGGTCTATTTTCCCAACGTTTTTCGATTGAGTGCTTGCCATGAGCACTGGAAGGCCAAGATTACCGGGTGTTGACATGGATTGGGTATAGACTTTATCGACATAGAATTTGCCGCTTACTGGATCGAAATGAGAAGAGGGATTCTTAAAAGCTGGATGGTACTGAGACAATCGATTATCAATGAAATCGACTGAAAGAGGCTGCAGTCGCAATGAAGGAATTCTGTTTTTGTTGTTAGCCATCGCGTGCTAACTATTAATCACCTTCATGGATAAGATATCCTGCTAAAGAAATTGCAATATTTGAGTGAAATCGAGCAGGGCATAAGCAATTTCAGCTAGCTGCAGAATACTGTTTGCATGTGAGATGTGTGTTGAGGAATCAGCTTACAATAAGCAGTCAGAACCAACTAAAACAACCAGATTGCTGGGATTGTTACGCAAGGCGACAAATGGTACCAAGTTTTCGCCAGGCAAGGGTATCTTCACCGGATAGATATGCCATACTTCTGGTTTGGGTGCTCTGCATTATACATTTCAATATTCTTATGCCATGAAACATTGTGCATACCAATCCAGTAATTGCCTCGTGCAATACTACCATATGATACTTCATTTTCTAGCTTTCAACCAATTAAAATAATCACTTTGCGCCGGAATAAAGTTAAATTCTTGTAAAGGTTGCAGACATGGACATGTAGATACTGCTTGTTTCAACAGGCTAAATATCACGTAAGTTTAGTATTTGATCCGGGAGTCCCACTCTCAATCATTGAAGGCTACTTATAAAATACATTGAGTTGAGAAGTTCCAAACACTCTGATTAACCAACCCAATCTCAAATATTGAGTAAACGGTTCTGTTACTCAATCCTCGCTCTGCACAACTACCATTGTATCTCGATTATTGAGATTCAAAGCAAAAATGTCTAGTACTCTTGTTGAAGCGGATGAGCCACAGGAGAACCAGAAGTCTTCTGGATTAGATGGAAGTATCGATGATGATAAGACCTCAAAGTCTGGAGAAGATAGCGATCAAGAGGGGAAATCCAAGTCAACAGAAAATTTCCAGAAAGCCTCTGAAAGTGCTCAAGACAACGAGGCCACAACCTCTGCTGGTGTTGATCAAAATACTGCCACTAAAGTGATGGAGAACCAGACAGAAGAAGCTGCGGGGATAGAGGAAAATAGAAATCCGAGTGAGCAGATTATCCTCAAATATTTCAAAAAGCCAACAATAATAATGTGAACACCTTGTAGGAAGCAATGGCTATCAGAATGGTTATCCAAAGACAGCAGATGATGAGATCCGTGATTTGAAGCGCAGAATCTTAGATTTAGAGACAAAATTCATTGCAACCTCGAGAGCGATTGTTCGGTCAAAACCTGATCATGATGAAGGGTCGGATAGTGCAGATGAGGAAAACAAAATGAGTGAAAATGGGGTTGAAGTGGAAAAGTATCCAACCCCTTATTCATCTCCTCGGAGTCGATCGGTTGATTACCACAATTCTCGAGAACAAAAGAAGACAATAAGTTACAGAGATTTTTTGCGTGATGATTACAAAGAGAATTTACAGAGAACTATCCATATTGTTCCAAAACTCAATCTAGTTAAATGGAAGAACTTCAAATCGAGTTCCTCACAACTTGACGAAATCTACGCTATTGACGTTTTGGTTGGCGAACCTGATATTACTTTCGAAGGCGATCATGATAACATCTGGGACAGAACACAAGCAAATAGAGGTGTTTCTCCGCGAAAAATCGGTTACATCGACCAAAGAACGACCTCCCAGCCAAGTGCAAAACCCCTAGTGGCAGGCCAGGCAGCCCTACCCGAGCGCATTCGGATCAACTCGAAAAATGTCATCAGGATCTTAAGCAAGATACATGGAAGAAATTTCTCAGATGGAAGAACTAATCCAGTCTTGCTATTCAGACCCTTCAAGGCCTTGATATTCTACGAGGAAGAAATCCGGACTCGATACACAGCACTAAACGCAAAATTCGGCAAGAAAACGGCAATTTTTGGCGATCCAGAACCCAAAGATCTCTCTACTACTGTAGACTCTGATGGTCAGCCACCATCTACGATCATTGAAGGACGCTCAAACGAATCTGCAAAAAAGACGGAGGCTGAATCAACATCAAATCATTCCCCCGAAGCAGACAGCCTAGATCTTAATTCTGAAGCTGCATTTAACGAACTGAGTTGCTTGATTGAGTTCATTGATCATTATATCAAATATAAACAAAGGTATCTAGCACGTAGCTCTTGCCAAAAGGTTGCTTTTAGTGATATTTGGCATCTATTCAAGCCAGGAAATGAAGTTATGGAGGGGAAACTTCCACAAGCTTACCAAGTTATCAGCGTTCATACCAAGAAGCATAAAGTCAAGAGATCACAATGGCATAGCGGCTTCAAACGAACTATCGATTATGGTCCTGTCACAATCGATTGTGTTTGCATAGATTGCGACGGCAAACGCGTCGGTCCAGTTTCGAAGCGTTTCACGATCCAACAGTATGAAGGAGAGCATGATGTCACCTCACTGCCAGTGTATCCACTCCGTTTCGCGAAGGAGATGAATCGTGAAGGGCTGGTCGCTAGAGGCCAGCTCTTTCTTGAGACAGCTGTTATGAAACATATGCACTGTTCTGGACTTACTCTTGACACACGAGACGAAGTTGATAGTCAAGTAATGATTGATTTCGAAGAAGCCCTGCTCCAGCACGAATACTGGACACCCTTCATTGAAAACCTAGCAGACTCTAGTCCGGAATCAGAAACCAAAGAAGAGGAAGAAGATGATGGTAGATGTTACCTAGCTTGTTGTGAGAATGAGGAATGCCACGATGATTCCTATGCTGAGCGTAACCGCAAAGGAGAATTCATTGAAAGCCAACATTCCGCTGTCAGTCGGGGGCATTCATCTTTGACAATTGTCCCACGAAGCCTACAAGAAGTTCAAGGCAGCAATTTGCCGAGTCAAGACGAGTTATTAATCATGTCATACCGTGTGTTTGGCTTTATTTTGCGTAGTCGAAAATGGGGTATGCTTTCTGTCTCTATCTCTGTTCTGCCAAAAAATTATCGGCATAGAACTAGACTGATTAATGTGCAGCAAAGTTGAATCTTGGAGATATTACCGAGGCGAGGCGAGTTGATGATGAGAATGGCTTTGACCAATTGGTATTACCCAAGGGCCATAAGGATATGGTGAAGTGTCTAATCAGACAGCATTTCAGAGAGAAGGAGTCGAAGTTGGCAGATAAAGATGAAATGGATATAGTGCGTGGGAAAGGTATGATCTCTGAGTCATGTATGAAGTGTATTGTTCCTAACGCAATGCTGTTAAGGTAAAGGGTTGATTATGCTCTTGCACGGAGCACCTGGGGTGGGTAAAACTTCCACAGTAGGTATGCTGATCTCTGCTCCAACAGTAGTAAAATAGAGAGATCAAACTAATAAAAGCCCTCACATAGAATGCGTAGCAGACTCTTTTCGGAAACCTCTATTCCAGATCACTTGCGGTTTGTATCAACAGTCACAGTAATAGCTTGAGAAAAAAACACTCTGACAATGTTGTAGGAGATCTTGGATCAGAAGCCGCTGAAGTCGAAGCAGCACTCGAAACCAACTTTTCACTTGCAAATAGATGGGGCTGCATCCTGCTGATTGACGAAGCAGATATCTTCTTGGCAGAGAGGACCAGGCACGACTTCCTGCGCAATGCTGTTGTAGCCGGTATGTTGTACCGCGAAAGAAATACCCCTTGAAAGATTAAATACTAAAACATGACTAGTTTTTCTGCGTGTTTTGGAGTACTACGCAGGTATACTTTTTCTTACCACAAATCGGGTTGGTGCTTTTGATGAGGCCTTCACTTCCAGGATTCACGTCAGTCTGTACTATCCACAACTTAATTGGAATTCCACCTTGGAGATATTCAAAATGAACATGCAACGAGTGAAAGATAGATTTGCGAAGAGAAACATAAATTTTAAGATCGATGAGGCGGATATCGGTGCCTTTGCAAGGAGTTATTATGACGAAAATGGGGAAGGGAGATGGAACGGACGTCAAATCCGCAATGCATTCCAAACGGCACTCGCTCTTGCCGAATACGATGCTCAAGGAGATGGTGATTCTACAAGTCTCACTGACAACATCAACAAACAAGTGATTCTAAAAGGAAGCCATTTCGAAACAGTTTCAGAAGCGTACCTTGGGTTTGTTAATTACATGAAAGAAGTAAATCATGGGGTGAGTATGAGCAAGAGAGCTCTTGACAGGAGTTATCGAGACGATGAATTTGGAGAGCTCAAGAGTCCAAGTTGGAGTGGTCTTGAGTTACGAAGAGGAGGTGTTCCGCCGATACCACCGGTAACATCAGATCCTCGCCATCCATCCCATCAAAATTTTCGGGGCGATCGCCGTCAACAGTTTGCCAGAACGATGCCGTCAGGTGTACCGGTTAGCAACCATGAACAGTCATATCAGGGTAACCATTACCAAGATCCAGGTTTGAACCCGAATTATCCGAACAGCGGGGATAGGCGACAACCTCAGCCAATGGAGCTAAACCATGGCAACGACTTCCTGCAAAACGCTTATAGTTCCCGAGAAACCCCAAACGATAGGAGAGATCTTGGTTGGGATTATACCACCTCGAGTGAGCGTGGAATGAGGACAGCTCAGTACCCCAGTCAACTTCATCAAGACTCGCAAGCCTGGTCTACATCGGACAGAATAGAGAGAAAGGATAGCTCCAACTATGCAAGCTATCCTTCGGGTCCAAGCACATTTGGGATGGAGAGAAGAGGGTTTTATCCGGAGAATAAATATGACAACCAATCAGGACTTCCTAGTAGGGGGATTGATGACCAGAGAACGAATGCTGGAGGATTCCAAAACGCAACCAATCAAGGTCAAGACGATTAGATGATATGAAGCTGCCACTACACAATCTCGCTAGCCTAGTTTACAAAGCTATGGAAATACAGTTTGATTCTCTTCTTTTTCTCTCGAGAACTTCAAAGCAAAAAGACCACCAGTGGGTGCATGGATTGACGGGACACTTCCCAATTTTCAATATTTTTCATAAATTCATTCTTCAATTGTTTGATATCAGAATTCGTATTTTGATTGTTTTATCTCTATTCAAGAATTATGATAATTCTTAAAATGAATGATTTGATATATCAAAAGATATTCACAAGTTTATTTTTGTACCGTCCCGTGAGTCCGTACACCCACTGGTGGACCTCTGAAGTAGAACAATATATAAAAGGTTCACAACACATTACAACCCTCAATAACCAAATGATGATGTGTAATTCAAAAGATATTCGAGAGCTTCTTTAAGTATTGATATCTGATGCAGCAATCGGAGTTATAGCACTATTTCACCTCTTTCCTTTACGTCAAATTGATAGCGAATTGCTGCTGATGGGTTATAGAGCATCTATCAACTACCTACCCAAACATTCTACCTCCTACCTCCTATCTCCTACCTTCTACCTTCTACCTCCTATCTCTTAGCAATATCCATTATATCGCAAAAAACTTATCAATAACCCACCCTCATTACTCCTTTCCCTTCTTCTTCTTCTTCTTCTCCTCCTTTCATTTTTCTCCGAGTTCCCTTACACACAGACACACACACACACACCCTCATCACCCGAACAAAAATCTCCTAGTACCTACCTAAGAACTTCCCAAACATCCAACCACCTACCTACCCCCAAACCCCAAAACCCAGCCATTCCAAAACCCACAACCTCACCACCTCACAAACCCAGAGAAAGTTAAAGAGCAAGATCTTCACACAACTCTCATTCCATACCCAATCGAAGAGAAATACGAACAAAGATTATCGCTTAGCACTAACTAGCAATCAGCATATCCATCCACCTCATCAAGTCCTATTTTCCATCTTCGCCAGCTCAATCAACTTTGAACTTGCAGGTTTATCAAACATCAATAATAACAATAACATAACGGAGTATCAATAACAACATCATTCACAACACCAACCACAACCAATCTAATAAGACTTTCCTACAGAATTTCACATGCCTAGGTAGTTATGATTTGCCGAAAAGGGGGAGGGGAAAAGAACAACACAACAATCTTCATATTTCAAATATATTTCATTCATTGTAAGCGAACGGCATACCAACTAATTTCATAAAAATCATGCTACCCCATTGTCCCATATGATTACTGCCCCGAAGAGATCTATCTCCAGACTATTTTGACGCCCATTTGCAAAAAAAAAAATCATGCGCCGCCTTCCGAGAGATAATATACATATTCGTACTCATTTATTCCTTTGCGGATCATCATTCCTTTTCCCCATTAACACCACGTAAAGACGGGGTTTTTGCTTTTGACTGTTTCAAGTCTTTCTACTATAACCTTCCTTTGATTGCCCTCCATCCCTTCAGCCGCTGCATATCCCAAGTCCCCTTCAAGATCATCACCATCATACAATGTTTGAACAGCTCCACGACTCCTCGAACTAAATGAGAATCTCCTCGATTCAAAATGGTTGCCATTTGGTGACCTTGCAGGCCCATCATAACTCATACGATTTCTAGAATGTTGAAGGTGTGGTCGATCCGAGAACCTCACTCCATCCTTGGAAGTATTATCTCGAGAAAATCCTGTATTTGCAAATGTTGGCTCAGAAGACTCGAGGTCAGGGGAAGGCTCTTCGCTATATCGTGGACTAGCTAACTCGAATCGGTTTGGATTTGGTAATTCTGTAGATGGACTTGCAAGTCCAAGAAGATCTGGTTGCGGTGCAGGCGCATTGGCGGCACTAATATCCATTTCTTCATCGAGGCTATTGCGTGCCTCATTACGTCTTCGCATTTCTGCAGAAGGCACCCTCATAGGAACCGCAACAGGTATATCAACAAGATCATCCCAAACACAAACTCTTGGTCTTCGAGTCAACTCTAAAGGACCGTGGTCTACCGTTTTGAGGGTTTCAACGACATTCCAAGCTTGTCCTTTCATGACAGCAATTTGTCTGGCGAACATGCGTTCTTGAAAATCCGCATCTTGACTAAATACCTTTCTCAACTCTAGCTGAGTCTCGCTCCACCATTGCTTCGAAGTCAGCAAGGGAAGAAAGTGTTCCCGAGTTTTTTGAGAAAATGGTTGTCCAATCAGTGATACAGGTAAGAACAACCATCCAAAGGGAAAACTTCGCCAAGCATCAGGATGCTTCCAAGGCCACGATAGACTATTATCAATCGCACCAATAGATATGGTTGGTGCTGCCATTCTAGATGGCGTAGCCGATCTACTTGTAGCTTCCATAGGCTCTTGACTACGGTAGGGATATGCCGGTAGATGAGACATATTGATGTTATCAGAGCTAGGAACTACTCGTGGTGCGTTGTCTGAGTCTGGATTGGTCCTCATTTGAGGAGGGTCTGAAACGATGGAAACGCCCTGATTTTCCCAGTCGATTTTGATCATCCAATTATCAAGACCTCTATCCGTATTTCGCATTATATAATCCAATATAACCAGTTTCTCCAACTCCTCTCGAAATGATTGTTGTAATGCATCTGTCCAAGCGAAACGTCGATTTTGATTACCATCTCCGGATCCGGTAGGACTGCTAGCCCCTGCCCCTTCATTACCCTCGTCTGACTTTGATGAGCCTGGACGGCAAGTCTCTTTCCATCCTCTTTTGTTTCTGTGAGTATCGTTCAATCTAAATGCTCCATTTGCATGATCTGGCCAAGGGTGTTCACGGAGGAAGATATTCGCGTCCTTGAACCCTTTGAGGAAGACTTGGAAACTGCCAACCTTTGGAGGTAGAGGCTTTTTGCTCCTGTAAAATTTCCTTCGATCCCAAAAATCATAATGAAAAGATTTCGAAGATAAGTGAACTATGTCGGTGTAGGGCACAAGGTGGGTTCGTAACCTACAGTCAAGCGTGTATGCTGCAGCTTCGGAAACATAACTCAAATTGGGAATTAGACATGCCCTACCAAAGAAGCATGGAAATAAATTGCGATGGATCCATTTGTTCCATTTCGGATTTCCTGCGGCGTACGGTTCCTCATCCTTCGGTTTGAACACACCGACTACTTTTCCATCACTATTTCGAGCAAAGTAACTTCCAGAACTACCCTGAGATATCATTTTCGGATGCATACCCTGCTCAATCGCAACTCGAACACTTTCAACAACCTCCTCAAATTCCGATTTCGTCATCCGTCCATGATCGGGCTCCGATGCCAAAGTATCAGCAGTAACGGGTCGCATGCCTTCCGGTGCTTGAAAAACCGAATGCTGGATTTCCAATTTTTCCTCCTGATGTGATTTCCCTTTCACTTTATTGATTTTAAACTTGGACGCTATCTCGTCGGCCCATCGTTCCAATCTAGCATTTATAGCTTTGATGTCCACACCGGAGGCATTGCTTCCCATACGACTTCGCCTTCTCGTATGTCCGGACTTTCGATTATTTGTCGGTGAACTGTATCCATCTGTATACATTCCACCATGCGGTCGAGGTTGTGAAATGGAGGCATATCGTGGTGCGGTTGCTGGTTGTAAGGAAGCATGGCTGGCAGCGAGGGGGTCCTCATCTTCGTCATCGCTGAACTCTTCGGCTTGGGCAATTTGGGCATAACCCGTGGTAGCTGGTCGAAATCTTGGCATATTAAGTATGATATTTAAGTAGTATTGAAGTCGCCATGAAGTAGAATTATTTATTTATGGTTGTGAGGCATTTCCAGGAGCGGTGGAACTATGCATGTTACAAGCTCTAGATTCACAACATGCCAGGTAGTCACCGTGGTCCCGGGTCGCGTCACTTATCAATGTCCTTATCCAATCAAAAGGGTGGAGAACACAAGGCTGAAAGATTTATCCCCAAAGATATCAAATCATGAAGAAACACGATGATTGATAAACTTGTGTCAATTGATGTTCAGTACACTATGTAATGGGTATACTTCTCTGGATATTCGATATCAGATGGAGTCAATTAGATTGAACACCATAACATCTGTCCAGACAATGTAACGATGATTGAGTTGAATTGATTTCTATGATATTGGGGCTTTGCGAATTTTATATCTTCTCGTAAGATTACAATTGAAACATTAGCCAAAGCCCTTACGATGCTGCCATAATCTCCTTTACTATCTTTGCGACCTCCCCCTTTTCTATATTCTTTTCTCCCAATACTTCAGGAGCAAATACTCTCTTCAATACATCTCCCATTTGCATCTTTGCTCCCTCAGCCTTCATGCCATTGACAAGATCCTTGACTGTGTTTCTGATCTCTTCCTCGCCAACTGTCTCAACACCACTAGCATATTCTTCCAAGACCTTCAACTGTTGTTCTTCCTTCTCAACGAGATCCTCTCTACCTGCTGCCTTGAATTCTTCACTTGCAGCTCGGCTGGCATTCGCAGTTTTTCGGAGAAGAGCTAACATTTGCATATCGGTATTGATGGGCGAGGAAGTTTTAGAGGCATTGAGTGTTTGGCTGAGGAGTGATCGAAGGACTGAGAGTCGATTGCTATCTTTATTTTTCATGGCAGTCTTCATATCATTCCTAATACGAGACTAATATTAGTACAATTGCCCCCCAGAATAAGAATAACGAACGACATGTCGTGTGTACTGACCTGATCTTCAAGAGCATAGGCGGAGGGGTACTGGCAGAGCTTGCATAGCAGCGGCAGTAAATCCTCGAAGCTCTAACGGCTGGTCGTGAAAACATTGTTGATATGGGTGAGTGGATTTTGAGAATTTAAAGAATTTGGTATAGAGAGCTTGCAAAAAGTGATCTCCGTCTATCTAAAAATTAAAGGTATTTTGTATTTTTAATTCAAGTCCATTCATTGTCTGCGAAGAAAACGAGGCTCGCCAAATTTATTTTTCCCCGATGCTGCGCTGCCTCATACATCACATAACACAACATTTGAATGAGCGGACACCTACGTCAATTGTATAGCACAACAGATATCTGTTACTTTGATACAAATATGTTTGGATTACACTTATCTATCCAGTACGTTACCATGGATGTGAATATACATTGAGTGCCCACGTTTTCGTGTGGATTATATCAGCGCAAATATAAAGCCATGAAACAAAACAAGTTCTTTGATTCGTTAAAGTCCCCTTTTAGGTGATCGTCAACTTCCCCGCATCTATTCATCACCTATGAAGAGGGAAGGTTGACCAGCTATTATATTATTATTGTATATCTATGCGTACCTATCATGGTAGTGTTTTCAAAACGAACAAGGAATCTCACTCGAACGACTAATAATTTGAAAGATCATATTTCGTTTGCTTTTGTCTAATTCTCTTCCAACTCAAACATCTAAAATCGATTCCTTGCATGAAGTCCCTTCTTCGAGATTTAACGTCCTACTACTCCAACACAAAAGCTCTGTCTGCTCTACATATTTGATTCTATCACCATACTTTGATATATCTCTTGATGCTGTGCCACTAGAAAATCAATGTTGAACAGCTAACATTTTGGCGTTCGCTGGCACCATTCACCATCAACTTATCGTTCAGCCTTTAACCTCTGACCACTCATAGAGACGGACAATCACTCTTTATGTACAACCTCCTATGTGTATTATCCCTTCGAGTATTAGTCAAGGAACAAACTGACATAAGAACATAGTTGATTGACTACTGAACACCAATCACTAGACGGCTTTACCTCCAAAGCTCGAACCTTGCAGACTGGATCACCAGAGCTTTATCGAGACAAACAAACTCCTGACAAACATACTCATCCTCTAACTCCATCGTGAAAAATGCCACTTATTGACCCTTGCCCCGCAACCCATCCACCTTCCAACGAACCTTCCCCTCACCGTGGTCGTAAACGTCGCCGCTCTTCTGCTGCTTCTCCACCACCCATAACAACCAGTACATCCACGAATTTTCGAGGTCGAGTTCGTCATCGATCACCTCAGACATCTCAATTGACAACATCCTCACCCCTCAACCCCAAATCAACAAACGCAAACGCAACCTTGACATCCCCTACAGCCACAACCCATAAAATCAAATACCAAAAGACTCACGCTACAGCAACGACAACAACTCCCTCTCCATCATCATCTCTCCTTCCTTGCTCTCCGCGCTCAAAGACCCGGAGAGGTCAATCACCCTCCCGCTCTCGTAGCAAGGGTCATTCAGCCGATAAGGAGATTCCAAGGAGAAGACAGAGAACAAGAAGTAGGAGTCGATCTCACAGGGTTGAAATAGACGAAAAGGAGAGCAGCAAGGGAAAAATGAAAGCTTTATCCGGGACAGAAAGAGCTTGAGATATACGATAGGAGAATTGGAGTTTCATTGATTTAATTCGCGGAAAGATACCCACTTGGAATTGACTAATGGAGGATGATGGATACGATGTGGCGGTTGATCGACTGAAGACCCAAGAAGAATTCTTCACTCGAGATTTCTATGAATGATACGCCCCGGAGTATCTGAAAAAAAGTTCGGGTTTGGATTGGATGTATTGTTCGGGTACCAAGAATTTAGGAGTTCATTCCCTTACGGGCTAGGGAGCAAGCATGTAGGCACTGGGCAGATAGGAGTTAGGCCTGAATGCATGTATTTTTTTCTTCTCCGAGTATAACAGTGGCAGTTCGCTCCATGAAAAACAAATACCGACAGCAAAAATTCAAATACTCTTCTTGATTTACATGCTATTTTTTATGGCATTATACTACATGCAAATGATACACACCAGCAAAGTTCTCTCTTCCACTTGTATTCTGTTTATTCTTAAATCCCATCCAATTCCAACAAAAAACCCAACCCAAAATTCCCACCAACAAACCCCACCCATCCATCCATCCGTCCGTGCACTCCACTTCCAACACTCCACCCCATCCCATCCCGCCCGTCGCACAACCTCCACCGTAAAATCCAAATTTTCACATACATACATATATCCCAATCCCTCCCTCCGCACCATCAAATAGGACAAACATCCTATCACACAACAACAGCAATCGCGCCTCGGTGGCACAATTGGTTAGCGCGTGGGCCTTTTAAGCCCAAGGTTGAGGGTTCGAGCCCCTCCCGAGGCGATGTTTCCTTTTGCTTTTTTTTGGGAGGTATCAATCACCCACCTATTTATCATTTTGGATATTAGATATATATGTAGACAGATTTGCTACTCTTGATGGGTATGCATGCATAGATAGCTAATGAATAAAATAAATGATTGGAATTTTGCAAATTTTTGAAGATTTTGGAAGGAAGGGCGAGGAAATGACTGAGTGGATTCTTCTTCATGGATCGATCGTCTTGAGACTGGCCTGGTGGAGTTGTTGGATGAAGTGAGTGGGGTTTTGACGGAGAGAATGATGGAAAATCCCTACCGTTGTTCTGGTTGTTGTATTGACACTGACATTTGCAACCTCAAATTGTCATCAGGCAGATGTGAGATTGTTGGCGTCTTTCGGTGGCAGAAGTGTATTACTAGGACTCTAGCCGTTGGTTTCAATACTCAGCATATGTCAGGGAGAAGTTCGAAACTATTCAATGGTCTATTTTTGTTTTAGAATCGTTTGTTCGGAGGACATGGAGTGAATTCACATTTTCACATTGTTACGTTGTTATGATTTCACCAATTCATAGGGGACCATTGTTGAATGTCATAAGTCATGTTTTTGAAATCCTTCAATTCGCCATGCTGCTAAATACATGAAGACTCGAAATGAAAACAGAAGCTCAAGAAATGTGAAAAGGCTCATCTGTCTATCACATGGCGTGCGGCTAGCTTTTTATACCAAATTGGCTATCAAGCCGAAGTGATCAACGAGCATTCGCTCAGAAAATCATGAAAGCGCCGGAGCTTGAGATAATCTTGATGTGAAATGTGCATGGGAATATAGAGAGGACGGTATCTTTTATTTTGGAAATTCGTTCTTTATAGCTTGTCATAGTACTGTTGAAATGATTAGTAAAATGTTTTTGCAAAGGGTTATGATATAATGTAAACTTACGTTCTCGTAACCTGGAACCTCAACCTTGATACCCTTACGTTTGCGAAGCTCTTGGACGATTTGTCCAGTCTTGGTGGTGGCGTCAATTGGGGATCCACCTGGAAGAATTTGCCAATGATCAAAGATGGATTGTGGGAAAGCTTGACCGGAGGTGTGGGAACGGAGATCAGCGTTGAATCCGAAAGATTCACCGACTGGCAAGTATGCCTTAATGGTGAAAAGAGGAGTTCCTGGACGTTGCTCCTCAGCGAAGACGTGACCTCTTCTTCTGGTGAGAACACCGTAAACACCACCCATGGCAGATTCTGGAACTTGAATCTCGACCAAGAAGACTGGCTCGAGAAGACCTGGCTCAGCCAAGAGGGTAGAAGCGTACAAGACACGACGAGTGGTTGGCATGACTTGTCCGGAACCACGATGGATAGCATCAGCGTGGAGGGTAACATCCATAATGTTGAATCTGCAAGATCTCATTGGCTCTTCAGCAATTGGACCTTCTCTTGAAGCCCATTGGAAACCAGAGACGACGGAATCCTTGATTTCGTTCAAGTATTGAACAGCCTTGGTTTGATCAACCAACAAGTTGGCACCGTTGGTATCTGGACCGAAACACCAAATCTTACGGGCATCAGTGACATCCCATCCGTGCTCATCGGCCAAGATACGGGCACGAGCCTTGAAATCATCACGGGGACCGATCTTTCCGGCCTCGATCTCCTTGGAAACCTCCTCGTCGAGAGGCTCAGCGATCATGTAAAGACGGTTGTGCTTGTTGGGGGATTTGGAAAGAGCAGTCATGCTGGACTTGCCAGTGACGGTCTCACGGTATGGAACGACAGGGTCGGAGATACGGAGAGGAACACCAGCGTGGTCCTCCTCGAGATCCTTCAAGCAAATTTCCAAATGCAACTCACCGGCACCAGCAACAACGTGCTCACCGGATTCGGAGATGAAAGTCAAAACACAAGGATCGGACTTGGAGAGACGCTTGAGACCTTCGACAAGCTTGGGGAGATCTTGAGCGTTCTTGACCTCGACTGAACGTTGGACGACAGGAGAGACGGAGAACTTCATGACCTTCAAGTTGTGAGCGGTATCACTGGTGGTGAGGGTACCAGACTTCAACAAGAATTGATCGATACCGACCAATCCGAGAATGTTACCGGCTGGAACATCATCGATAGGGTCGACCTTACCACCCATCATGAGAACAACACGTTGGATGGCCTTGATGAACAAATCATCCTTCTTGCCAGGGGTGTAGTTAGGACCCTGGATACGGACCTTCAAACCGGAACGGACGGTACCAGCGAAGACACGACCGAAAGCGTAGAAACGTCCCTTATCAGATGTTGGTACCATCTTGGAGACGTACAACATAAGAGGAGCCTTAGGGTCACAGTCACGGATACCAATGCAGGCCTCATCATCTGGAGGACCCTCGTACAAGGTCTCAGCACGGTACTTTTGGGCGGTGACTGGGGATGGGAGATGGAGAATCAACATCTCCAAAAGAGCATCAGCAGCTGGCAAGAAAGTACGCATAATAACCTTGAGAAGTTGCTTGCCCTCCTTGTCCTTGTCATCTGGAGAAAGCTTGATGTTAAGCTTCTCGAGGAGAGTTGGGATCTCGTCCTTCTTGAAGTTCATGACAGCAGCGAAGATACGGAAAATTGGGTCAAGAATGAACTGGTTGAAAGCACGCTCCAACTCCTTACCCTCGTGAGAAGACTTGGTAGTCCACTTCTTGGTGTGTGGGTTGAAGTAGTTGTCGCCCCAGAGACGCTCCATCATCTTGTTTCTGTCAACACCGAATTTCTTGGCGTATCTTTGAGCGAATTGTCTGATGGTGAAAGCCCAGCCGTGGAGACCGGAACCGAAAGCAACCGTTCCCTTACCTGGGTAAACTTGGACATCACCCAAAGTTTTGTCGAAGTAGGTAGAGATAACGACGTTGACGGACTCGATGGTTCTCGAGAAAGATTGGTAAAGATCTTCCTTGGAGACTTGCAACTCGAGGAGAGCACGATCGACCTTGTTGATGATAACAACAGGCTTAATACGCTCACCAAGAGCTTGACGGAGGACGGTCTCGGTTTGGACACAGACACCTTCAATGGTATCAACGACAACGAGAGCACCATCAGTGACACGAAGAGCAGCAGTAACCTCAGAGGAGAAATCAACGTGACCAGGTGAATCGATCAAGTTGATCAAGAAATCTCTTCCGTCGGTCTTTTGGCCAACAATATCCTTCAAGTCGTCATCGTCTGGGAGGTTACCGTAGAGGGAGATGGCAGTGGACTTGATGGTAATACCACGCTCTTGTTCATCGGCACGGGTATCGGTAGCTCTGGCATCACCAGCCTTTGCGGCGGAGATAATACCAGCCTTGGAGAGCAAGGAATCGGTAAGGGTAGATTTTCCGTGGTCGACGTGGGCAATGACGGACATGTTACGAACGTTCGTAGCCTTGTCCATCAATTGGCGGACCTCCTCAACGGTGAAGCTATAAAGAGAAAAGTCGTTAGCAAACAGTTCATTGTCAATAGTATAAGCTTATCTCCGAATCCTCCATCTCGAGCTTATCATTTCAAGACGCTTAATCCATCAAAACGAGATGGTTAAAGATACTTGTGGTGATTTACGATTCAATAGGTCGACCTATGTATCTGCCCCAGATGGTATGATGTTAAGAGAGAGAGAAAAAAGGTACTTACTTAACCATGTTGGCGGTGGTGCTTCGAGAAGCTGATTAAAGAAGATGTATTGATTTGACGTTCGACACACGCTCGAACGAATAGATACTTGAGTGGTTTATTGAACCACTTGAAGTATCGTAAATAGTTTGTAGATACCTGCTACAGACCCAAAAGTATTTGGGATAGAGAGATAATACAAAGAAAGATTTGGTGATACTTTCGATGTAGAATGAGAGGAAGAAGAAGAGGGGAAGAGAAGGAGGTCTTGTATAAAGGTGGGCAAGAATTTGGTAGGAAAAGATCTTGGGTGGGGCAAGTAAAAGTGGCGGGGTTCCAATTGTAATCTGGAAATTTTTCACTTAATTTTTTGCACCGAGTTAGGTGGCTAGGCAACTATAATTCATGCCTTAAAAGGGTTAGTGCCCTAATTGAGGTTTTGGAATGAGAATGAATAGCATCCACCTGCCAATTGTAAGCAGGATTGTAATTCAAATCATTTAATTCATCCCATTTATGAAGTGTGATGAAACGGAGTGAATACCCTTACGGAGGTGTACGGTATGTACTATTCTTTATGTCTATTATCATTGGTTCATTCTATAATAAGTCTATTAGTAAAGGGTACATTATCATTCTGTGCTGTTCAGGTCACCGTACATGTGCTAGTATGACTGTATATCCTACTGTACTATTGAAAAGCACCTAGGTGTACTTCGTACATATTCAAGTTTTAACGTCACCCCCCTCATTTACTCGATATACTCGATATACTTAGTGGGGGGAGGGGCTTACAAATGACAATGCACATCAACATCAACTCAATGTGATTTGCACACCTAGGTATGAATTCCATATCATGGATTCATACAGACACTCACTCCATTACATCTCATGATTTCCATCTAGTACGTGACTGTATTAAACAATTCATGATTTATCTATATACTATTGGGTAATCAATAAGCCAGATAGGTTCGTAGCCATTCAACCTTATTATTAGTAAGTCACCACAAAGAAGCACCTCAAAATTCCTACTATCTAGGTCATTCACCCGGTCAACATTTACCCCTCCTCCTGACTCACCGCCTTACCGGCATGACAAATCCGGTCTGCGTCAGAATTGAGGAATGCCCAGGTGGACTCAAATGATGTAAAAATCAATGATTATACAAATTTAGTAACATGATATTCAATTACTAGTTAGTTCTAAAGTACCTAGCAAATTCAGTCATAATATGAACCCAATAAGAGTGAAGAGTATTATCAAAAACAATAAATTGAATATTATCAAGTTGCTATTAATGGTACAAACTCAGCTATCTATCTACCTTAAGACCAACCTCTAATTCCCGAGGTCTCCATCAGAAAGTTCACCCCAACTCCATCGCTGTTGTTTGTAAAGATCATGTGTGAAGCTGACACATCAATAAGTGATTCGCAAAGTTGAAATGTACTCAAGAAGACCCTAAAATCTTTTCATAGGCATCCTCTACCTCCCCTGCCAATTCTAATAACGCTACAATCACTATTTGATGTGTAAGATTTGGAAGTCGATCTCGATGTAACCCAAAGAATTCCAAAGGTGGTGTTGCTTCACCCAGACTTTGAAGAAGAGGAGTCTCGATGACAGGGGGCTCAAGGGCTGTATATTCATATTTCGACAGAGGAACGTTGACCTCGGCCGTAATCTTTTGTTGCTCACCCTCTTTACTTTGTGGATCTTCTGCGTTTGGTACACCCGTGATTTTCAAGGCCGAGGGTGGCAGAGGCTTTCCTAATCTTTGTGCTAATGCTTTTGTGTGTGTACCGTACATGCTACGAATATAGCTGACACGGGAATAATTCCATCCAACCTCAACCTTCCCTTCAAAGGAGCTTTTGAATATGTAATCGATGTGGTTGGAACCGGGGACCTGCCAGGTTTGCATCGTGGCCTCGACCTGGGGGACTTTCAATATGGTACCACCCCGAGATCCCGTGACACTATTGACCACGTCTTCCACAGAAAGGTCGCTAACAGACTTTGGCGCCTCATCTTGCTTCACTCCAGCAAGTCCAATGCGAAGTTGACCGAGAGTGAGACCTAAAATACTATGAATCTTTCCCCGATCCATGGTTACCGCAAATCGTGCTTGTGCATTGAGTGCCTCGATTTTGAAGACTTGGTGGTCGGAGAATGTGCTTGGAAACGCCCCTATGTTCAATGCTTTTAGTGTGACAATCACATCAGTGTGCAGTGATACGGGTGATTTCGACTTTTCTGGTTTCGGCTCCGCAACAGGTGTCTTGGGATTGGGTGACATTGTCTGAGAGATTGATTTGCGTTTAATGTATTTTTCAATTTCAGAAAGGGACGTTTCATAATTACTCCTCTTCTCTTGAGCAAGACGCAAGAATGCTTGGTATAAAGCGAGTGCTTGCGATGCGGTCGTTGCCGTACAAAAAATCTGTACAGCTTCCCCATCTAAAATGGCAACGAGTCGATCTCCCTTCGCCTGCGTTCCATTACGAACATTATACATAAGGAATTCGAAAGATGTGATGTCCGCAACTAAGAAGGCTTGGTAATCAAATGCAGCCTTGACTCTTAATTGGCTGAAACCCAAAGAGCCCTGAACTAATGGCGTTTGATTCAATGCCTTCTCACGTGCCGGCCATTGGATGGAGGTGCGTATTTTGAAATCTTGAAGCGCCACGAATCCACTCATTCTGCCTGAACTGTCAACACCAATTTTGTCAAAGCCGAGACACAGATTTTGTTCCCAATCCGAATTCTTTTTGGATGAGATCCAGAAATTTGATATAATAAAAGCAGATTTGCCGATAGCCTGGCCGAGATCCAATTGAACGTCCAGCTCAGCAATAGAGACTGTAGCATTCCAAGGGAAAGCACCAGTTGCTGCAACTTGCTGGTATCTCTGCACGAGAAAAGTTGATGATTGTATATTGTCAGTTGACGATACAGGAGCTGTAGAGCCTTCACGCAATTCTTCTGGAACCCAAATCTCCCTGAAGAGCAGGAAATCTTGTAATTGCTTGGCATTGATTAAGACTTTCATGGGACTAATCTTTAATATTGCAGACATTCCGCTGGTGCCACTCACATGCTTACTATTCATGAGAGATAAGAAAATTGATTCAACATCAAAGCTTCCCGTAGACTCCCTGGAGTAAACATGTTGTACTGAAGCTTGCAGCCTTGAGAAAGCAACGGACGCAGCAAAGAAATGCCCATGCTCGGTCGATCGGACCGTGTTGATAGTCAAATAGATTTCGTCAAATCGCGCGCTAGCAGCAACACGAGCTATAGGTTGACAGCTAAGAGTGAACTCTTGCTTACAAATCCTAAGCCCTAGATTGAGGCGGGTGCGGCCAAGGACAGCACTGGGATCGGCTGCCAAAATGTTATCGTCCTCGGAGCCCATGAATTTTTGTGGCGATGTTTTTGGCACCGACTTTTTATCCTTGCCATCCTCGCTTACAATGTCTTTGACCGAGGAAGATATCTCTAAAATGAGAGGCACAACTGAAGGGTAGAGTATGTTTGTCGAAGCGTCCACTTTCACCTCAGCATTCAGAGACGGGTCATCAAGGCCATTATCTGTGTACTCTATTTTCCAAGCCAGGCCAGGTGCGCGTAAGACCGTGCTACTACCGGCGTCTTTATGCGTGAATTGCCCATATCTTCCAGCATGAGGCACGCGACCTGTTGTGCCTGCTTGATTTGTCTGCGCAGTCTCTGCCAATTTCTTACCCGACAGATATACAACAGCTCCAGCAAAGTCCGCATCCACTAGTAAAGACTCCATACGTTTCTTCCCGAAGAAGGGCTGCCTTTTGTTGGAAGGCGTTGGTGGTATTAGTGTCGGTGGTGGGCTTGCACTCCATGTAGCTGACGCTACCCGTACCATTTCAGTAGCAGATCCAATTGATCGTTGAAGCTCAGCGGCAGGTATGATGAATTGAGAAGTCAGTCGCAAATCAAGGGATTTTCCCGCCGCTTGAAATGCTAACCTACGGGTATTTTGACCAGAAATATATCCAACATTGAAAATGACTTCTGGCAATAAAGCCGAGTTAAGCGAACGTTGGATTTTGTCATGTGACGAGGGTACCATTTGCAGTTGTAAGTCTTCAAGGGTAAGTCGAGCAGAATTCTCCTTCCTTGTTGATAAATCAATACGTTTCAATGATAAAACGAGGTTTTCCTTTTCAGTGTGCGAGTGATCGTTTTCTGTATTGCCAACCAGCCAACTAACTTGGATATTGAGCAATTCGAGAGTGTACATCGAAGCAAACATAATGGTAGACGTTGAGCCGGTAATGCTATCATGATCTTTGGGCTCATCGTTGACTGTAATCCTTGGTCTGGACTTACGAAGTTTCTTAAAATACTGCTTTTCTCTAGTGAAGTCGATGTCTTTTATTTTATTTTGCAAATGAGCCATGACATCTACCACAGAAGATGCAGTTTCCGCGAAAAGGTTGATTTCGAGGCCATTGCTAGTAAGATTAAATGATCTAACATCGTCCCCTATTTCGTTCTTTTTGCTCGTGGCAGTCAAGAATGCAGCGAATGCAAAATTTCCGCAAGGTTCCATAGTCCCATTGTTGAGACGAGACAATTCAAACATAATGCGATGCAGACTTACATGAATCTCTGGAAATTCATATGTTGCCCCATGTGCCTCCAGCCTGTTTGCAACTAGAAGTTGCACGCATCCAACATTGAACTCAAGTCTTGCCGTAGTTTTTCCCTCTCGCGACGGTTCCGCGTTTGCATAAACATCTAAACCTGCAAAGGTTAGGTGAGCATCGTATATAAGAGCAGGACCAGCTTTCGGTGGCAAATCCGGCACTGGACTGCTGCTGGGACCGAATATTTCCTCAATATGTGCTTGTATTGCTTTGATATCGTCACGGATATCGGAAACAACACTAGATATTTCTGGTCGATTGAGTGCAGTCAAGAGACTATGGAGAGCAGCTGCATCAAGCTCTATGGGTTCCACAGAAGCAAAGACTGAAATCTTATTCTCTTCCACGGACATACTGCTAACGATACGACCGTTTGTTGGTGGCATTTGTAACAACGAAATACTTTGCTGTTTATCATTTTGGGCTGTTTGCACATCATGCGAGTGTTCCTTAATGTCAAAATCAAAGACAATTTCGGACCCAAATTGAGCTGCCAAGGAAGCCCTAGCAACAACACCTGAAATGGTATATGTCAACGATTGTATGAGAGGTATACTGATTTGGTACATATTTAGGAACAGTGCCAAATTGATCTTGTTGATGGGCTTTGATTCTTGAACACTTGATGGCAAGACATTCGGTCGCGATGCAGGTCGTTTGGCTGTGGGAAGCTTCGGTATCAAACGATTCAGCTGCGCGACTTCATCCCCAATCACTAAGTCCAAGACTTCAATAAGTGCGACAATATCTTGCTGGACTATGAATGACAACTCTTGCGAATTTGCTGCAACTTTAAAAACGTTAAGAGAAGTTTCGTCGAGCATTGAGCTTTCGAATGATACGTAGACACTTGGATTTCGCAGCTGGTACAGACTTAAAGGTTGCGAATGACTCTGAATTTTCGAGGTGGCAGCTTCTGCGGCGAGCATAACGTTTATCATAGTCGTGTTAGCAATGTCCTCTGTCGAAACAACAGATACTTTCAAGCCGTTACTAATGGAAACAGCTCTGAGATTTATTGTGTCAAGTGTGATAGAACCTTTGTCGGTTG
Source organism: Botrytis tulipae (assembly GCA_004786125.1). Classification (NCBI taxonomy): domain Eukaryota; kingdom Fungi; phylum Ascomycota; class Leotiomycetes; order Helotiales; family Sclerotiniaceae; genus Botrytis; species Botrytis tulipae. Next base: position 233,595 of record PQXH01000037.1, read on the forward strand.
CAATCACGACCTGAAGATTTTGTTTAGCTTTTACTTGTGGGCGAGCTAGCGTGATTGGTGAAGGCCTTTCTGGTACTTTTGCGTTCGATTCGCTTTGTTGATACAATTTTAAGATATCTTGCACAAGCTCACATAGTTCCCAATTTAGATTGATCGAAGCATTCTCGCAAAACACATGCACGATAGTATTTTGAATTTTATCTGTATCTGAGCCATGCTGCGATATAGATGTTGGAGACGTGATGGAAGAACGCGTAGTTGTCACAGAAACACTGGCTGACAAAGAAGACAGTGCAACCTCGTTTTGCTTCGGGCCTGGATCTATCACAAGCCTTACAAGTTCTGTTCGAAATGATATGCTTAAGTTTGGTGCTTCTGCTACCGTTACTGTGGCATCATCGTTGGAAAACCCGAAAACATTACTCATCAAGACACAAGCGCCAAGATTGTTGAGATCCCAGCTCCTCCATTGAGAAAAGCTAGCGAGGACTCGTTGAGCAGCGTCTTCGGGAACGCTTTCTGCATTATTTGCGCAACGGTTAATGATATCGCGTTGCGCAGATGTGCCAAGTATTGAATACATATGTCGAAGTCGAGCGATTACTTTCCACGAATCATGGGTTCTCAAATGCCTTTGTGCGCTTCGAAGAACGTAAGCCGGTCTTGTCAAGAATAAAGGATCTGTGGCATGCTCCCCTGCAGTCGCGACGAGATATGTGAACAGCTGGAGACGATTTCGTTGTTGGCTTAATCTAGATGCAAATGTCTCACTTACTCGATCAGCGAGAACATTGGTACGATGTACCAATGATGCAAGATATTCAATCTTACTGCTAGCCGTGTTGACTTCTATAGTTTTGAAATTTATGTTTGCCGCCGTGTTATGTCCAGAAGAAATCCAGAACACAACATCTTCAAGAATCACGTTCACAGCTGCTTGAGGATCATTTAGATCACCGAATCGTTCCTTCGCAGCCACGACAGCAGAGCCGAGGTATAAATGGATTGCAGAGGACTGCCGACCAGCTTGGGCGGCGATGAGGTCCGAAGTTCCAGTTGTTTCACTTCTTGAGGTAATGGCAAGCTTTGCGATAGAGAGATCATACTGATCATGCGTTTCATTTTTATCACTGGTCAAGTCATGCGCATCGGGCGAATTCAAGAATCGAAGACATATGCCTGGAGTCCGCACAGCTATATCAAGAACCTCGCCGTATATCTTGTCTTTTTTGTCCATGCCGAATATCTCTCCCATAGAGCTAATCTGAAGATCATCTATCATATCCACAGGATCTACAGGTTGTATTGCAGTAAGTAAATCCGCAACAGCTCCCACTGCTTTCGGGCTAAGCACTGCCTTGATACCCCCGGGCATTTCCACGATAAAGCTGACATGGGTGGCGTTCTCGCCCACTCGATCAGGCTGGATGTCTTCTAAATTCATTCGAGGTGATTGCATGGTGTCTTCGGTCTGAGCTTCTGAATCTAGGACTGGAAGATCTTTAATATCAGGTTCGACAGCCTCAAGAGGAAAATATGGTGCTATGTAAGAGCTTGAGAAGGTAACATTAGAAGGAGGTAGGCCTTTAGGCTCGCCAACAGCACTATAGAATGAAGATTGACGACCGGTCGAAACTGAAAGGTTTCTGAGATGCGATTGGCCAGCCTGTATACTTCGGGAACGTGAAGCAGAAATGGATGTTCCCTCACGATTGAACGAGTGAGGCCGAATGATACTCTGATCGCTTCTGAAGCTTGAACTAGAAGCGGTCAAGAATGAGCTTTTGCGCCCAGTCTGAGGTCGGTTCCTGCGAACCGACGATACATTCGAGGACATCTTGTAAGTAGATGGCCTATCTTGAATAAGGCCGTCACTGTAAAACAGTGGAAGGGGCATTGGCGGAACACACATTGCAGGCGGTTCAACATTTTCTTGATCTACGTCTGTCATAACGTAATTATGTAAGAGGAAATCGGTTCGGTGCGTTCTTCGATCATGAAGTCTTAGGTGTGCTTGCTGCAGGCGGCGATCTTCTACAAATGCAAGCTTCTTCAGGATCATCCCAAATGATATCGTTGTTTGAATAAGGCCATGCGTTTCCACGGGATGTTGTGCTCTTGATCTGTGCCTTGAAGCTGATTCCGCATCAACACAGCCAAATTTCAGATTTGGTATTTGAAGATCTAGTTTCTTGGAGTAATGGGATCCAGCCCAATCATCGAAATTCAATATAATTTTAGAAGTGGAAAATAGAAAGGCTGCTTCTTCGACATGTATCCAAATGCGTATGGAATCAACCGAGGCACGGAGAAAAGTGACATCGTGCAATATTAATTCAGCAGTCGGCGGGAGGGCATTTTCGTCGTCATCGAAGGAAAATGCAACTGCCTTGACACTTCCTAGCAATCGCACAAAGAACTCGGTTGTACACTCGCCAGTAATTGCGCCCACACTAAAGTCCCAATTACAGACGTAAGTTGGTTCAATAGGAGGCAGACCAAAAAGGCGGTTGCCCGATATATTAAGACCGTCGATGAAAAGTTGAGTGCCAGACGTTGCGCTAGCAAAAGACATTCTGCTATCACTTTCGGTACCCATAGAGAAAGCTAGTGTGCCAAGCTCTACATCCAAGTCCATGTAGTAGTTGGTGAAGCGAAGATCAGCAGCCAGTGTCGCAATTTCGATTCGAATATGGTCCTCTGCCGAATACAAATTTGCGGGCAAAATTACACTGGATTCGTCAGCAGATATGCTCAGAATCACGTCGAGATCGTTGCTCTTCTTGTGAGGTTGAACGTTCGCGTCCTCTTGGCTGTTGGCGGTTTTGACACGGATGGCTTCTTGGTATTCCTCCAAGGTCCTGAAATGAATGTCATCGCCAAAGTAATTGTCTTTCACCTTGAGGTAATATCGAATAACGAATCCATAGAATTGCGCTGTAGCCCCATTGCCATGCACATCAAGTATTAGTGTATCGGTATTACCGGAAGAAGTAGTTGCACAATATTGATATTTTCCTCCAAGTTTTAGAGTATCGAGTTCAGCAATCTCTGTGGATTTCAGAAAGGTGGCCTGAGTATTCCATGGAGGCACATGCAGGTTCAAACCACCATGGTTAGCGAAAACATCAAACGATATATCGTTTCGGTGAGGCCGAAATGTATCGATGGGAATGCAAATGTCTGCAATCAGCGACTCTCCAAAAATAATGATGAAGGTATTATCGTCAAAGTCGGCAGGATTATTGATTATGTTGGAGTCATTGACGTTGAGGTAGAGTTTGAATGCCTGAAGATTAAGGTTCACCAAATACCGAAACGGCGTAAATGTGAGATATTCTGGCGGCGGGCCACTGGCCCAATCCCCAACAAGATCTGTAAGGAGAAAGATGTGCTCCCTCAGAATAAAAAGTTCTAGTCCGCGACTGCCAATATCGAAATTCCACGTTCGGAAACCGTTCCATTGTAAGGGATTCGATAGATCACAACTAATAACATTTCCGGTGGATCTCCAAAGTAGCCCGTGGTTAACACTTGTAGTTATCTCCGTGTTGGGCAAATCCAATTGAAGCTTGTTTGAAAATCCAGATTCTCCTGCCACCATATCCATCAGGTATCGAATGGTTGCATTCGCCCCAACCTTAATGTCAAGCCAACCAAAGGGTCTAACCTCGGGCCCAGGGGCCCCCTTCTCATCTTTTCTCCTGCGACCTCTGTTACTAGTTCGTTTTCGCTCGCTCGGCCGGGCACCAGCTGATTCTGCTTGCTTTGTCCATTTCCAGTTCTTCGATTCCTCTCTAATGGGCACTCGAAGTGTCGTCTCGTGGTCAAGTTCAATGTAGAGTTTGAATTGTGTTGGCACTCTATATTGACCGGGTCTAATCAATTTGGCGGGGGAGGCGTCTTTACACAGACTTGGAAAGAAGACTCGCTGAATCTCGGCCCGCTGCCTATCTGCCCAAGGACCGTAGTTGATAACAGCACCTTCCAGAAGAAGATCGATTCCCCATTCAGGAGGAACATCACCATTGATGTTATTACATGCTGATTTTGACACTTCACGTCGCCATGGAACCTTGGCCGGGACATCCCAGTAGAATCTCATTGTAGCGCTGGGGCTATCAACAATAGTAGTAACTGTTGCATATTCGTTAGAAGACCACCGCGCCTTGTCATCCTGCTCGCTTTCATCCAGATACCTCGAAAGACCTTGCCAGCTACTAGGATTGGGGTCTCCTGGAATGGGTGAGTTTGAGCGGCTATCATGACTGGATGAAAAAGACTCTACAGAGCTTCGAAAATAAGGTACAAGGTCTTGAATAGTATGCCAAGCTCTCTTGCGCTGTCGATGGAAAAAGCTGTGGGAGTGAACGTGGCTTGCAATAGCGTTCGACTGCTCAGGAACCCCGCGTTTGATTTTACAGGCCGCCGTAGTTTGATCTTCTTTGTAATCATCATTCGGTTGCATTTGTATAACGGGATGTTCGAAACGAAAATTTATTAGCTGTTTATACTGATCCAATTTAGTCGCTGCTGAGGCGTCCAGGTCTCCCTCTGCTTTGTCCATTTTAACAATGAGCACGCTCTTGGTGTTTTCATTCCCTAGTACCACTGCAGCTTTGGAACATTCAATATGAACGGGAAGAAACCTAAGTAAGAAACTTGATTCCACTGTTGCATGCGACTCGTCACTTTCCTTATCGGCTGTCTGAGAGTTCGCGGAAGATCTATCAGATTTATCCTCTACGTGAGGTGCTCCAGGCTTAGCCTGTTCTTCGATGTGTGAGGGTGAAGTTTGAGAATCGGCAGTGGATTCCTTGGACAGGTCTTGCACATTCCCACGACCATTTACAGCACCTTTCTTTCTTAATCTCACATGCTGATGGGAATCATCTCCATGGCTCTGCGCAGCATGATCTGTATCCTCACCATCTCCAGCAATTCCCGATATAATAGCATCGTATGCCGCACTTCGGTTGTAAACAAACCATTCTGCCCCGTTCAAAACGATATCGAATCGGCAAGGCAGTTTCTTCTTTTCTTTCGGCCCCGCCTCCTGATCAAGTCTCGTATCAACAGTCGGCTCCTGCTCCTTCTGCTTTTTTGTAGATTCGTCGGTTTCTAAGTCCAATTCTCTCACATTGCGGAGCCAATATTTCCATGTAATGTATCCATTTTGTATCAATATAGTTTCATTGTCGCCGTGGTATCTAACACCTTTGAAAAACACGCGCCCTCCTAGGAGAGATATTTGTAAAGCTTGGATGTCGACATACACTTGATATTGATGCCATGTCCATTTCCGAAGACCAAATGATACGACGGCAGCAAAAACACGGTTGAAATAGAAAAGGAAGAATAGTGTGCTATACCGAGGGTCAGCTATGCGAAACTAACCACAGTATGAAGACTCACACAATCCCGCAGACAATCAACTCAATAAGGAAAATCCTAATCTATTAGTTAGCCTTCTTTTGCGCCGGGAATGCAGAAAGCTACCAATTGAAGCCCAGATCCGCTCGCAGAGGGGATGCTGTCAAGCCACTACTGCTCGCCATCTTTTAACGTTCTTGTTTGAAATGTATATGAAGTAAGGTTCTACGTGATTCCGACTGAAATGCTCATGATCGCAAAGATTCCGGCCTCCATGCTACATGTTGCATTGTCTCTCCAATATCGTCAATCTTTCGTTTTTCGTCTTCAAGAAAATCGTAACCACAAAGAGGTACCAAGTGAAGTGGTCAAAATAGAATCAATCCTTTTTGGTTGGACAGTTGAAATACAAAAGGTTGAACATATGGTAGATTGCGAAGTAGAATTGTGATGCTTCACAGGGGCCACTCGGCCGCATTAGCCCGCTTTGAAAGCTGGAAGCCACCGCCTTGGCAGAATTACGCACGCTTTCGCCTCTATGCTCTGCGACAAAAACATGGCATAGCTAGGTATCAAGACCACCAACTGCCCGCCTAACTGTGTGAACATTCTCCAGAGACTATAACATTCACTAGAATTTATCATTCATTTTTAACAGTATGAAGGAGAGTTTCGCAGACCATGTTAGTCGCACAATTTGAGACTTCTAAGCTCCAATCTACTCCTATAGCTTATCGTGACCAGGAGAGCGCGCCAACTTCATTGATTCTTCACTCCTTCCAAGATGATGGCAGGAAGTAGTGACCTATCCGGTGGTACTGGTGAGAAATTGACAAATGCAACAATAGTGGTAGCTGGTTCTGCTGCATTGCTTGCCTCTTTACTATCAATCGTGTATGTTTGAGAGCGACTTGGTTCATTCTTTAAAAGCTAACATCTTGTTCGACAGGTCCGTTTGGTTGCAAACGTATGTTTTAAAGGCTACATGATACAATATTAGACCACTTTCCTAAATATATTCTAGGAAAAACTATCGAAAACCTCTTTTACAACGCTATGTCATTCGAATCCTACTTATGTACGTGGATGAAGTCTTTAACAATGCTTCCAGTTCCTATATTGACCAACACACTTAGGGTACCGATATACTCAATCTCGTCATGGACTAGTCTAGTTTCTAGAGAGGCAGCGATGTTTATCGATCCTATTCGTGATGTGTATGAGGTATGTTGAACATCTTTGAATACCATGGCTCGAAGCTGATTATTGGCAGGCTTTCACAATTTACACTTTCTTTCAACTCCTTATAAACTTCCTCGGGGGTGAACGAGCATTGATTATTATGATGCATGGACGAGAACCGGTTCACCACCTTTGGCCATTGAACCACGTCTTTCCTAAGGTCGATATATCCGACCCTCATACATTTTTGGCCATCAAGCGCGGGATTCTACAATATGCTTGGCTGAAGCCCCTTCTTGGACTTTCAGCTATAATCATGAAAGCTACTGGTGTATATTCCGAGGGTACCATTTCTTTAACCTCCGGTTATATGTGGAGTGGTATTATTTATAACATTAGTGTCACACTGAGTCTATATTCACTCGGAATGTTTTGGGTTATCATGTCTAAGGATTTACAACCTTTTCGACCTGTCCCGAAATTTTTGTGCATCAAGCTCATTATATTTGCCTCATACTGGCAAGGATTTCTTCTTTCGATCCTGGTCTTTCTCGGAGCAATTCCAGACAATGTGGAGGATTATACAGCCGATAGTCTCGCTGCGGCAATACAAGATGCCTTGATCTGTATCGAGATGCCCATTTTTGCCATTGGACATTGGTATGCCTTTTCATGGCATGACTATGCAGATGTCACTATATCTGCAGCTAGAATGCCGGTCCGCTATGCTATTCGGGATGCTTTTGGCATTCGTGATCTCATTGAGGATACGAAAGAGACATTCAGTGGAAAGAAATATGAATATCGGTTATTTGATTCAGGGGACAATGTCTTGGCCCATGAAGGATCTTCATCAAGAGTAGCTCGGATGATGGAAGGTATGCGATACGAGCGTGGTGGGAAAGGAAAGTATTGGATTCCCAAACCAGGCGAAGCAACCGCAAGAACACCATTGCTTGGAAACAATGCTGGATCTCCTGGAAGCCAATCTCCCGTACAACCCCGTGATGGCGATTCTGACTACATGGGTTGGGGAGACGGTGGGGTAGAACAGCAAGGTCTTGATCCTGAAGAAGAAGGTCTTTACGAGAGAGCTAGACAACTGGAATTTGGAGATTGGAATGTAAGTAAATTTGGTTTATTGCATGCCTAAAGCTAATCAATCATTTATAGTATCATGTGATTACTGCTCATGAACCGTCAAGGGAAAGATGGCTCACTGGGCAGCCTGATCTTCTGACAACCTCGGCGAATCGTCATCTTCTTCAACCTACCGATGACAACCGTATCCGAAGAGCCAGTAATATTAGAGAAACGGTCGAGGATGTCACTAAGCGAACTAAGAGAAAATCTTCAAGGAACAGTCGTAGCAGAGATTCCAAAGGCAAGAATAAAGAAAATTCACCGCTGAGTGAAGAAGGAAGAGCGCCAATGCTGAAAGGCATGTTGCGACAGCATTCGTCTGCCTCTAGTTCAGCCAAATCCGACAGAAGCCAATTGGTCGATGTCATAGTCGAAGATACTGCGGCAGAAGAAACTGAAAGAGTTCGGGCTCGCAAAGAAGGAAGTTCAGGATGGAATGAAACTGAGCCCCGACGTTTTGTGTAAGTCCACCCTCTCATTAGACAAAGTTCAAGACTAATTTCAAAGGCGAACATATGGAGATGGTACAGGTGAGGACATCCGGGAAGGATTCGAGCCCAATGATGATGCAGAGGCTGTGGATCCCAAGCCAGGTGTTGATGATGAGTTCGCAGTTGATGGGGATAAGAATCATGGTAGTGATCAGGACAACTCGGAGGAATCACGCCATTGGAATGAAGCTCGACAAGAGAATGTGTTATTAAAGCCTAAATACGGAGTTGACGGAGAGGCGTTTGAGAATGTTTGGGGTAGTGGGGAACCATCGACTCCTCCACGGGAAAACCCTTGATGTATAATAAATACCCTTTGGTCTTTCGGGAGCGTCGCGGATATATGGTTAAGGCGTTTGTTCAAAGCATCATGTAAAGATACACAGTTTTTCTATTTCTTCTTCTTTCTTTTCTTTCCACGGTTATACACATTCATACACATTCATACCGTAAATTCAATATAGGATTTTTCTTCTCAAATTATCTGTGAAATTTAGGAATGCGATGTATCGCATTTGGGGTCCCAAGTACCAGGGCTGTGTTGTCTAGCTTTCTGCTATTTGCTGGTTCACGAATGCGATAAATCATATCGACATGGGACCAAGGAATATACTTCGATGAATGATAAAATATACTGCTTTGCCCGAATGAAAAGAGAACTTACAGCTACCGTCTTTTCTAGCAGATCCAGACCCCAGACCAAATTGCTTGACCCTGTACTGCCTACGCATAAACATCGTACGCATATTTATCAGGGGCTAGAACGACCTTTCAATCTTCAATCCAGGTATTGGGGGCATCTCAAATCTCAGGTAACACTTCCCATGCACAACATCAAAGCTCCATCGACCACTTGCTTATCTCAGTACTATGTAGATGAACGAACCATGTGTTGGCTTGGCTGGGGAATTACGGTTAACCCCAACTTGGGTTAAAGCTTGTGTAACACTAATTCATTGACCCACTTTTCTCAAAAACACAAAGTCAGTCTACGGTGTAGTGAGAACACCTACTGGGCCCCTAATAAGTAATACTGTAGTAATGATAACAACCTTTGGTAAATTCGGCGACGATTGATTATTCGACACCTATCGAGACAACAAATGCTATGATGATGAGTTCCTTTAGGCTAAATGAAAGGGGAATTTCCAAAGGGTTATCTCGAATAATGTATTATTGTATATTAATGCAACACAGTATCACATTATGATACACCTAATTAGCGGGCCGAAAAGGTGTTTTTGTCTAATCGATATTCTATAGCCGTCGGCTTCACCTTCTTTGTGTAACGAACGGGCTGTGTTGTGTGACAACGGGACGGCAAAGGTTCTGAGGTTATGATGATATCTATTATCCACAATTAGAAAGGAAGGGCCACTCGGAACTCAGAATACTTGGCTAGACGATGACGTCCGGGTCTGTAAACAGAAGGGGCCGAAATATTAAAGCGGGGATGACATCTCCCAGCTACATATGACCTAGTCTAGTGTATGACCCAAAAAGAAATCAGTAGTCAGTAGTAGGGCTAAGCTTGCGAAAGAGTATCCTGTCATAGAACATACCCAGTACTTGGCACTTTTTAAAAATGGCATTGGATTTTCATATGTAGCTGCCCGTACTAGGATTCATGCGCTGTTTCCTGTCTTAAGAGGAGTTTCATATAGTAGGTATAGCATGCAATGTTCTCTTGCTTATAAGCTCTTACCCGGCTACTCTGACGACCAAGGGTACCATGCTGCTTCCCGTTTGAAGGATCCCAATGTATTGGTAGCGAGTAATTCTTGGGAATGTATATATAAACCTCAAGACTCACAACTGATCATAAAAATCCCTTTTAGAAAAGCGGCTCTGCAATGTCTATCTATGTTGCAGCGGTATCCCTTTGATTATTCTAGGCTATACACGCTTTGGGCTTTATCACCCTTTTGCGAACCGACCATAAGTCTAAAAGCACTTGCTATCTAGCGATCTCTAACACAACTTATCCAATCATGTTGAATATAAGGGTCGGGTGGACAGGGGACTACTTACGTTGAGCTTCTCGATCACATCTTCATTACATACACTCTATAATCTGGCCCAGGATGTCTTTACATTAGATAAATTTTGGATTTCGTTATTGAAAAAAGCTCATGAAAAGGATGGCGGCCGATGAAAATGTACTAGGTAGGTAGTTAAACTGCTTACTTCTCAATGTGGAAAGAACAAGCAACTCGCGACACGATAAGGAAACACTAAAGCCTTTACAAAACCAAAGAACCTCACGTCACAAAAACCAAACAATTCTCTGTTCCTATTCACCATGAAGCCTGCCACTTGAGCGGCCGATGTATGTTCTCATTAGGTACGTCCAATCTTCATTGTGCTTAAATCTCCCATCTCTGAACATCATCGATTCCCTTTCAATCCAATTTTTAAACATCTTGGATGCAATCAAGTCTTCTTACTCTTCCCCTGCTAACATTCTAGTTTGGACTACCTAGTTCCTGGGCTTTTTAGACTGTACGAGTGCTATAATGTGCTTGTAAGTTACACATTAAACCCTGCAAACTATCGACGCGAGCGAGGTTTCCTTCCGATGCAAACATACAGAGGGAAGTACGCCTGCGAACGGGAGATTAGCAACCTTCATCTTTCAAATCATTTGGATGCAATAATCACCTTCAGCAATGGGTCATCGGCCTCTACTCGAGCCTGCGCTACAAGAAGTTGAACGTCTTGGATCGGCATCCTACCATTGATTAGATCTAATTCTAAGAGGGGGGCAGAGACAATCACTCTAGTCTTTCCGTGAATGGATAAATTGCAATGGATCCTAAGAATTGCTGCACGTTTTCTCTGTTGGCAGTACCAATATCACAGTCTCTGGGATCTATCGCACTTGCTATTAGTGTGCTTCTCTGCTCGCTCATTGCTTACTGACCGCTGGACCACTGTAAAGTTATGAGGATTAGCGTTTAGCCATTACCACGTATCGCCTTTCAGAGTTCATGAAATATTTGATTTCGAGTAGAATATTGAGACTGTGTTGCTTGGGAAAGTGTCCCATGGTTTTTGGTCATTCGAATGGATATTAAGTTGGAGACTTACACCACAAGTGTGGAGGGGAATCATTCTATGTTCAACGTCGACAAATCCTGCAGCTCTCATCATTTCTGGAAGCCGGGGTGCCACGCGAAGATCTTTCAAGCCGTTCAAGCTCTCATTGTACCTAGTACTCCACTGTCTAAGAGCATGGGCTATCGTTTTGTCCGATCAGATACAATATCTTTACACAGTACCTGCCTGGAGAACTTACCCTCTGTCAGACTTCCATTGTCTGATTGGGCGTTATGATGCAGCTCCACCAACTGGCACCATCCTCCGGGTCGGAGTACACGAAGCATATCACAAAGGTATCCAGCCCATCTGTTCACATGTATAGCGCCCGACATTAATCGACTGTGGACAAGGTCAAAGTTGTGGGCCTGAAAAGTGAATCTATCAGATGACATCAGACTGGTTCCACCTTTTGTCTTTTCTGTACGAACCGGTTGTTGAGATCGTCCACTTGCAAATACAAATTTTCTGGTACGGTTTCTGGCTGGAAGGGGTAAATATCAATCGCTATAACCTGCATGAATATTAGCACTTGACCACCTAAGCAGCTCCAATATTTTCTGATGATGCTCAGCCATCTGCCCGGTACTGGCCGAGCTCTGCATTATACACACGAAGAATTATGCCATTTTGTATTTCACTGAAAAGCAAAGGAAAGGAAGAGAACCTCGCATCCTGGGTTTTGGGTAGCAACGTCGATAGCCCAGCTGGCTGTTCCATAGCCACAGTCCAGAATCCTTCTAGGTCTGTTCAGAGTCGGAAATAGAAGACGATTGTCGAAAACTCTGTTTAGGACTGCGTGCCAAACACGCAATCTTTCTAGTTCGTCCTGCGCGGATGTTTTAGTTGAAGATTCCTAGGCTATTGCGTGTCTGCTGGTCATATTACCTCATCGATAGGCTGGAAGTAAGCTAAGTTCGCTATGGCATACTGCTGGAAGTGTCGATTGTGGTATGTGACAGTCTCGAAATAAGTGTTATCCAATTCGACTGTCTGAGATTCGGGATGACTAGGTAGAAAGTTGTCATTTTAGCTAGTGATTCATTTTCTAGGGATCTTAACTGTAGAGAACAGAGAACCTACCTCGCCATGTTAGTTCTTTTCAATGTCTTTTAACCAAAATTCGTGCTACTGTTGCTTTCAAAAACTTAGTTTGAAGGAGCCGGTGCGGGGCCAAAGACTGTATAACATGTATTGTCGAGGTTCGATTTTCAGTTTAGTTTTTCAAGCAAATTGGCGATCCATATAATTATCTCTCCGTCTACTAGATGTCACTTAATACCTCTATTGTACAACCATCCATGTATTCTTATTTGCTATTCGTTGACCTTTTCAGAGCCTGTGTGGTGCGGGCATAAGCGGTTGCTTCCATGTCTGTACAGTCAATGTGGCATCTATCTGTTCCTTCACAAATGTGGTAAATCCGTGGTGTACGTCATATAAAAAGAGAGAAAACAGCAACTAGTTCAATAGGCAATAAGTATAGAAAGCTGTTCCACGCGCAAACCTCTATCAGAGTGATGAAAGAGTCAAATAGAAAGAGTCGTGAGCCAATCAAATTCTGTTGCTTCAATTAATGAGACTTCAACAAGAAGGTCGTCAGTTAGTCTATTCAATCTGCAAGGTTCTTCTGCAAGGTCTGAGCAATAGTAAAGCTCTTTCTTTCCCACGTCAATAGGAATCAAGATATGAAAAGCTAGCGGGTGCTTTGCGGTACCTCCGAGTTCACTAATCAAATTGAAGCGGGGCAAAGAGGTCTTTAAATTTGCATCGACTAGCACGCTATCTTTGCAGGCACCTCAGCATGCTTCATGTTTCACTACTAGTTGGTGGTCATGGTGTAAAGTGACATTTGGCTATTCGTACATGGTACTGAACAGTTCCACCACAACGAGAGAGGAAGCCATGCTAGAATATACCACAATTGGCGTTCCATACCTCCTCTGGCATCCTTTAGTTAAGAGTAAAAGTTAAGTTTCAATATAAAAGCCAAGGTCAGAAATCTCATGAACAAGATCAGTGTTTATTGCGGCTTCTGCATTCGGACTATGTGAATACCTGGCCAGCCTATGACAAGAGACAAGGACAAGATAGTGGGTGGCCATAGCCTGTAGCTGATTGTTACTTGCAGCAACGGGCCCTAGTTATTTCATCCAAGGTTATGACCTATAGTCAGTTCAGTACATGTACGATGTGTTTTGCTGAATGCACGTCAAGCTCGTTACATGTATTGATGGAAATTTGTCTGGTAATACCAAGAAAGCAAAATCTGTACAGGCTCGGGCCGCAGATTCTTAAACAGCACAGATCCTCAGCTAATCATTCACCCTTGGTGGGCAGCCGGCTTACACTTCATGTTAGGCATGCTTAGTGGAGCCAGACAATCGAACCGAGTCATTGGAACAAACCTTCTCAACGATAGCTAATAATGTTAAAATTGCAGTGCATAACAAAAATGAGCAATTTATATTCATGCTTTACGAACGAACCTTATGCTAGAGAGATGATCTATAAGCTTGCTGAATTGTGGTTAATGGAAACGATGTATTTTGTAACTTCTGAACTGAAAAATTACCCGACTTGAGATTGTATGGCCTATCGATGGCAAGAATCCTGCACTACCCGTGGAATATATTATATGGAATTCTTCAATCATCAAGACCCGACCCACTTGAACGTACAGATTACCTTCGTCTGCGTTGCCCCTACCATAGCATACGACAACAATGCGTGCTCTGATGCCACTAAACGCTGGATCACACGACAGTGTATACAGTGGCCGCATCAGCGAATGTCTTTCAGCCAAGGATACCATGATGTACAGCTTGTTAATACCCAGCGGAGAAGCACAGCCTGTGGCAGCAAAAAAAGCAAAAAACAATGGAGAGATTACCATAACTCGAAAAGCCTTCCAATCTCTTAGATTTATTCAACATTATACTAGGATTTCCTAGCCGGAGCGAGGTCGGACATGAGCCTAGGCATGTATGAAGTATGATCCGGCAGAGCCACGGTTACAATTAAGCGTTTCCAATACGGAGAAACTTTAAAGCAGGGGGTTACACGCCTTAGGGTTATCGGGATTTAATCTCAAGTTCGACATCTGTGACATCCCGAGTGTACTAAGCTGCCGTTCCTGGACAAAGTCTCTGAGACCCATTGCCTCGGAGATGTAGGGGGGTGTGGATTATGACTAATATTAATAAATTTGCTTGAGCAAACGGGTTATAGCAGATTTTTGAAATTTTTTTCCTTCACCCAGAGACATAGTGTCATGAGGCCATCGCAAAACCGTTGACAAACACGCGGAAAGTGTTATGATTTATGTGAGTGCACGAGGAAAGGCATCCTTCTGTGGAGATCATCATCTTTAATAGGCCAGTTACATTGCATGATTAGCGATGAAGCATTAATGGAATTGAAGAATAGTCATGGCTGAAAAGTTTATAACTTTCAGCTCGGAGTGAGAGTTTAGCTGGCACAGTCCGCTCCGTGTATTATCAAGTACATTGGCCATTGGGCTATACTATCACCTCAAATATTGGCAGACTCGGGAGACAAATCGTATGCAGTATTATCGCGCAACATGGGCATCTTTATTCCCCAAGGATTGCAACATAATTCTCTCACTCAATATCAATCCTTCTTCCGACATCGAATCTGGCTTCCTCACTTCCCTCTCCAAGCAAGACAACCAGTTTCACCATATCAGCAGAAGTAAGAAGCTAGAACGACTTGGCTTTCGTGTTCGGATGGTTCGGATGGTTCGAATTGGCCGCCTCTGTCTTAAACCTTAACTTTCTTCAAGATCCATGACCACGTCTCATAAACCTCATGCCAAAAAGCCATCCGAGGTTTGAGTTCCCTTTACGTGTATCAATGTTGAGCCCTAGCCATGCAGATCGCCTATATACGGATTAGATATGAGACTTACCGAGCTCCATAATGCTCCCTGCTAATATCTATACCACGCTATTCAGTGGGCCATGATCGCCTTATACAGATAGCATAAAACAATTTCTTGCATCAGATGACTTTATGCAAGATGCATAAGTTATACAGATGCTTTTAGCACCCACCCTGTCCTAATATCATTCGTTACCACACGACTGGACTCGGCGCGTCTATGCCACTGGCGATCAGTGTTGGTATTCGGATGAGTTGGGAGATCGCCTCCAGCAGGCTGGAACGGTTGACAAGCATATTTTTTTTGATACGTCGGCTGTAATTCAAATATGTACCATGTTACTGTCTCCAACTGTCTAACTGGATTAGGTTCAACGTCGAAGCGACTTCACATTCGGCGATATATAATCAGCGACGCGAGCATGCTGGTTTTCATCAGCTTGGCTTCGATCTAGATGACGAGCGAACTTTTCAACTCGCTTAAGGAAAATCGGAAAATTAAAACGAGAGCATATGGATTTAACAGTGCTGTTGTGGAAGGTTCCGAATATGTACACATAGGTAGCCTCTTTTGACAAGGTCTCAGGAAACAGCTTAAATTCCAGATTCGAAAGTTATTGAGGCTGAAGCTCTGGATAATTATATATCAGATTATCAAACCAATGCATTGCCAAGTGGATATACATATACATACATATATACCAAGAAAGCAAAACGGAACCCATCGTTCGGCCCCTTAAACCATCCGGGACGCGTAACCGACGGCAGTAATTAGAAAGTATGTTATGCAGCGCGGCCGCTAAGAAATCGAGTTAGCCTTTTGAGTCTTGGACTCTGCCATCGTGTGGTATGTGCATCTAGTTCGTTTCGGAGTGACATGTTTCTTTTGTTCTGGCAGTGCCGCTGTGCGAGGAGGGGAGGTGGGATGCGTTGAGTCGATCCGTGGTTATGGGCTGGGACTTGGGAGCACAGTCCAGAAT
>PQXH01000038.1:0-126801 GCA_004786125.1 Botrytis tulipae
ATGTTCGGACTCTAGAAAATAATTTTTACACCCACATCACGAATCCCTCTCTCGAACCCTCATAACGCAAACCTCCACCCCCAGTAAAAACAGACAGCGCAGTTCCCGTGGCACTTTGAATCGTGAGATTGTATACTGCAGATGGAGTGGTGGAGCTAGAGAGGGTTGTGAGTGTTACGGGGGGGAGAGAGGTGGTTTGGATGTCGGATGAGGTTGTGGTTTGAGAGGTGAGGGATGGGGGTGGGGGTGGAGTGGGTGAGTTTGTGTTGGATGGGTTGGTTGGTGGTATTTTGGGTGTGGGTATTGTAGGTATTGTGCTTTGTGTACTGGATGTACTGGATGTACTGGGAGAGCTGACTATAACTGTGGTTTCTGGGGAGGTGAGCATGGGTGATGGAGATATAGTGATGGAGGTGATTGAGGGAATACTAATAGAGGCGGAGAAGAGGGGAGTAGATTGAATCGATTGAATCGACTCGGAAGTTACAAAACTCGAGAATTGAGAAGTTTCGGAGACATGAGAGACTTGGGTGGTTTGAACCGTACTTATTGCTATTGTGGATATACCAGCGAGGGAAATTGTCGAGACGGCTAGTGTGGAGGTCGATGCTAAGATGGAGGATGATGCTAGAGTCGTGGGGGTGGAGATAGAGAAGAGGGATTCGGAGGCGGTGCTGATGATTGTATTGGTCTGTATCAAGGTGGTTTTATTGATGTTGGATGTGTATGTCTTGGTCTGTGAGCCCATTAGTCAGTCTTTGAGTAGTCGATGATATATGGAGAAGCTGAAGGTAGTAAAAAGATTATGGCAGGGTGATAAAATCATACATGCCTCTTGAGTGTGAGTATCTCTACTAGACGACACATATATGATAGTTGTGGAAGTTACCAATGTGCAATCAATTTGTGTAGAGGTATGTTCCAATGTAGAGTTGGATTCATGACCCGAATTAGAGTTAGAGCTAGATCCGTGTCCATGTCCCTGTCCATGTCCATTTCCATGTTCATTGCTTTCCTTAGACCCAGATTCATAGCCTGATGAATCTTTCGTCCCTTTTGAACCATGTACAGAAGATAAAGACTCTGAGCCGGAGCTGCCTTTCGAGTTGGAATTAGATGCTGAGTGTTTCGAGCCAGAGCTTTTCTCGGAGGTAGAACCAGACGACGAGAATTGTGAGTCATAACCTTTCTTGGGTCCAGCTTCAGAAGTAGAAGAAGAAGAATTTAATCCATAGTTATGTTTCAAACTAGAATTTTGGAACGTCGACTTTGATCTAGATGTACTATTAGACGCCGGAAATCTTCTACCTAGGCTCATAAGCTTAGACGAGCCAGAGACGTCTGTAGAACTTCTATCAAGATTGAAAGCCAAAGACGCCGAAGTGCCGGTTGATTCCGATCCATTCAAGCTTTTCGTTTTAGTATTAGGCCTGTCCGTAGCGGCCAAATACAGATATTTGGTCTTTGTGACTACAGCACTGCAAGCAGGCAAACTAGTCTCCAGGACTACAGACTTCGAAGCTTCTTTACTCTCTGAATGTACCGTTTTCGTTTTCGTTTCTGTGAAATTGAACTTTTTGTATCCTTCATTCTTGCCACTATCTGAAGATTTTGTACCGCTATTGACTCTTCTGCGAAGTTCACCACCTGGTTGAAAATATTGCAGGCCAACAATGAGAAAGGTACCAGATACTGTTTTAACATTCTTGGAATCGACCATCAGTATAGAGAAATATGACTCCGCTGCATTTGGCGTGTCGCGTGGAACCCATTGATACATCCCATCATTTGGAGTTTGAGCTATGCAGCCAATTAGTGCTGACCCTTAAGAGTATGCGCAGTGAAAAGATCTTGGTAAACATACTCCCAATAACAGATATAGAAGCGCTAGCATCCTGCACCCCTTCTGGAACAAGAAATAAAGAGACTGGGCCAGTGACTGGATCGGTAGACCAGGATATCTGAGTTGGAAAGCCAGTAGAAACATGACTCATTGGCTGAGGAAGTATAAAATCACCCTTCGCGAAGTGTGAGGCAAGAAAGGCGAGGGAGAAGGATGAAAATCGCATGATATTACAATTGGTTTTATGTTCAAGACTCCCGGGAGGAAACGCGTCCTTAGACAATAGAATAGTAAGTGTGATTAAAGTTATCAACGAAAGAACATATATAAACATAAAATAAAGAGTGGCCAGCAACGAAGCGAGTTACAAGCACAGCTGAAAGAGTGTAAGTGAGGATAAGAATGAGAAAAGAGTTTTTAATTATTGCAATAATCTATATATCATTTCGAAGAACGGCGGCGGTACGTTCGAAACTCAGAACTCCTGAGAATTAGAGATGTGATACGAGCCATTATTGGGGGATGAGATCTGTGAAATATGAATGGCACAATCCTTCAGGGGTCTGGAGTGTTCTAAACGCGGGGTCGTTTGACAAGCTTACCTGCTTTCCAGAAAATTATGACATTTGACTTACATTTCAATAATTACAATTTCTCCAACATACAAGAATATCATTTCGAAATCCTCTAGTATAGTAAAAGGAAACAATGCTTCAAAAATTTATCTGAGGTGTGAACAAATTGCTACCAATCTTGCAATAGAGAATGATATCTGGTCAAGTCTAGACTTGAGTTGTTACTGCGTCACACACAAAACATCACCGGAACGTCCAGATTGTTTAGCAAAGGGGTAAGAATGGATGAACTGCATCCAAATTTAAGAAGGATATTTACATCGGATCAAAACAGAATGAAAGATGGGACGGAATATCAAACGATGCGTTGTGCCTCCTTACAAGGTGGATTTCTCATCCTTGGCTTATCTCACATCTGAAACCCGAAAGAGAAGATCTCATAAATATGCCAGGATTCATCGCATCATCTTGAGACCCACGAGCTTGATTCCAACTTTAATTCTCCGGTGATAATGGACATTTAGAATACGTAGGTTGTAGATAGCCAGCTTCGTGGCGATGACATCACAATCTGTGGTTGCTCTATTTCTCAATTCTCAATAGAACGATGAAGCCGAAACTTTTTTTTTGCGAGCTGTATATTCAAGACTTAATACTGTCTCCTTGACTGCTCCAGTGAAGATGTGTTGTGAATAAAGATGATTTGATTCTGCGCGCCGCTGCGTGAAGTTGACAATTGGAATGGATTTTTCAACCTTTTCTTAAGGTTTCAGTGTGGTATCGTCAAACACGGAAGTACAATTTGCTGCCATTTTCTAAATCATAGGAGATACAACTTCGCATCTTTGAGCTATCGATTGATCCGTAGCATACATCATAACTCCTTCGACGTGCAAAACGACGCCTCAGAAGTGCGTCTGAGCTGGAGAATTAGCTCGAGCTTGATCACCCAGAGAAGTATGTAGGGAAAACATTCCTTTGCCTCCTCGTGGAATGAAAGAAACTTCTTCATTTGTCTGTATGAAAAATTCAAACAGCTGTTTAGTATGGGTGCAGCCCCAGATGGGCTGCGAGATCGTGCAGTAAAAATCAATGCAAAGTCTGAGATGTTTAATAAACCACACAAAATACCTCGAATAATCGAATCATGAGATAATTGGATTGAGCACATGTAGATCAACCTTATCTCTATACCTGGATGTGAGTAATAAAACCTGAGCGCATCCCATTTCCAGTCCAAATTTCATTCACGCGGTGACTCGTCATGCCAGTTGTGATCACGTTCACCACAGGCAGCCTCCTTTAATCAGGGTCCTGATAATTACTATTTGAATTTCAGAGACTGGCTGCTTTCTGTATTGATCTGCAAGACCCAGTCCTTTCCACGTCGTCAACCGAAGTCATCGGTATTGAAATGTTATGATTAAAAGCACAATGGAGAGAGATGATATAACTCGTGGTTGTTGTGATAATATGGTAGCAGTACAATCTGAAAGGAAGCTCATTAGGAAAGTTAAATCGGCAAATGGTGAGGTTGCCCGTGATCTCGGTCGGGATTTACCGACACTATAATACGGGCGTGTTCAGGCGACAATTATTCACGACGAGACCTCAACCATGATAATGCTTCATATCGACCTTGAGTTTCTCATGTTCCCTTCCTTTAAATAATCGACTGGGTCATCAGGGGGAAGCTTCGTCTGATCACGAACGAAGGTAATGATCATTTATCACGATACTGGTGGGAGCGACCTACCTTGGTCGTAATCACTGAATCAGACTCGATCATGATTTAGTCGCGTGAACTTTGTTTTTCTGTCTATCAACAAGAGGACATAATGGGACATGATGGGACATCCAAATGCATATATATCCTCTCTCGCGCCTCTGTATCCGCACTTCTCCTTTAACACATCAAACTACGCAGTAAGTCCTTTTTTCAATCAACTTTAAACATGTCCGCAGAAAATACCCCTCTCTTGTCTGAGCTCGCTCCTTCGCATCACCGCCATGCATCTACCTCATCCTCGGCATCGTTCTTTCCACCTGCCCTCCAGAAATTTCGTCTCGCAGTCGGTATCAATGTTCCCATAACATCACCTGCCAATTCTCCGCCCTCTGACTTCGAAAGTCTACGTGGAAATGCCTACGGTATTTACAAGTCCGTTCTTATTCAACAACGCAACTTCTCCTTGCAATATCATTTTATGGAAGGCGTCTACTATATCTCTATACTCTCGCAGCTCTTTATTGGTGGTGTCCTCGCTTCATTTGGGCAGCTATCTCAAATATATCCGCAGGCAGTTCCTATATTGGGGGTTGCCAACACATGTTTAGCTGGAGTCCTAGGGCTCCTGAAGAGTCAAGGATTGCCCGATCGATTACGCAAAGACGAGTTTGAGATGCGAAAAGTCCAAGACTTTATCGAGGAATGCGATGCCAGGCTGGCAATTGGATGGGGAGAGACGATCAGTGAATCAGAGGTGGATGGTCTGATTAAGGAAGTTTTTGATCATTACAGTGTTGCGAGAGACACCGCGGAGATGAACAGACCGACCAATTACACATATCAGTCTGACGCAGATGACACTAGAAACGGAGGAGCGATGAACCTACAGCGCAAAGTGCGTTCTGAGTCGACAAATCGTACAAGTTCGATCGGAGGCAGGCAGAGTAATATTTCGGTTGGTGGGAATGGGAAATCTTTGCAAATTTATTAGTGTGCTCTGCGTATTTGGCCCACGCTTTCAGTTCCTCGCTACCCCTAGCTTCTTTTTCTCTGGAGGAGTTTCAATACCCTACAGGTTATCAAGATAACCTGTAATTACCAATTAATTCAAATTACCCGTTCAGACTTCATGATGAGACCTTGTTCTAGAGTTTTGCGACCTGAAAGTGAAATTGATAACCATTGCTATTGATCCCCGAACAACAAACAGGACAGGTCAATTTGACACCTAATTTGGACTGTTCGGGTTGCATGTAAGATGCAAGGAAGGAAGTATTGTGGTTACAACATTGAAATAAGGCTGAATTCGCGTCTGTACGAGCCACGATACAGATCAAGGTGAATGTACAGAACGAAATATTGAGAAACTGATAACAAAGTAGGAAAAAATCGCCGACGAGAGCTACTTGGTGGTCAAAACTAATTAGTATAGGCGATTTGCATGAGATTACAGACCCGTGAGCTACCTAATCTGTGTTGCAATCTAGCTCGAATGATTGCTCTAGACTTGTGAACATCTGGAGCATAAGATTGGATGGACTGCTTGAATAGCTTATGGAATAGCCCAACTGCATAGGGAGCTTTAGCAGTTTATAGCTAGAGCTTCCATTGTTACTACTATCCAATAAGTGCGAGCAGTATATATATTACGAGGCTAAAGTTACTCGCACGGAATGCCAACAGTGGAAAAATCAACGCACTGAACCTTATAAGAAGTAGTCAAGATAATAGAACAATCCGATGAATTCTTATCCATAGTGCAGTCAAAACGATTTCCATGACCGCCAATATTGGAGCCTCGGTGTCACGCGATATCTCATACTGTCAATCCGTACATCGTCCAGGCTTTTGACCTTTGAAGGGGGTAAGGGGTACCTGTGCCGCACTATACTGCACTCCAAGAATTTCAGGGACATGCATGAAGTTACAAGTATCGAACTTAGGTAATTCCCACACCCCACACTAAAAACCCACCACCTACCTAAATACGAGCATTAGAAATCAGAAATCCCCATATTTTGGGGAGAGCCCCAAATAATGTTTTCATTCATCATGATCATGACTTCATGTCATGAGAATCTCTCAAACTTCTGCCTTCGAGAACGAGCTCTTCAACGATGAATCCCTCGACTGGTCTCCAGTTTGCTCCTGAACGCCAACAACATCACTCCGAAGAGGAAGACTTAGGAAATCATGGTGTTCCAAATAACAAGACAGAAGACATGTCAACAAAGTCCACTTCATTACCATGTCGTCGAACCTTTCGCAGGTAGGGCTCCGTGAATAGAATTTTCCTCCTATCCATACTTTGCTAAATAGAGATGAAGACCTCGGGCAGGTAGAGCATGCGGGGTAAGTACCATCATCACTCTAGATGGCAGTCGATACTAACGGTATTCCTGGACAGATGTGCCATTCAAGAAGAGTATGAGATTTAACTTTGAATCATACTTCCATGTATATCATTGACGCGAACCAGGTGCGATGCGACGCAGGATCTCACGGAATCCCAGTGAGTATACACAATTCGCCAATTCCTTTGCTTTAGATGCCAACTTCAACAATGTACACTGATTCCAGCCGCAATTATTGTGTTTCGTCCCATGTACTCTTTTTACTTCCCTCTACAGCAATAACACCTAATTTTCATTATTCCTCACCAGGTTCGGTTCCTAATAGGCAATACTAACTCCACGATTTTGTAGTGTACAAATTGTGAAGCATTCTTCTTGGACTGCAATATTCCTCCGCGAAAGAAGAACGTGAGCAGGGAAGGAACGTCTGCCGGAAGAAGAAAGTCTGCCAGTTCATTGTTAGTACTCAGACCAAGATCTTGCTGAAATTTACCCCTCAAATTTTTGCTTTTGTATTCTTACACGAATATAGAGTCAAGCAGCGCAGTCATGTCGATGAGAACGGCGATGGAGAGGAGGAAAAGAATGATGATGATGATGAGCTTCCTCGGCCAGTCGCGTCAAATCACGATGATTTTGCCCCTCTGATTCTTCAAGCTGGTCACCATATCAAGCAGCAACCTGATAGTACCAAACAATACGTCAAATTGATAAGTCCATCAATTTCTTCATCGGCAATTGAAAATCCTGGAAAAGTAGCATACTTACAGGAGAAATCATCATTGGCAATGCTCATGAAGGACTATTGTGGCACAACGGATGCTGTGCATTATCCTCTACCGGAGGACGCTGCAAATCAACGCATGGCTACGAAAATGAACCCGGAAGAGATGGATATCCTTGCAAAGCGAGGTGCACTACAACTTCCTCCTCGAGATCTGTGTGAGGAATTGATTGATGCATATTTCAAATGGGTAGCTCCGGTCATTCCAATCATTAATAAATCGTGGTTCATGCAACGTTGGCACGACCTTGAAAATCAGCCTCCCTTACTTCTAATGCAAGCAATCTTATTAGCTGGATCCAGAGTTTGCACTACATCCATGCTGTTGGATGCAAATGGTTCCCCCATTCCAGCAGCAACAATATTTTATAAAAGAGCAAAAGCGCTCTATGATGCTGATTATGAGGAAGATCGGGTTGTTATAGTTCAGGCACTTATTCTTTTAGGATGGGTATGTTCTTGGTACCTTGTATTTGCGTCATTGATTAGACTACTAACTATTTCAAAATAGTACTGGGAAGAGCCAGGGGTGGTTACGAAAAATGTTTTCTATTGGAATGGACTGGCGACTACTATCGCTCAAGGATTCGGAATGCACCGAAATCCTAGTGGCTCTCGTCTCAGTCCCGCAGATAAAAGGCTTTGGAAAAGAATCTGGTGGACTTTATACATCAGAGATCGGTCAGTAGCAACCGCCCTTGGACGCCCAGCACATATCAATTTGAAAGATTCCGATTTAGAAATGATCCAGGAAGAAGATTTTGTTGACGATCACACGGGACCCGAGGATGAATTACAAGTGCAATTCTTTCTCCATTATGTGAAAATATGCGAGATCATGGATGACATACTCTTTCAGCATTACTCTTTACAATCCAAGAAGCATGGCAATAATTCTCTCATCCTACAGCAGTGCGATCAAGCTTTAAATGAATGGCTTCAGAATTGCCCCAGACAGATTCGATGGAATTCTTCGAACAACAACTTCTGGTCCTCGTATTTGTACTCCATATACCATACTACAAGGTGCCTCTTGTATCGTGCCTACTTGCCATCTGTCAAGTCGTCATTTGAACTTCACGAGAAGCTTGATATTTCACAACACCCTGCTTTTCAATCTGCAAGCGCAATTACTTCAGTTGCCGAAAATATGATTGCACGCAACGAGTTAAGGCATGCTCCTCCATTTTTGTAAGGACAAATGTCGCGTACACTAGATATTTTATGGTTGCTAATGATACTATAGAATATACTCTTTACTGTCTGCCCTGATCATGCATGTCTATGAACTACAAATCTATCTGCCATCAACAAATTCAGATGCTCGTAAAAGAATTTCCATTTGCATGTCTGCTCTGGACAAGCTCTCTGATGTATGGCTAGTCGCTAAGATGGTTAGAGGCCTTTTCGAGACGATTTTGAAGGCAGCAGGATTTGCAAATTATACCCTTGAGGGTACCAAACGTTTCAAGAAAATTGGTGAACATACAGTGCCTGTGCTTAGTTTCATTGAAGGCCCATCGTCATCATCACAATCAGCTAGAGAGGCCAAGGAAGACAGTTTTCCACTTACGCATTCTTTGCTAGCACACCAAAAAGCGACTCTAAATTTCGTATCAGGAAAGGGTACAAGTATTTTAAATGAGGGTCGAACATCAATTGGTAACAACGGCGGTGTTTCGCACACGAGCATACCATCTGCGCCACCAGTTGGACATCAATCTAATCAATCAATACATGGAGGTGAACATTTCGTCTCAGATGATTTGTGGCCTACTACCGCAATACCAGATCCAAACCAGGAAACTGTTCAATATCAAGACCCTAATTTTCCTGACAGCATCCATTACATATCTCCAGATCAGATGGCATACTGGATACAGCCGGACTTTCAACAAATGATTCCTTCGACTTTAGATGTCGCAGACTGGTAAGTTTCTGCCGTTTAGTATCTAGAGAGCAATCACTGATATGTGAGCAGGTTCGATTATTTTGGCATGCGATGAAGTGTTTTCCAAGTGAACTACTTCATTCGTTTTTATACTTCAAGATATGTAATCCAGTGAAACTATTTTTTGTCGCCTGTAGCATGATCCTATGAATCTGGGCTTCTCGTACATCCAGAATTCTAGATATGGACGACTTGAATGGCACAGACGATCGGGAATCGATCCCGAACAGTCAACCTCAAATATCAAAGGAGAGGTCGTTATGTATCAAAAGATTGAATGAACGTATTCGGTCAGCGGCCAATTGCGCAGTCAAATGCCAGATCGAGCTAAACAGGACTAACTGAAACGGTAGAAAGTTGCGATTGGCTGGCTAAACACGTTTTATATCTTGTTCTACTAGATATTTGTACTTATTGGAGCGTATTCAGCCCTCACCCTCCAGTATCTAGCACCTACCATTCTACTCGGTGGCATGACAGGGAGCAAAAGACCTTCTTCTGGCTTTCCCCAGATTTGCGTCATGTATCTATCATCTCGACCCATCATTGAATCACATTTAGCTTCTCCTGGCTTGATATTCGCAGAGGGTTTCGGATCTGGATTTGAATTCTGCCGTTTGGAATATATACAATCTCATTGGAAAATTCGTGACGTCTGACAGCGGCTGAAGAACAATGGTCAAAGGTGTTAAGTTTGGTGTATGGATCGGGGAAAGCTGCACACATGATGAGGCAGGTTCAGGTAACTATTCTTTGATGTCTAGTCCCTAAGAGAGAGACGGCAGAGTTGTAATGAGTTGCATGCCGAGCATCCAGAATTACGAATGATCAAATCTCAACCTTCATGAGTGGGAAACAAAATCATGACTGCGGAAAAAGTCTTGAGAACCCATGATCTGGATCATACAGCTTAGTAGAATTTATAACATACCTCGGTCGATTGGGCTTTCGTTCAAGCAAATTGATTTTCGAAGTATTATATCTATTGACAATCCGCGTCCAGCCCTATCATTCCAGTCTAGTCTTTCGGATCCCGTATTGTGGGGAAAGCCGCATGCGAGATGCTGCATTTCCTATGCACCAATCACTTACATGATCACTCAACCTGTTTTGTACCATCTGATGTTCTACGTTAATGTTTATTTGAAGTCCCTTACATGGCAAAAACACCTCGGCATGATATTGCAGAGTGGTTAGATGTTTCATACTGTGCTCAGGTAATTGCATAAAGTCATCATCGTATATGCTTCTTTTAATCCTATCATGGACACTCTCGTTAAAGATGCGATTTGCTCAGGGATCCTGTTTCAAGAAACAATTTACTCCACTTGCTTTCAGATCAAGAAATTTTTGGAAACTCATCGATAGATCATAGCTTAGACCAGACAAAACCCCATTTATATGAGATGAAAGGAGCAAAGTTATTTTGAGAAACTGCAATCTATGATCCCAATTCATCTTTGAACCTAACCCGTGGATCATGATCTACATGCAAGTGTCATGGGGCGGCAGTCATATTGGAAAATTGTGGGGAAACCTTGTCATAATTACATTGACTGATGTGAAAAAAACGTCTTGATTCTGGGGTTTTTTGCGAACCTCCTCCTCCTCCTCCTCCTTGGTATTCTTCAGAGTGCTTCTCTCAAATTTATGATGTATCCCTTGAAAAACAACAATGCGCCGAGGTATTTTCAGGTTCTTCAATGCGATGTCAACAAACCCTCAATAGACAGTTCAGATGATGATTGTAGAGAGGGGTGTGTACAGTTGTTGCATTCCATTGGAATGACATTGGAAATCAGAGATTGGATGAAAATACCCCGCATTCTTGGCTCACATCGGTTTGCATCTACGATGTGTAGACATGGAGCACTAACTCCCGGCATTGCAGACTCCAAGAACACCTCGGGACGACATCAGGACAGTGACATATCAATCTTGTGTATCTGCTTCTGCTAGAAGTCATATCAACATATTTTCAGTAGGAAGCAAAGCAATGTGGTAGAGTATTTGGTACCCACTTGGTACAACGGGAGAGCGTCTCTTCGCAAAAGGAATATTCAGCGAAAAGACCCGCTTTTCACCCCTTCATATATTCTAGACGAATACCTCGGGAATTTCAAGCTAGCAAGTGATGAGTTTGTTTTTAGGTGTTAGCTCAGTGTTTTGGGTAAGAATAATTGATGTAATGTGAGCCAAGTTAATGGGATGAAGCTGGCGAGACATACCAAGGAAGTGTATATATATATGAGCTTAGAATATCCTCTCATTTTTTGTTTATCAGTTTCATCTCATCTCATCTCTTCTCGTCTCTTCTGATTCTGTATCTCTCATCCTCACTGTTACTTCTCCCCTAAACACACCCAGCTTAATCCAGCTACTCGCCCAGAACACATCACTCAAAATGCATTCACCACTCGCACTACTCTCCCTCCTCTCCATCCTCTCCAATTCCCTCATCCACGCAAACCCTCTCCCTCTCCCCATTCCCGTACCCGAACCCTCCGCCGTCAACACAACCGCAGCCTGCACCGACATCCGCATCATCACCGCGCGCGCATCCACCGAAATGCCCGGCGAAGGTATCATCGGTTCCCTCGCTTCAGCCATCCAACTCGCTACTAGCAAATCAGTCACGCGGACTTCGGTCTCCTATCCGGCGCTGCTGGAACCTTACGCACCTAGTGTTGCAAGTGGTGTTGCGGCCATGAAGGCGGATATTATCGCGGCGGTTGATGCGTGTCCGTCGCAGAAAATTGTTCTTTTGGGATATTCTCAGGGTGGTGAGTTTCTTCTGATTTACGTCTTGTATATTTCTGGAATGCTGATTTGTGATGAATGTACAGCGGAATGTATCAGTGATACGCTTGGAGGTGGAGGCGGCGGAATACTGGGAACGAAAACTCCAGCGATTGACTCTGCGTATGGTTCGCATGTCAAAGCCGCTGTTATGGTATGTATTTCCTTCCTCTTCTATTTCTCTTTTTTAGCCGATGTTCTTCTCCTAAAGTTGACAACCATATCACATGATATCTAACAATCTCCTCAAATAGATGGGTGATCCTCGCTATATGGTCAATCAACAATCCTTCCACGTCGGAACCTGTTTCCAAAACGGACTCTTTCCCCGCTCGAGCGATCAATCGCTCACAGCCTATTCGAGTATCGTGAAATCGTACTGCGATTTTGGAGATCCGTTTTGTTGTTCGGGATTGGATACTTTGGCCCATTTGACATATGTGACGAAGTATCAGTCGTTGGCTTTGTCGTTTGTTTTGGGGAAGATCGCTTAAGCGGAAAAAGGGAAATAGTGAGTGGGGTGTGATGGAAGAAATCGATGAACTACGTCTACTTGGGTGACGATACGGTTTATGTTTCTGTGTTTTATATACATTTTTCCCTTCTTTGTATCTACCTCTTTTTTTTGATGATGAAGTCGCAGTAGGGGAATGGCATTCAACATGCTAATTATAAAATCTTTCTTCCATCTTTGAATCTTCTGAATTTGATATGTGACATGTGTGCGTGTGTGCGTGTGTGCATGTGTGTAAAAAGTTATACTATAGGGGTGATACTTCCGGAATCATGCACCCATACACTAAGATGCCATCCATTCACTTGTGATGTTTAGAGTTGGTACATATCGAGCTTATTGTATCACAGTCTCGAAATAGTAGTGATACAATTTCACGTCCAGAGGGAATCAAAACAATGTTCAATGAAAGATTCAACCCTAGAGTCTAACTTCGCAAAACCTATTTCTGTCGCTCTTCAAATGAAATTTGTGCCGGAAAACAATTGTAAGATCTTATATCATGTTTCGAAACCCCACAAGATCTAGCTCTATCTCCGGCCCAAAATTGATTTTGCAATCCAACCTGGATTTCTCCCGATAAAAGGACACCTCGCATAATAAAGCACAAGATTGTGATGAAGAGCCTGCCAAATACATCATAATTTTCGATTTTGAAAACGTTACACTAAACTCCGAAATTAAAGATTTTCAAGTGGAAATGCGTTGACCGAAAGAAAATAAGAGGCAATGAAGAAGGACCACTAAAATCAGGATCTCGATCTAGAGCTACTATTCTTGCGTTTCCTCGACTGTTGTCTCAAAAAGACCAGTTGCTCATATGATCTGAGCCTAAAATAACAAAAAATCCAGCGTTGAAGGTGGAAAGCACGAGGGATCTACAAGTAAGCGTTATGATAAGTTCAATCACAGCGAGTAGGCTATCCTGAACTACCATCAATTCCAATCCATACCAAGCTTTTTACACAGGACACTGTAGATGAATCCATTCCGGACAATAAACAAAGACTTTCGCCTCTCCGTATCCACAACTAAATTATCTAACCAGCCGGGGCCCAAACTTAGGGGTTCCTCCTCCGCGTTTGAATACTCATTCTTTTCCCTGCCGATTTGTCGTTTGGAGCCTTTGACATAGCGGAGATTTTTGAATTCAATGAATCTCCAGGTCTTGCTACCTTTGTAACCGCTGCGTACCTCTAGCCGTACCGATACCAATGGCTCCTTCGCCCACTACGTTAAACCAATCGTAGGGAGAGATGATTTTAAATTAGAGTAAGTATACAATGGAACTTTTTATCGGAAACAAATGCCCAGTGTGAGACGATCTAGTATCATGGGTTCACTGGACTTGCTACCCATGATGAAGACTCTGAGGAGTTGACGGATAGACTTCTCAGCGGGATTTTGTTAGTTAGAGTGTATCAAAACAGCTTTCTGGAATTACAAAATTGGTATTGGGAAACTTCTTTATACGTTCTGTTGACTTTGAATCCCCTTTTAAGAAGTTAGCCAAGCCTTAAAACATACAATTTGGATGAAAAGAATGGTTCTACCATTTTATCAAACTTTAAGAGAATAATTCCGGTGGAGATAATCAGGGGTAGTGATCAAGGGACGGAGATGAAGGGGGATGCTTTTAATGATAGAAATTTCCTCGCTTGTCAGTTTGATTGCTAGTGAACTTATGACACTGAGAGAAATGGGAAAATAATTTGCAAGATGAGGGGTAATCACTAGATGGCTATTGATCCCCAAGTTAGACGTCCTCATTCATTGTAATTTGCATTATCAAATTCAAGGGAGCTCTCATATATTAACAGCAGAGCTAGGTAGGTAGACAGAAAAGACGTGATGTCAATCTACCGACAAGAGATCATGATAAAATTGCTTCAACATACTCCTGCGGGACTGAGACTTGAAATATTGTACAATTTCCCATCCCAATGCAAAACTGAGAAAATGAGATGTCAGTCTTCGGTCTCTACTCTCCTGTCTCAACTTGTAGACTACTTCAAGCAGAAATTTGATGATTACCAGACAGCCAAGTCCCAGATTGACTCCTCTAATAAGACGCATCATTCAAGCTTTGTATATCTTATACTCGATGTAGAGAATAACAATCACAATCAACATGCTTAGCACCTCCCTTACCAACAATTTCCTAGTCCTGAAACATCTTTACAGAAACTGTGAATACATGAGCATGAAAGTGGATATTTATTAGTGAGTGATGAGTCAAGAGCTTCAATATTGTAGAACACGCTGTCACAAGTTCCTCCTTCTTTCCTCTGGCGTTCTATGCAAGTCTTGATTTCAATGTCAATACCATGAGAATTTATTTGATTTATCGACCACTGGATTATATACACTTGTGTACCTAGGTATTCAGTAATACTTCAATCAAAGCAATCAAATCAGTGGCTAAAAAAGTTCAACAAGAAGATATTATTGAGTCCACCCTCGAGCGAGAGACGTGACAGAATTGAATAAAAAATCAGAGACTCAAGAAACTTTAGGTTTAATCACAAATTGGCATGTCGTATAAATGATTGAAACTCTTTAGTCATATTTTAGAGGAAATAAAAGATCGAGGAAAATGTGTGACACCAAGTCTCCATTTGATAGCAACTAAGCGGTATATCGACCTAGTAGTTATCGATGTGCTTTTGTCAATCTTTCATTGACCCAAAAGCATTCTTCTCAAACCTGATGATGAGTTATTGATATATTATTGAATTTTCATTTTCCTTTGGTTAAATACCGTTTTTGAAATTAACGCAAGCAATTTATAGAAACCTGAATTGAGCTCGAATTCATGGATGAGTCGGTGACTTCAAAGACAACTCGCCCTTGCACTGCTTGTCTTACTCTGAGTATCTCCATGAGAATTCATATACTTCCAATATAGGTCAATCGACTTTCTGAACTCCGTTCCTAATCGCCACCTCAATGAACACCATTTAATAAAGTTTCACCCTCAGCACTATTTCCTCCTTCCCCATCACCCTCCAAAATCCAATCCCTAACCGCACCCTTCCAGTCACTAACCCTTCCATCCCCAACTTTCACACTAACAACCCTAACCTCCTCTCCCTCCACAAACACTCTTCCCCCATCTCCCTCTCCAGCTCTAACTCCCTCCTCCCCAAGAAAAACACAATTCTCCAAATGTTTCTCCCTCAACCATTTTTCCTCCTCTCCTCCCCTTTCGACTATCCTCGCCTCCCCATTAATCGTGGCACTAATACTACTAATCGCACTCGTATTCAACCCTATCAACATTTCCGCCAAACTGCTTCTCCCCCCCGCGTTCCGCGGCGGACTCGTAGCTCTGTTTCCTGTGGGCGGCCTATGCGAGACCCAATCGTGGACTAATAACGAAACTTGTGGGTTTTCGAGGAGATTGTGGGTTTTCTTCGAGGAGGGATTCGTCGTCATTATGATGGTGGGATAGGGAGACCAGGGGGTGCTGGGCAGATAGGTATAGTTCATGAGAGAAACGTGAGGACGGAGAGATGTGCATGTTGCGAGATGGAGCTACATATTATACATTATCAGTGTTGCTCATGAAGAAGATGTAATTGAGAAAGGTGACGACGTACAAATCTAGCATTTTCTAAACATTGAACTACTTCCGATGGTAAAGTTCTCGAGACTTGTAGATTGGTGGTGCCAGCTGAGGCTTCGTAATTCAAAGGAGCTTCCGCCATGATATCGTTGTGCCAGTGTATTTTTGAGATGTAATTTAAATTTAATTGTGATTTCTATATTCATGAAAAGTCGAAGCTGACGAGTACCGATGAGAGAGAAGCTTAAGATGAAAGAGGAGATCGGGCATGGCGGGGCATTACCTGATCTGATCTTAATGATGATGTCTGATTACATAATATTCGATAAGCTCATATCTTCATATCGAACTGATCGCAAAATGTCTAAAGCAATGGATTTCTACAACTTCATTCACATATTCCCAGTTTCATAAAACGGATAGAGGAAGTTTCCTCTATTGCTGCCATAAATATGTGTACCTTGATCAATGTAAGTACAAAGTAAAAAGGATAAGATTTGGGCTTATTTGCAGCCAATTTTGAAAAGCTCTTATCTAATCTCCTCTACAACCTTTCTTTCATTCTTGTCAAATTTTGCATTACTCTTTTCTTTCGCATTGAAAGTCCTCGTTGCGGAATACTCTGTCGCATTCATTTTCTCTCATGCTACTCTCATTGTCATATTGATCTCCTTTCTTTCCTCATGATTACCAAATCATGATTCCTTTACCTCCTCCCTCAGTCCGGAGCAATTTCATCCGCCACATTCATCTCAGCGGCGTTACCCCCTTCCACATTGCTCAAACCATTCAATCCACGCTCGTATCCAAGTTGCTTGATTATAAAAAGGGTATGCCTATTCTGACATCACATTCCCCTTCTGTCTCCTCTCCTACCATAATACTAATCCTGCGCGCAGAATTCTCCGCTCAGCAAGATCCCGACCTCAAACCACCTGCGCCAATTCCCACAGTCCTCACATTCCAACCCACGCCCGTCTACACCACCGGACGGCGCGAACTCCAAACGCCCCTCTCAGAACCCTTCCTCAAATCTCTTCGCGAACCATTTCTTCCCCTCTCAACCACCCATCTCCCCACCATCCGCAAACCATTCAGCACCTCTTCCAAGAAAGAACAAATAGCTGACGTGGTGCAAACCCCTCGCGGCGGCCTCATCACATTCCACGGTCCTGGCCAACTAGTCATCTATCCCATCATCGACTTACTCGCATCTCGCAACCTCGGCGCAAAATGCTACGTAAACCTCCTCGAAGAATCCACCATCCGACTCCTCCACAAAATGGGCCTGGAGATCCTCGGACGCACAGAGAATCCCGGAGTCTGGTTGAACGAAGGCGAAAAGATCGCAAGTCTCGGGGTTCACTTACGGAGAAACGTGAGTAGCTACGGCGTAGGACTGAACATGATCATGGAACGAGGCTGGTGGGATCGCATCACGGCCTGCGGGCTCGACGGCAAAAAAATCGTCGGCATCGATGAACAAATCCCCGATATAGCAAAACGAGTTTCTGCCAATCGGCAAGAGAACTGGCGCTCCTCATACAAAGCCATGTTAGAGAACGGAGCCGCGGTGGCACAAACATGGGTCGACGAATTTGCCGCAGGACTAGGACGACTCGACCGCGGCGAGAAGTGCGGGGGGAGTAAAACCGCTAGCGAAAATGATATCATATCTACATCGGATGAAACGACTACGCTGGGAAATGTAAATGGGACGCATTGGACGGGGTGGGAAGATATGCCGGAATCAGTGAGAAATTTGATTCCATTTGATATACGCGGAGGAAATGGATTGAATATTAGTACGGGAGGGGGATATGTGGAATATCGGCAGTGGAGAGGAGAGGAGAAGCGAATAGATGGATTTGAGAGGGAATTCTAGGTAATTACCTAGGACTTGGTATCATCTAAGTATAAGTTTTCTTATTCTTGCACTTACTCTTATTTTATTTTATAAGATGAATATTTCGAGTGTAGTAGATGAAATGAAATGAAATAATAAGGAAATGAGATAAAAAGGAAAAAAGGAAATAAGGAGTTATATATTATATCTATCTACCTATCTACCTACCTAGATATCTATCTAAACTAAACCCCTCGTAAAGTATAAATCTAGAAATACGTAGACATCTTTTATCTTCTCCCTCTCTCTTTTCCAAGGTTCCTCCCTCTAAGATCAAACAGTAAGCAAACAGCAAGCAAGCAAGCAAGCAATCAAGCAGCCAAGCGAGAATTGAAAAGTATTCATTTCATAGATATCATTATGTGAATCACTAGGTAGATATACCTAATCTACTCTCAATTTTTCAATTTTCTTCTCTTCTAGGTTTTTCTTCTAGGTTTTTCTTCTAGGTTTTTCTTCTAGGTTTTTCTTCTAGGTTTTCCTTCTAGGTTTTCCTTCTAGGTTTTTTCTTCTTATTCCCTTGTAAATAATAGATAGGGAAGGGAAGGGAAGGGAAAGATCATAACTAGGTACAAATGAAGGGGGGTGAATAACCGAATAAATCTTAATTTCCTCTTATCCCATGTCCTCTCATCCTATCTCCTCTCATCTCATCTCCTCTTATTTCATCTCCTCTTATCCCATCTCCTCTCATCCCATCTCCTCTTATCCCATCTCCTTTCATCCCATTAAGCTACCTCATCATTCATTCATTCATTCATTCATTCATTCATTCATTCATTTATTCATACAAACACGAATCACTTTATAATCATCTATTTGAAGACTCGTAAAAGAATTTTCATGCATTAATAATAGAACAGCTAGTTAACATTAAGGTATTATTACAAGCACCCACAAAACACGTGGTGAAGAAAGAAAGAAACAAACAAACTCCCCAACCTCATTCAATCATCCACTATTATTATCGCTAATGTGAATCTTCGCGAGATCCCCTGACACCATCGTAGCCGCTAATACGGATTTCCCAGTCCATTCATGAGTTCATGTATATCCATCCAACCGAAAGCTAATCGTGGATATCGATCAATGGTTACTCATTCGTATCCATTCCGGTCGCAATTTTGTCATCCAAATGGGTCGACGTCGTGCTACACATCACAAAATTGTGAGCATTGGCCTCGTCAAAAATGAAGATGTGCATTTAAGCATAATCATCCTTGACAACCCGACGCTGACTCTCGTTTCTGGTGAAGGAGCTATCGTCTCCACGAGTAGCGCGTCGCTCGCGTTGGTTGCGGTAGAATGAAAACATACCGCCGCCACCAGTAGTACCTGCTGCTTCAATGGGAGCATCACGAACAGCGGATGGCTGGCTATCTCGGCGGCTATCTCGGCGGCTATCTCGGCGGCGATCTCGGCGACTGCTACCTACGGTTCCTCCAACACAAAGGAGAAGAGCAGAGATGGCTAAGCATGCCCATGCTGCCCAAGTGAAACCGAAGGCATAGCGACCGAGACTCGCATTCATATCTGAGCGACGGAACTGGTTGCGGGCTTTGACGAATTCGGCACTGTCAATTGATTAGATGTGATGAATTACATGACGAGGGTGAAAATAACTTACGTCATCAACGAAGCTCCAAGGGTGAACCAAAAGAGAGCTACCATTGACAAAACAGATCCGGCAAAGGATGCTGCTCTTCCGGTCGCTGCTAAGAGCGAAACAAAGAATGCGAAGACTGCGAACAGGAGTCCCATGAGATAAAACACCCATCCAAATCTCCACATGTAGAAGTAAGAGAAGCTAGTGGTGGATTTTGCATGCGAACTATATGATATTAGTTACCATCGCAAATTTCTAGATTGAGCACCACTTACCCAAGGAGACTAGATGGAGCGCCAGAACCACCTCCCACCCAGGCATAACCGAAGGGAAGAGCTGGTACTGATTTACCACAATCGGTATTTCCGGCTCCACAGACCCTGAAGAAATTCCATTGCGACACGGGTCTGGCCCCGGCAATACTTGAAGTGTCGGCTGTGAGAAATTGTGTTTTGTCCAAAGGAGTGGTGCCTGTGATGCCACCCAATATCACAAAAAACATAAACATGATCGAAGCACCGAGGAGGACCAAGGAGACCAAGGCCATGATGCCACCTGCAATTGATTGATGATTAGCTACTCTTCCTGAAAAGATTGGGTGGTGTAACCAAGGATCTTGGAGAGAGAGATGAGAACTTACGAGCCGCCATGATGGAAAAAGGTAATTAATTGAAAGGTATTAAGAGGATTATCTTGACTTGAGCAAGAGGAATGCAATGCGATTGTGAAGAATGATGGGAAACTATACAAAATGCCATGTTAGCCTCTCACATTCTCTAATCCAGCCTATCGCAGAAATGAGCTGTAAGGAAAATGGCCAGTGTCGTACAAGCGATACCTTGCAGATCGGTATCATGTATCGCAGTATAATCAAATCAAATCAATTGAATGAAAGGGAAATTACTTACTCCAGATGAAGGGTATCAAAATCGAGCAAGAGTACCAAGATTGCACGGAAAGGATAGATGGAGGAATAGATTGAGGAAAAATGGAATGTTTGTATGAAAGGAAAGAAGAAGATTGAAAGACAAAGCAATGGAAAGCTTTTAATAAGAGATGAAAATTTAGTACATCAAGTATATTTCATGTGCTAAGAACCAAGTGGAGGTGGGAGCGGGCGGCAGTTACGGCGATGACGATAGCAAGTTAGCACCCACTAGTAAATATTTGGTTAAGTGAGTTTAGTTTGACTTGACGACTTGACGACAGGAAAGTTGAAAGTTGAAAGTTGAATTGGATGTTGAATTGATGTAATTGATAATGACCAAGAACTTAGTCAGTAGAATGGGAGAGGAAAGGAAAGGAAAGGAACTATGAGGTGGAGGTGAAGGTGGATGTGGATGTGGAGGTGAAGATGGATGTGGAGGTTGATGATGGCAGTGATGTGATATGATATGATTGATGTCTATGTGTATATGTATATGTATAATTCGTGTATGTCAATAATTTAGCTAGACATTGCGCTTGGCTGTTTCTGTTTCTGTTTCTGTTTCTATTTCTTCTTCATCTATCTTTTCACTCCATACAGATACAGGTCAAACAAAGATATTGCACAGAATTGATGTCATCTAGGGTAGGGGTAGACTTGGATTTTATTTTATTTTCTTTTCTTTTATTTTCTTATTTTTTCCCTTATGTCTTTCTCCCGTCTTCTTTCTTTGTAATTACGTTCCATTTTCTTCTTCAATTCACGTGCCGTGCCGTGCCGTACCTTGGTTGATGTTGATGTTGATGTTGATGTTGATGTTGACCTCATTGCCATTTTCCTTTCCAATACGAATGAATCCATACATGCAGAACGGAAAACGATTGTCGAAAGTGCTTTGACGCTGATTACATATGCAATTTACCGATGAAGCTGTTGACATTTGGATATTTGGATGATGTGGCTGAGGGACGTGATCGATCATACGTCATAATGGAGTGACTAGGGACCGACTAGTTACTTTACTAGCTAGCTAATCAATCCACTGCACTGATCGACATCTGGGAAGATCCACGATCCACCCAACCGATCTAAGGTTAAAGAAGAGTGAAGTAAGAAGTAGGAAGAGTGAAGAGTGAAGAGTGAAGAGTGAAGAGTGAAGAGTGAAGTAAGAAGAGTGAAGAGTGAAGAGTGAAGTAAGAAGAAGCTTTGACTTTATTTTTTATTTTTCTTTCCTTGTTGATATGAGTACGTGAGTGATGTTGATAGTGATGGTGATGTCCATAAGTAATCCAATAGTATCGATACCTACCTACCTAGTAGGTACTTAGTTCATCTGATAACCTGATTTTCCACCGGAATTACTAGGTAATCAAGTTATTGCGACTGTACGATGATTCGATGATAGAAACTACCCCTCCCCTCCTCTTGGCGATTGGACGACCTTTGAATTCTAGAATGTCGAATGTCTTGATTATCTCATACCCGTCGATTAAGCACAAGGAGTGGTGTCAATATCACAGAAACGTGACTATCACGAGGACTAGTTTGTAGGTAGTGAGCGGAACCGTTTGCAGCCGGACAATAATGGGAAGGGGAAGAAGGCTTCCTCACCGGTAGCTTCCTTCTATCCCGCGTACCTCGCTACTTGGTTATATAGCCAGCTATGAATGCAAATACTCGGTACAATTGATATCTTACTCTCTGGCTCAAGGGTCGAAGCTCAATTATTTGATATTTGATATTTGATCTTACCAATAGTCAACGACTACTTGATGATACGGAGTAAATACTTAGTAATTAGTAATATCACTTCACAATTCCCTCTTCTTCGATCAAATAGAACTCGTGACTTCCCCGCATTTCAGAAAGAGAAATGAACTCAGGGATACTAAAATACCTGGTATTTATCTGTAGGCAATTCTTGTTTACAAATATACCACACGTGATTGGTTCTTTATGCTTTTTATCTGCATCTCCCATTAATCATCATATGTACGATATGATACCCAATGCTCTCTTCTTCCTGGGTCCATCGAGATACACGATAATTACGAGTTTAAGATACGAAGTACATACCTACCTAGGTAATTAAAGATAGCTGGAGGTATGTGAAGTGGGGTATTACTAATCACAATTAGATAGAAGAATACCTAGTATTTGACTCTACGGAGAAAAGCATAGGTAGCTATAAAATATTATAAAATCGAGCGCAGCGAGGACTGGGGGTTTGGGGGCTTGCCCCCATCTAAAAGATATATATCATCGACTGGAGCAAATCATTCATTCTAATCAGGACGATATCTTTCTCAATTTCAATGGTAAAGAATGAGACATTAATCCAATGGCAGAATAAATAACCCAAGGCGGTGAGGTAATTGAAGAATGAAATGAATTATTGACGAGGACAACACCTTGTTATTACTTCTCATTTCTCAATATCATATCATTTTCGAGACCATAAGGAACCATCCTACTTGTCTATATATCAATCTGATATATCCAGAAATACACAAACGGTTGCGAAAAAGGCATGACATTATTGACATATTCACGCAATAGAAAGGAATAGCCAAGCATCTCACGATAAATTCGAACGGGGATTCTTACTCTTTTCAATTCAGATGCATCTCAACTTGAAGTGATTCTTATCTTGATAATTCAACATGTCTTATTGAAGGAGAATCTAAAGAAGCTCGCCAATCTGCAAAAGTCTGGCAGAAAGAAATGATCAAAAGATACTATCAATCAAATCGACAATCTTTTACTCTCACGAGGTTTCAGTCTGCATATCATCGTTCGATGAAGCATTAGAAAGTATCGGATCCGAATCAAACCATCTGTCTAGTTTACCCAGATGCTTCCAAGACAATCATTTTTCAAAAATGAGAAACGTTACAAACACTCGGCGCGCAAAGGGCAAAAATCAAATTCATGCAGGGACAATCAATACCCTACCACATGATTCTACTACGAATCTCCGAAGCACTACACTACTGTAATGGCTATATACAAATCTCAACATCGTTTAAAGTAAATCCGCAAGGATACGGATCATCCCCGAACCCTTACAGCACCCCATTTCAACACAACCCCCTCGGTCCGTTCCGAACGGGAAAACTACATCCCACCTATAAACATCTCGGTCCCAAGCTTCCATCCTTCACCATACGATAACCGAGTCTCTGGGACACAATCCGGGTCGTGCATCTTCCGGGGTAAGAT
Source organism: Botrytis tulipae (assembly GCA_004786125.1). NCBI lineage: Eukaryota > Fungi > Ascomycota > Leotiomycetes > Helotiales > Sclerotiniaceae > Botrytis > Botrytis tulipae. The sequence continues at coordinate 23,780 of PQXH01000038.1, forward strand.
TTCAGGAAGGTAGATTTAAAGATGGAAATCTGACATACTCTTTTGGAAGTATCTCCGTTGCTTATGCATCGGATAGATACGAATCGAGTAAGGGTCGGAGACTCTTCAATGCCACGCATACTAGATAGGAGATTGTGTGTAACGGTGCGGTGGATAGCCGAGTGGACTTGAGTACTAGGTAGGTATATAAACCTTGCGGCAGGAGATCGACACATCTTGGATAAATCCACTTGGATTGAAGGATTCTTAGGGCTAGATTTTACCCGTTTTTATGAATGGATGGATGGGTGGATGGATGGAATGTAAGTTTGTAATAGATTTATTATTTTCGGTCATAATCTTCGGGGAAGTCTCCCTAGGGCTTTCTGCAAATATATCTTTTCCGAGATCCCCGGTGTGGATTGTTTTTTTTTTGTTTTTACACTTTCACCTCAAGGGTTGGAAAGTTAATAGTAGAGGAATTACTAGGTAGAGATGGATCTTGAGAGAATTGATGGATTTAATCACTCAAGTGAATTTCATATCTCAAATAGATTCAATATTCCACGCGGATTAACCTAATCACTCAGGTGAATACGATCTTTCAAGCGCGTTTAACATCTCTATGAATTTAATCGCTCATGTATATCCTGGAGATTTCTGATTAATGATAGTTTATATTGAGTGTCTTGACAAAGTTCCGTTTATTTGATATTATATCTTATATCTAATCCCTAATCTCTACGATCTACTCATTCCTCAAATATATATCTAGTCAAGCTCTATTCTTAAAAATATAATACAATTACATCATATTACTAGATAATATAGTATAGTATAGTATATACTAACCTCTTCCTAGCGGATAATATCGAATCGAGATATTAATACATGTATATTAATAGAATTCTATATTATAGATTAAAATAAAGCTACTTGGATATCTCCCCCCCTTGTATCGAAATATCGAAATATCGAAATATTGAAATATTGAAATATTGAAATGTTCGAGGATATAATTCTTCGTATTTTTTGGTGTGTGATATATGTTGTATATATATGTTTTTGAATTTATGTGTTTATTTATCTGGGTATATTTATCGGAGTATATGAGTGGTGGAAAGCTGGGGGTTTATTATGGATTGTTTGTTATGAATTGTGAATTGTAAAGAATTTTGAAATTTGAGGTTTGGGGTTTGGTTTTAAGGGTTTGGTTTTGATTTAAGTTGGAATTGAAGTTGGAATTGAAGTTGGAATTGAAGTTGGAATTGAAGTTGGAATTGAAGTTGTGGGTAGTGAGATGGGGTGGATGGGGTTTTGAAATGGTTGGGGAGAAGGGAGAAGTGAAATGTGAGAAGTATGATGTATCTATTTGTTATTAGTATTTAATATATGTATATATGTATAAGAGTATTATAATGTTAGGATATGTGAAGTTAGGATATGTGAAGTTAGGATATGTGAAGTTAGGATATGTGAAGTTAGGATATGTGAAGTTAAACATGTGAAGTTAAATATAGGAGAGTGTACGTGTGTGGAGTGGGTTGAATGATTGGTTTTTTAGTTGGATAGTTGTAGTTGTTGAGATGGTAGGATATTGTTATTGGGTTGGTTGGTTGTAGTTGAACAAATGGCTGTTGGAGTTGTTTTTGGGGTAGTTGTTAAAGTAGTTGTTGAAGTAGTTATTGGGGTAGTTGTTGGGATAGAGTGAGGAGGGGGGAAGTGAGGAGGGATAGGGGATTGATTATAAAGGTTTGAGGATTATGGGGGTTGGGGGATTTGTAGTATTTTGGAATAGGGGGAAAAAAGAGAAAAAGAAAGAAAAAAGGTAGAAATGAGGAAAGAAAAGAAAAGAGGTAGGAATAAGAAGAAAAAAGGAGAGACGTAGAAATGAGAAGAGAGAATAAAGAGATGAGAGGAATAGAGAGGTGGAAATAGAGAGTATAAGGAGATGAGTATTAAGTATTGAGTATTAAGTATAGAATATTGAATATTAAAAATAGAATAATCAGTATTAAAAGAATCTTTAAAAATAAATAATAATATTTTTATATATTGTGTGATTTGTATATAGATAGATTGATTAATAGATAGATAGATAGATAGATAGATAGATAGATAGATAGATAGATGAGATTGAAGATTGGAGTAATAGGGGTAGTAGATGTGAATGGAAATGAGAGATAGGGATAGAAATTGTGGATATAGAGAGAATGGAAATAAGGGATGTGGAAATGAGGGATATGGAAATAGGAGATGAGTTGATTTGATTTTGTAGATTTTGGGGTGGAGAGGAGGAGTGGAGAAGAAGGGAAGGGGGAGAGAGAGAGAAGGGAGGGGTTAAGAGAGAAGGTTTGGGTTTGGGTTTGGGTTTGGGTTTGGGGTGCTGGTGGTGGTAGTTCTTTAATGGAGATTTAATAGAGATGAGATGAGATGAGATAGGTAGTATAAGATAGGATAGTTTGAAATAGTATTCTAGGAATGATATCTAAGAAATAAGATTCAAAAAATCAAATCTACAAAACATCAAATCTACAAAACATCACAATCATCATGAATTCCATCAAGTTTGATATAAATATATATTCAACATCAAAAGTAGGAAGCGAAAGTAACAAGCGAAATCCCTTCTTTATTCACAAATATTCGTAATACCAGATACCATGCATCTTCTCGACTCGATATTCTTACTCTTTTATCGAAGGATCTAGCGAGAGAGAGAGAGAGAGAGAAAGAGAGAGAGAGAAAGAGAGAGAGAGAAAGAGAGAGATGAGTTTCTGAATATTGAATACTGGACACTGAACACCGAGGAGAGCTATTTGAAAAATTCAATACTGAGAGGCTAGGAGCTTGAAATTTCGAAGGAAAAGAGGGTTGGGGTTGCGGGGATATACAATACGAATAGAAAGGAATTGCCAGGAAATTCCCGAGGAAAGGATCAAGTGGGATTTAAAGTTTGGGATACGGTCGAGTGCTGGATACTTGGATATGAAATATGAATAGGTGGTTTATAAATAAAGAAGTAAGGAGATGGGAGATGTAAAGTTTAGGATTATTATTATTATTATTATTATTTTGCTGAAGGTTTAGACGATATTGTGTATTATGTATTAGATATTCTTGTGATCTCTCTAGTGCTTATCGTTCATCCGTCAATATACTATAGATACTACAAATATCCTGTATACTATTTCCTCCATATAATGATTTTATAACGGGAGAAATACTACGCTCCATATCAAATTCCTTATTCTTCATTTCCCTGAAGTAGAAGAATACAAAACTATCTTGGAGGTTACTCGAGGAAGATTGAATGATTTACTCGCGTTGAATTTCTAGAATAGTTAGAGTAAATATTGATAGTACTTACTATTCTATTATTTACAATATTAATATTAATATTAATATTAATATTAATATTAATATTAATATCAATATCAATATCAAATCACACAGATAGACAGACAGACAGACAAGACTAAGACATCACTCACTCACTACTATGAGAGTTGTTATACAAGTAGCTAAAATATTCATCATAGCAATTGATCAATACTCGATACTCGATGAATGAGTATCCCCCCGAACTTCCATTGAGCTTATACATAAATATATTCGGATGTAGATGTAGAAACACTTTCTTGATTCCTTCTACTATTTAGTGTTCAACTTTTTAATAGTATCTTGATAGCTCGGTAGGTATTAATTCATCGCTTAGAATCTCCAAGCGAGCTGGAGTTGAGCTATCTAGGTAGTTAGATATATATAAATATTAGCAAGAGAATTAATAACTAACAATCAACATATAGCTCCATAAGTATTTGAGATGAAAATTGTTTGAATCGAGGCTAGGAGTAGGAAATTCTTAATTTATTATTTAGTCTATCTATCTATTCATCTACAAATAATCCTACGCTGAATGCGTATCGAAACGCTTATTTGATATATCTGATTAAATTACATGAATTGAAGTAAAGAAGAAAACAAAAACTTGTGAAACCCTATTTCTCCTAGTCATCATAAGTCCAAGTCATCTATAATATTTCCCATCCCATCCTATCCTGCTCTATACAAGATTTCTCGCACTGTTTAGCCCGAGATTCTAATAATGATTTGGACCTAGAGTTTGTTGATTTCCTTAGTTTCAAATTCAGGATATTTTCACTCTCCTTTTCTTCTCGGAAAAGAAGTAGGAATATAAATAGAAAGAAAGAAGAAAAAAGAAAAGATGATAACTACATTTCCTCGAATAAATGAATCTTAAAGAAAGGAGGCTAGGATATAACACATTCCTCACTTCTGTAGAAGTAATATAGAAAATCTCCTGTGCATAAGTACTTAGCTATCCTCATTAGTGTATACTTCCCAAAATCCAATTTCATTAGATCCTCCTCCTCATTAATCCACAGCCAACCCCGCGTTTTATCATCTCTCGCTGGATATCCAAGTAAGTATCTAGATATCTATCTATATTTATTAAAAAGCCTTTCCTTTCAAATATGATTTCCTATCTCCAAATTCCCAAACCTCAATTTCGCAGACAAATTCATATAATCTTATAAATAAGTCTTCCAAAACAAATTCCACATCTATGACAATTTACTAAACCCTCAATATCCTCTTTTTATTTACCTATAACTAACCCTCTTTCCAAAAAACCAATCTATTATATAGAGTCCCTTCTCCCCTTCCTTTCCCCTTCCTTTCCCCTTCCTTTCCCCTTCCTCTCCTCTTCCTCTCCCTTTCCTCTTCTCTTCCTCTCCCCTTTCTCTTCTCTTCCTTTCCCCTTTCTCTTCTCTTCCTTTCCCCTTCCTTTCCACTATCCTGCTGCTTCCTCTTCCCTTCCTCTCCCCTTCCTCTCCACTACCCCGCTGCTTCCTAGCCCCAGCCCCATATCCACATCCATCCATCCATTCATCTCAGCAAACTCACTCCACGATATCCATCCAGATACCTAGATATACATAGAACATACTTCATACATCATCCCAATAATTACAATTACAATCACAATCACAATTACAAACTATTACTTAAATTTCTAGATATATATATATAGATAGATATCCGAATCAGTATATACATGTGAAATAACTCGGGGTAGGTACCCTACCGTCCCAGTCCCCAACTCCACATCAAGCAATCTATAAACCCACCACCAACAAATAGATATCCATACTACTGTACCCAAACCCTCAAAGAACTCCTCGCAATTTCACAAAACCAGGTCTCGTTAATTCAACAACCATTCATTCATTTATTCATTCACACCCAAGGTCATCCATCATCACATTATCACATAAAAACTCCATCCCCGAAATCCCCATCCCCATCCCCATCCCCATCCCATCCCGACCTTTTCCCGCAACCATACATACATACACATCTACAACCGGTATAGTGCCCCTCATATATACAGTATGACCGGAGGCACTCGGCTAATTCCACACTTCTGCGATCTAGATCCGAAAAGCCCATCTGCAACAATCCATAATCCACACGCAAGCTGTGAAATTACATCATTCCCGAAGTTCTTCAAACTTACCGGTAATTTTGTTGTATACTAGGTAGATAGGTGTATAGATATATTACTAAATCCTAACTTCATAATTAATCATCCGGAATCTGAAAATCCACATACATTCCACATCTTCTCTTTCTCGTTCTCGTCTCGTCTGAGAGGCGAGTCGAGTCGTCTCTGCTCTTTCGTGGTGGTCTCTGAATAGATAATTTCACATTCGAGTTATCCGTTTATATACTAGGTACTCGAGTATTCATCCATATCAATATATACCTACCTATGTATACATAATTTACATACAATACATAAATAACCTCCTCAACCCAGATTTTCGATCTCCTTCTCATCTCATCACATAACATCACATCATCACACTCCTCTACAACCTCCCCTACCCCACCCCAACCCCTACCCCCACCCCCCTCTCCACCTTCTAGATCTCATCTAAAATCTCGATCTTACCCGCCGGGGAACCCTATTAGTTCCCGTTGATTACATCCATCCATCGATTAATCAATTGAATTATTCCTCTTCCATCTTTCTATCTTTTCTGTCTACTCATGATTCATTATTCATTATTCATTATTCGTCCATACACCTAACCTAATCCATCCGTCCATGTATCCCATATCCATCATATCCATCAAATCCATCCACTCCCCTACTCTACCTTACCGGCCCTACCTATCCACTCTCCTACCCTACCTTACACTCAGGTACCCTACCCTCCCCCGAAATTCCCCCAATAAATCCAATTCCAAATCCAAACCCACAGAACCCAATCAATCCCACCCTACAAATCTAAAGCCTACTATACCTCTATTACATATATATATATGTATTTTCTACTCTACCCTATACAATCCACCAATCCAACCCACCAATCCACCAACCATATATGCACCTATCCACCTATCAACAGATAAAAGTCTTCCTTCGTCAATTCTCCCATTAAGATATTCAAACCTGCCCACTGCTTGAACACTCCTCATTTCGTTTCATTCCATTTGATCTCATCTCACCTTGTCTCATATAACATCTCTCAGCACATACAACATCTTTAGCATATATCAAACCATATACCATAATCCTTTCAGTAAAACACACTCAAACAAACTTCATTTCATTTGATTCTCAAATCAACAAAATAATCATCTTATGACATGATATAAATTTGCATGTTTCGCAAAATCCCTAAAATCAAGTTCCTTGAAACTCCCTTAAAACATATGAACACAAAAAATTACCCCCAATACCTGCATCATTAATATCATAATTTTTTTCCCTCCCCCAAAACCCCATTTCATGTCCCATGCCTATCCTCACTCATCAACTACTTCTCTTTCTTGCCCATCCACCATAGCCTCCTCCACCACCTCCTCCTTTACTACCCACACCTAAGCCGTCTTCTTCTGGCGTCCATTCTTCTGGTTGAAAATTCGGATTGTTGTAATGCGCTGTATTATAATGACTATTTTTAAACGTGCTAGTTTGAAAACTGGGCACGGGTCCTTCTTGTAAATCGGCTGATATCGCCCATTCGTACTTGCTTGGGCGAAAACTTGCTGCTGGTATACCTAATGAAATAGGAGATGGAATAGTATGAGGAGTAGGTGGAGGTAGGGTATGAATAGGAAGGGAGATTGGAGTATTTTTGAATGAGTGTGGAGAGGTGATAATCGGGGTAGGAGTATTGATTGAAGTAAATGTTGAACGATTAGGAAGACTTGTGACTGAGGTTGCGGACTGTGGTGTTGAGACAGAATTTCCTGTAGGTGACATAGGTGATAAGGCGGTAGATGGTGCAGGTGCAAATGCTTGAGACATCGGTGATTGATATTGCGTACCAAAGTTCGAATATGGTGATGCGAAACTGACGCCCGGAATACTGAGGAGGAGATCCATGGTTTGATATGGATTCATAGGAGGATGTGCTTCAGTTGAGTGCTGATGAGTAAAATTCGTGGCTCGATTGACTTGAATATTCGAGCTCATGTCAATACTTTGCCGTACAAGATCCTTATACAAGATATCGTAATGGCCAGGTCGATAGAGAAGGTATATAATTGGACCTCCTGGGTTGGTGGGCTGACCATTTGAATCCTCAGCTTGGAACATGTGACTGTTGACTTGTGTTCCTTCACTACGGTCGAGATAGACAATCTCAACGGAGAATCGGGTAGGTTTTAGTAAAACATCAATGAGTAAAGTCATACCAAGATGATCTATCTCTTGATTAGGTGGCTCCAACCATTCTTTTCTATATTGATCGACACCACCGCCGTCTGGTATAAATCCTTGGTAATTTTGAGGGTTGGCTTTGAGCCATGAGCTAGCCAACAATCGAAAATGGTATACGATAGCGTTCGAGATTTCCGAGTTATTGAATCGATCCAAGATCAAAGATTCAGCAGCTTGAATAGAAGTATCCATTAACTCTGCCATGTCTCTCAACAACGTGGTAGTTTCTTCCACCATATCCTCAAAGATCCACGCATCGAATCCTCCAGCCGTTGTGAGTAGACTGTTCAGCGATAATATCCTTGCGAGTTCTTCCTCTACCTGACCTCTATTTCCCAGCCTCAGTAAAGTCTCAAAGTAGGAGAATCCCGCCGCTAAACACCAAATAAATCAGCTCTACCCATAGCAATGTCTATTGACGGCGAATATCATGTTGTTTGTGCACGGGTATCATCAAGCACCAAGCTCAGAAGACTTACCCCGCCATCCACAATTTCCGTCGCCAAGAATCGGTCGATAATGAGAATATTTCTGAGGTAATGCCTATCACCCATTGTTAGTTATGAGTAGCGTTAAGGGTATAATCTGGTATAGATCACTTACAGAAGTTTTCGAAACATAAATTGGGTCAGCTTTTGCATATTCCTCAGCTATCGCCAGACTGCTCTTCTTTTCCCCCACTAATGGACCCTACTGGATTGTCAGTTCAAGCTCTGTACTCAAAAGATCTCACCCCTTCATAACTATTTTGAAGGTTCTGTAATGATAGCAAAAAAGTAATTCATACCTCCAACACTGGTTGAAATTCCCTAGCTAAAGCTTCTTGTGCTTCCATATCATTAACTCCAGTGACACCATTATCCTCCATTTTGTATTGTTGCTGACTGTGATGTGCGAACAACGGTGGTAAAGAAGAATTGGTATTGGTGTTGTGGGGTAGATTGATAGTGCCCGTAAGATTCGGGTTCAAATTCGCAGAGCTACTATTGATGGGATTAAAGATTGGTTGTTGTGGATGTCGTTGTTGGAATTGTTGCAGGGTATTTCCTAGTCCGCGTCCCGCCGTCGTACCTTGTCCTGGTTGAGTTGCAACAACAATTGAGTTTAGATTATCCACGAGAGCTGTAGTTGTTGGTGGTGTACATGCCGAAGGAGAGGAGTGAGATAAGGAATTTGAGCGTTGTTGTTGTTGTTGCTGCGCGTGAGTTTGCGAATGTGAGTGTGTATGTGAGTGTGTATGTGGGTGTGTATGATTGTGAGGGTGAGGGTGAGGGTGAGGGTGAGGATGAGATTGAGAGTGGGATTGATGATGTTGATGTTGGTGTTGGTGTTGATGAAGTGATTGTGTGTTTGAAATTGAATTGTGATTGTGATTGTTGTGATTGTGGTTGTGGTTGTGGTTGTTGAGGTTTTGATTTTGATTATGATTGTGATTGTGATGGAAATTGTTGAAATCCAGAAGTGGTGGAGGAGGTTGCGGTTGTGGAGATATATTTAATCCATATGTAGAGAAGGGTGAAAATGGTGTGGGTTGTGGTTGGAACATGATAATGAGAGAGCTTCTTTCCTTTTTCTTCTTTTTTTCTTCTTTTTTCTTTCTTCACTTTATACTGTCACTCTTTTTCCTGTTGAATGTGACACTTCTCTCTTCTCTCTTCTCTCTTCTCTCTTCACTTTACTCTTTTCACTCTTCACTTCACACACGCACACACGCACACTCTCTCCCTCTTTTCCTACTGCTTCCACTTCTCAATTCTCTCGCGCTCTCTCTCTCTCTTTTCTCTTCTCTTTCTCAAAAACCAAAGACAAATAAATTCTAAAAAATAAACCAAATTATTCTTTTCTTTCCACTTCGTCGTCGTTTTTAATTTTCCCTTCTCTCCTTGGTTATTAGAATGAATTGATATATGTATGGCCAAGAAGAGGTGGTGAGTGAGTTGAGTTGAGGGGCCTTTTAACGAATCAGATATACAACTCCCATAAAAAGACCAAGTGACAAGTAGGGACGGAGTATAATAAGGATAATAAGTAAAGAGAACAAATGATTTGATTTGATTTGATTGATGAATTGATGAATTGATAAATTGATAAATTGATTAATTAATGGATGTGCAATAGACGCTTAAGCAAAGCTTAAAAGTGGTTTAAGCCTTAAGATAAATCAGATCATCAATTGATCAAGGTCCAGAGTGATATCGGTTGTAGTAAATAGATATATGAATGTATGGATGTATGTATGGATGTATGTATGGATGTATGTATAGATGTATGTATGGATGTATGGATGGTAGTGATAGTAGTAATGATAATGATAGTAAGAGTAATATAATAATTAATGATCGACAATAAGAACAAGAAGCGGAATGCAACAGCAACCAAGCCTTGAATGGTAATAGTCCCGTACGCGCAAGAGAACCTCAAAAGAGTGAGGGAATCTGGGAGGAAATCGATATCGGAATAATAATGGAAATAATATAAAGTTTGATGATCCTTCTTGGGGGGTAGGGGGTTCAGTTAGGTAAGGTTGGTCGGTTGATGGAATGAATGAATGATTGATTGATTGATTGAGCGATTGATCAATGTTCAATGTTCACACTATCCAGTTGCTGTGATGTGATACCTATGATGTGAATTGCGTCTTGCTGATGATGAATGAAGATTTTCTCTGCGTTCACTTCCTTTCCTTTCCTTTCCTCTCCTCTCCGTTGCTTGACTTCGTCTTGGTGTATCGATATCGAAATGTCTTGGATGCTTGAAAAGTGGCTTTTGGGGCGTGGTGGATGAAACTTTACTGGAGTCGCCTGGGAATTTGGTACTTTATGTGGTTTGATTTGGTGCGACACACCATGAGCATATCAACAAGGTGATGGTGCGGTAGAGGACCTGAAAGACCGAGCGAGAGATGAGGAAAGTACTCAAATGGGTTAAAGTAAGGACACACACGCACGGTAAATGGAGATATAATGGTAAATGTAGGGGTACAAAATATATGTAATGAGTACCAAGAAGTAACCAGGGGAGGAGGGAGAGAGAATGGGTGATAATCGAGATAATGTCAATGGACGGAGGACGGGATAAATTATGGATGGAGAGAAAGATGGAGACGGGGTATGGTAGTAAAGGTCCAGATTGGCCGACGTCCTGGCCCTTCAGATACCGAGAATGGATACGGAAAAGGGGGTATTGGAGTACGTGATATGTATGTATGTATGTATGTATGATGTAGCGAGGGTAGTAGACAAATGAGTAAGTAGTAGTCGAATCAAAGAGTGACAAGATGATCCGGCCAAGTGAAAGTGGATTGACGATGCTTATAGATTTAGACCATCTATTGATTCCGTGTCTATCGTATGTATCGTGTTTATTCTTTATATGTCTTCGGATTTTACGATTGTCGAGGCAATCTGAGGAGAGTCGTTCTTCCAAGGTAATATACTTAACCCTTCCCAATATCTGTTATCTTCCTTCTCTCTCCTGCTCTACTGCTTCGTTTTATGCGAGAATCCCTACTCCAATCACGGCGAAATACTCCAATGAATGTCAATTCTTTCCAACTTGTTCTTCTCGTCCCTCGTTGACTCATTCACATGTATGCGTCCAGGCCCTTCTCAGAACCTCTCGTTCTTCCTTCTTTTCGTTCGTCCGCTCGATGATGGGTTGGGTTATGCATATACCGGTAATCTCACAGCAAAATCCAGTACAAGGGCCCTGCGCAAAGTTCGAAAAGATACCGTTCGTTCTTTCGACCTTTACCTTTCGTATCCTGTCGGTTCCCCGTTGGTCTTGGTCTCAGATCCCTCAACGAATCATGAGATGTAGCAATCAAAATATGCAATCGGTATGTAGGGTAATATGTAGCTTCGTTCTATCGTCAAGTCGTTTTTAGATTCAGCCAAAAATCTGAGGAGTGCAGGTGGACTAGAAAGATATCTCCAGACGAAACAACATATACAGGAGAAGATTATATTACGGAGATGGGTAATTGAATGAGCAGTTGATTCTTCCGTGGTTCCTTTCTATTTCTCAATTTTGCCTGGGTAGAAAGCGTTGTGTTTATGAGGTGTCATCAGTAGTGAGCTAGACTTTGGGCTTGATCTCGTCGATGTAGCCTGATGTATGTATGCCTATGTATGATATTGTATGGCAGTGTTAGATTTGATATCGTACTGTAATGTATGTATGTAACGGATGCTAATTGCCCCACCTTTTCTTCTGCAAATGCCCGATGAATTCTTCTTCTTCCGTCGGTCGTGGAGCTGCAGCTGGGCAGATTTCTTACATGCTCGGCTGCTAGTTACACATTGCAGGATACTGTTATGTTATGATGAATCTTTGTTATCGATGCTCTAATTTTCATGTTTGTTAGTGTGCGTGCATGCTTCATTTGGAGACCCCCAAACTCCCCAACTCCTCAATGCTCCTCAAATCTCTGGCATTGAAGAAACATCTCTGTATGTAATACGTAATATACACATTATGTAGAGAGAGACCTTGCCATCAGTATCAATCGCTTCAGATATAGGAAAACCAGTAAGGGTGATCCAAGGTCTCAAATTACCTGGTCGCCTGTGCAGACGTTCTACTCTCCCCGCGGCTGCATGAACTTCATTCACATCATGTATTCATGAACACGGCTCCTCTACAATGAAGCTTGACATCCTATGTATCAAGATTTTCATGCAATGTATCTAGCTGAAGGCTGCATGAATTGCCACCCCTTCCAGCTTCCACCTGTTACCGTTTCATTTCATTTCCTTGGTTCGGAGGTTTATCCATGTATCACACCCATCTTCGTCTTTCCTCTTACTTCTTTCATACCGACCGATCAATCACCCACGATGGACATAGTTTGATGTCTCTAACTTACTCACCCTCCCGCGCGCTAATAGCGTTTAATTCCCCATTATGGGACCCTTCATACCTGGATCTATCTATATGGCGTTCGATATATCATACTACCCTTGCCTGCTGACACTTGATGCGACCTCATGAGGTCCGCTTCTCCGTTATTGGTTGTTTGATTGGCTATTCTCCGTCTTGGCATCTCGATATCGGAATTGTTGGTTGGTGACTTACGAAAACCATCCATCGTATCTCACTTAACTTTACGGAAGGAGAATCGACGGAGAAGGAAGAGGATTGAGAGAATGAAGGATCCCATAAGGGAAATGTGGAGAAGAGAGAAGGGCCAGGGAAATTTTTTAAGAAAAGGAGTTCCTTGTGGAAGCCGTAAAGGAAAACACGGGTAGTTACATTCCCTTTCCACAATGAGGGGAAAGCCTAGGTTTCACACACGGGAATGTAGTGATGGCTTTGGTATCACATCACACCCGTGTGAAGATGAATGAAGAGTTCTCGATCATTCGTTGTCTGGATCGAGACCTTATGTATGGTTATAACAAGATAGATGTTTAACATGACAGTCTTGGAAAGTTACTACCATTTCAATTTCACCAATGAAGTTTCTTCATTTAGAAATCTCCGTACTCCATCGGGGGTAGTTTAAAGTAAGTAGGCGTGGCAAGGAAACCAACAACTATCAGAGCACGACGCATCCAACAACCATCTAACACGAGCAACAAACATTAACCAACAATTGCTAGGCAAAACATAACAACCAACATGGGAATACGAAAAATTTGAATTAAGGGTTCTAGAGTTTCAACTTTGCAACTTTGAGATAACCCAACCAAATTATCGACATGGAATTATCCAAGATGCGATTGGGTGAAATTGCGTGAAATTGCGTGAAAATGCGTGAAAAGGACGCACTGATTGTTTGCATCCATGCGGGCCGTACTGCCGCTCACATGTAACGATGTATTATTCGTCTACTCGTATCTCTTGTCTCGTCTTTTCCAAAATTTCCCGAGGAAACGGAACCCTCTCTCATTCCCCGACAGTACCATGCCATATTATGCCCATGTACCTCTGTATTAAGTACTCAATAGTTTCAAACCCACAAGGCATGCCTGTAGGAAAGAGCATCGCCCTTGTTACGTATCTGTACTGTACAATGAGTGACATGGGGGGGAGATCATGTTCCTCATGTCATGACATCGATTGTACATTATTCACCTATTGAAATAATGCCCGTTCATACGTACATATACATACCTCCGGATATTGCACCGAAGATATATTGACGTTGCAATTGGGTGAAAATGAAGCCATTCCTTCGGCTTTGTCTATCCTCCCTCACACGCTTCATTGTCACAGAACAATCGCTACAAGATATTCCGCGAAGAAAAGTTTTTTTCTTCCTCTACTTACCATTACTCAATCATCTTGGTCCTAACGGTAACTCAACTTCCCGAGGTTTATCATGGCTTGCTTGCGTGCATATATACCCTTATCATGCGGGTCGCCTTCTACCATTACTCCCTATATTGAATCTTAACCATTCGATGCAATCTTGAAATTGAAATATCGCGCACCATTCCGCCTGTCCGTTTGTTTGTTCGGTATCGTGACTGGGTTATAGATTATATGCATAAACATCATGTATGAGTATTGAACATTGCATTTCGTGATGACGAGCAAACGATAGGGCAGGAAGAATTTTTCCAGGATAAGGAACAATTGATATTGATGGTTGGTTGCCAAGAGTAGGGTCAGAGTAGAAAGCAGGAGTATAAATAAAGTATAGTGACATTGATAGACGAGAAAAGCTATTTAGCACATTAAGCTGGGATCATGGGTTCGGGGAAGCTACAGAGTGTCCCCTAGTATTTTTTCTATACGCATAACCTTTGGTCTACTGCAGAATGAAGAGTTAGTAGACTTTTTCATCGTCTACTAGATGTGTCGAGATCCACCAATTGAACTTTACTTATAAATAATTTCTATTAGACTTGTATTTGAATACATACGATTAGCTGGATGTATGTATGTACCTATGTACTCCGTATGTACGTACTCGTTTACTGTCCCTGAGCATGAGTATCTAGGTATTCAAATTATCAAGTAGTATTATCTTCATGAAAGATAAAAGACAGAACTAATAAGTGAGATTCATCTCAGAAAGTACTAGACCATTGCTAATCTCTGAAAAATACAGTGAAAATCCTACATACCCCTTCATCAAGTACCGATAATCACACCAATTCCGATTTCAACGTACCAAGACATGCAAGACCTAACCACGGAAGCTCGCAACCCACGCTCCCCCATGCTACACATCCTACCTCAGCCCGATTCTCCCATTAATGTTGATCTCCTCTCATCAATTGATTCATCTTACATCAACACATCTATCATATCTCAAATGCTATCGTACACATCCCGGAAAATAAGACCTACCCGCATCCTCACACCCGTACCAAGAGTCGAAGTACCTATCATCATCATGCATGACACAAAGTTCCATGCTACCCATATGATATCTATCACATCTCACAAAAGCTAATCATCACCACGAATGTGTGAGGAACGGTAGGTAGGAACCCCTCCGGCATTACCCCGCCAAGTTTACACCTAGAAAGAACCGAGTTGGCCCGATGCTACATGAATACATTGTTGCTACCTCATGCCAAAAAATATACCACATGAAAACCCTATCGACTATTGGTCTACCACCTTTCTAAACTCTGATGCTTCTGATAGGTTATCATTATGTATACTACTGAGTCAAACATTACTAGGGGTGAATCTCCCGCATGTTTAATCTGATGAAGATCGAGATTAGATTATAGAGTACTAGATTGATTGCTTTCCATGCATACCGTATCACATATTTTATACAGATGGGTTTAAGTATATTCCACATCTAGCAAGCATGGTGAGAAGTAACGGAAAAAAGTACCTAAAAGTATGAATTTTGTATCCTCGACTTCTAATTTTGGATCTACCCCTCTATCTCACACACCTTCATGTATATCCTACATGTTGTGAATAAAGTTGATCAGATGCTGATCTCACACACATATCTGTTGATCAACAAGCAGTCAGAGTCAGATCTTAATATTCACCACATTTCCTCATTTTAGTGTTCAGCCGTTCGTTTTTTCTGCTGTACTGCCGAGACTACTCAAATCCTGCGTCTTCAAACCTTACTAATAGATCAATCCTCACTAGAGTGAACCACCCCCTCACTTCCCGCTCTCTCCTCAAATTCCCCTCATCTACACTTGTCATCCATCTCAAATCCCTCGATCTCTCTACCAGGAATCCAATCCTATCCGACTTTCAACGCATCCAATCCTATCCCCTCATACCAGCACATCACACCACATCACATATCATCCCTGACCCCTTCCCATCCCAGGATCTCAAGCCTCATCAAGCTCATCGTTTTAAGCCCATTCTAACCGAACCAACTTTCTTCACACCATGTCCACCAACACCATCTCCTCCGTCCCAGATATCCCAAGTCAACATACCAATCAATCAATCCGTCAACCAAACAATCACAATAAGAACTTCCAATCCTCCACTCACAAGATAACACATACAAAAACAAACACACACACACACTCCTCTAACCATAACCTCATACCTTCATTTCCCAACCCTCGCTAATCGGTGTTCCATCTCCAGCCAGCCGCAAAATGCACCTCTTATACTCCCTGCATACATATACATACATATATCTTCACATACCTGCAATTCGGATCCGCGCAACATACACATCATACATCTCCATAGCATAATATCAAATCATCACCATTTCCTTCATTTCTTCACCCCAGACCCCAGAACCCAGAACCCAGAAGCAAATCCAAGATCTCGAGACATCGAGATATACCTACACAGAGCAAGGATTTCTCTCCCCCATCACCGCCTCCGATAATCCCACATACATGAACTTCATCTACATCTACACATACCCAGAAATTCCCTTCTTCCCACCCTTATTCGCCCGATTATTACTCATTACCCATTGCTCATTGTATTGTACTGCAAGATTTCTATCTCCGTGTGAATATGTATGTATGAATGTATATGAATATGCATATACCTACCTACGGACCTAGTATATTACACAAACAAGTAAACAAACATACATAAATACATACATACCCCCCTTCCCCCCTCCTTTTCCCCTCCTTCCCCCCCACGCCAAACCCCTCCTCAGCACCGCCCGTTTCCACAACATACCACACGACATACCACAGCTAGACAACAGACAACAGAAAACAGAAAACAGTATTCCCAAGCAACCACCAATCCTCTATCCAAATCTCAAAGGTAGTTCATCTACATGAGAGTTCATCGCTTTACGCTTTACTCCAGAATATTTGTATGAGGAATCTATACATTACATAAGACAAACTCACTACTAGCTAGCCTCCCATCTGCTTTTGTTTAATTACTAGACTATCAAGCTACCAAGCTACCAAGCTCTGCAATACCTCCCATTCCTTATCTCCCCCTCTCCTCTCAACCATCTATCTCCACCACTACCTCCTACCCAACCTCCTACCCAACCTCCTTCCCCACCTCCTACCCAACCTCCTACCCTACCCCCCCTTCAGCATTCACCTATACCCTCCCACCTATACTCTCCCAGCCCAACCCTAACAACCACACACCCCAAAACCATCATCATCTTCAATCCATCTCCCCCTCACTTACCCAATCAACCACAATTCACCACACACACACATACATACACACACATATATCCCCCGCCAGCTTTTTAATATATCCCCACATCTTCTTCTCCTCCTTCTCCTCCTCCTACTCCTATCATCACACCTTTTCCCCATATCCCCCCCTCCCCCTTTCAATTTCGCCCATATCCAATGAAGATATCCTATATATGTATATCCCCCACTCCTTTTCCGCCAGCCACACTCACAACCACGACCATCTCGCGATGAATTAATCAAAGAATATGCATGCATACATGATACATTGAAACTTTTCAGCAGTTTTGGAAAGAATATGTTTGGATCATCATTACTACATGGATGAATAGATAAGAGATATGAGTATTAGATTCAAGCTTAGACGAAGAAAAATGAAATTTGTATGTCTCTGTTTATTAATATATGTATTTATGGTAGATAGGTAGGTAGCTAGCTAGGAGAGAGTACCTATCCATGATCGTAATTCGTCTATCATCATTACTGTGATCTCCCTTGAGCTTCTTCATCAACTCCCGACTCCCATGCACTCCATGTGATCTCATGGTATCAATATCGTACCTAGTGTTCACTAGATTGATCGATCAAATCATCCTAACCAACCCTTCTTACCCCTTCCACCCAGTGTATATCTACCTCCCTTTTGTCCACCAAATCTCACGTTACTCGTGTTAGCCGGATTCATATATCCGCCCATAGAACCTGCGTCCTTGTCCATATCCCCAATTTGATTGACATCATTCAACCTAAAGCCCTCACTCTCCGAGAAAATGGTTTCATATAATGAACCTATAGCTGTAGTCCATTCATGCATTGCCTTGAGGCGTTCTGCATCACTATTGTCCTCAATTTCAACAGTTCCGTCTTGTTGGTTAATCTTTCCATTGACTTTCTTATCGACGATCAAAAAGCCTAAAATATCTTGGACCTCCAAGATGGGAATCTTGAGAGCTTTGCCAATGAAGTCGAGCTTGAAACGGGTGTAAGGGGCAATCAATTTTACAACGGCTTTGGTTCTCATATTTCGAGTGATCTCGTCAATATTTTCGCGGATAAAGGAATCGGACATAAGATCTTTGTTGTTTTTTAAAACATCTTCATATCTGTGAATATCATCTCTCTGATAGGCATCGACGAGATCGGTCATTGCGGCGATGCGAGGATCATTTTTATATGGTTTGGTTTCCTGGGATTCGAAGGGATTGATATCGGATTTCATCAACATGGTTGTCAAAACAAGATACTTGAGAACCTGGATTCGCTGTAAAGATCCAGCTTCATCGTAATCTTTGAATGATTGAAAGAAATCACTCTGTGCATCCTTCCAGTTTTCCTCAGTCATATGCATCTTACCACCACATTCTCGAATGATACCCATAATCCTAGGATGTGGGACTGCTGATTTGACCTTCAAAGCTCTTTCATATGAACGCTTCAATTGCTTGTTATTCTTCGTTTCGGAATGCATCTGAATCTCGAGTGCGTATATCTCCAAGGAGTAGGTGCCCTTGCTTGGATCATCTGTACCATCTTCCAATTCACATGCCTTGCGAAGCTCTCGTAGTTTCTTTGTTGTCGCAGCGTAATCCTTGCGGTCGAGGCAGAGTTTCGCCAGCTTGATACAAGTTTTCAACCACAATCGTTCGTTGTTGGTACTTTGAAAAGATTGTAGAGTGTTTGAATAAAACTCCTCCATGCATTTCCTCGCTGCATCGTCTTCAGTCTTTTTCTCGATAAAGTCGAGGATGTTGTTGATAGATTTTTCCGAGTAGTTTCGCGTTACTGCGGACTTGACATAGGTAAGAAGTTCAAGATAATGTTCAACAGCCTGATGAATTGTTAGATATAATCATGCGGAAACAGACAAAATCCCTACCTTGTCATATAGAGCAAGCTTAAATTCCATCTTTAGAGCTTGTTTCAATCCTTTGAATCCCCAATCGCCTTTCTCTTGCTCGAGAGCTGGAATACCTAAAAATTCCTCGATCGCACCTTCAGGATCTGTAGATTTCATCTGTTTGGCATTGTAGTATTTGTTCTCAATACCGACATCTTCATCCTCCTCGTCGTCATTCTCTTCATATTCGAAATCATATCTATGAACGTTAGCTACCCATCAAATGTCTGGTAAGGCTTGACATACTCCTCCTGGTCTGAATCTTGCATGAAATCATCGTCGTCAGACATTTTTGCGATTCTTTTGGTTTAATTGTAAGGCGCGAGGTTTGTATACGAGGATTTGTATTGATGAATTATGCTCGTATTTATTCAAAAGAATTTGGAGGTTCCGTAATGACGAGTTTAACTATATCACGGAACGTCAAAGGTTGAGGTACGGTACAGTGATAAGGCTGTGTGTCGTTTGCCTAGAGCTATCCCCGCAGTCTTGTTTGATTGGCTAAAAGTCGCTTAGCGTCCATCCTGCCTTTCTGATTTTGAGATGCTTCTTTCCGCCTTGCGATGAACATTAAACATCTGTTTGTATTTTATCGTCAAGAGTTACTGCAACTCATACATAGCGCAGTTCTTGATTACGAATAATTTTATCTTGGATTTGGATTCGTCCCTTGATTCTTCGATTTCCATATTTGGTATTACTTGTGTGTAAAAACGTTCTCAGCTGCGACCACGATTTATCTTGAATTTGCTTCTACAATAACGTCAAACAACTTTCAAAATGGGTGGCGATCTCAATTTGAAGAAGTCATGGCATCCCCATTTGATGAAGAATCAAACGCGGGTATGGGAGGAAGAAAAGAAAGCCCTCGAAGAAAGAAGACGTACAGAACAGAGGATTAAGGAGCTTAAAGAAGAACGGGCGAAGGAAGAAATTCAAAACAAACTCGAAGCCGCCGGATCGAGAAAGCGAGTTGATCGTGTCGATTGGATGTATCAAGGTCCATCAAGTGGTCAAACCGGAACCACTGAAGAGATGGAAGGTTATCTTCTTGGAAAGAGGCGCATTGATGGATTAATCAAAGGCACAGAGCACAAAAATCTCGAAAAACAAGCTTCCGAGGCTAGTTTTATGGCTTTACAAAATGCGAATACTCTACGAGACACAGCAGCTAAGGTTCGTGAGGATCCCATGCTTGCCATCAAAAGACAGGAGCAGGCTGCATATGAGGCTATGATGAATGATCCAATCAAACGACGCAAGCTACTTGAATTGGCTGGGCAGGACACCAAGGAAGTTAAGCCGAAGAAGGAAAGAAAACATCGTCACCATCATCGACATCATGATGACGACGATGAAGAGCGAAGACGAAAACGTAGGAGAGATGAAAATAGGGATAGTCGGGAAGATGACCGCAGTCGCAAGCGTCGCAGAAGTGGTGATAATTACGATGATGACAGAGATCGCAGAAGTCGCAAACATGAATATCGACGACGTTCAGATTCATATTCAAGATCTCGTTCCCCCATCGAAAGACGTGATAGTTTTGGCAGATCACGAAAACCAAGATCAGTATCACCGGATAATAGAGAAAGAGGACGGCCAGCAAGAGAAAGAGACTACGACCGCCGAAGACCCGTGTCACCAAATGAACGTCAAAATAGCAGACCAGAGAGAGATCAAGACAAAAGACAGAGAAGGAGAAATAGTTCATCTCCAGATTCCCGATCCCCCACGCCAGAACGACGAAGGTCCCCGGATAGGAGAAAATCTTACCCAGCAGATAGAGATGATAGAAGGAATGGTTACGAGCGAAGGGATAACGGAAACAGATACGATAATCAACGTAATGGAAATGGGTACGGCAGACGCGATGATAGAAGACCTCACGGTGGACAGCAGCCAGATGGACCTTCGGAAGAAGAGAAGGAGGCTGAGCGACAAAAGAAATTGGCCGCTATGCAGCAAGATGCATCAAGTCTGGAAACTGATCGTGAGAAGCGACTAAAGGCATTGGAGGAACAGGAGAAGGCCGCCCATGAAGCTGAGGATAGAGCACGAACAAACACATCAAAGTACTCGGACAAAGGCGATTTCATCAATGGCCTCAATCGAACGGCTGGAAATATGAATCTCGGTGATCGAATCGGGCGTCGTGCAGGACAAGGATTTATCAAGGAAGAGGAATGATTTTGTTTTTTGTTATTTTGTTTATGTGGAAGATAATGGAGGTGTGTTATTGCTCGAATACCCTTAAGTATGGCAGATTGCATGGGGGTTTTCATTGTCATGGGAACTTGATGACTCGTTGTTGTTATTATGCTTTTCACATTGCGCAAGATTGCAGATTAGAAAAGCAATTGTAATCTAAGCTTCCAATTTGGAAAGTCGAAATGCTCTCCACCTCGAGCCCACTCGTAATGTTGATTGATCCACTCTGAACAAGGCAAGACTCAATTATGGACCCGCGGCTCTACAGAGTGTACAGCAGCAATTTCCTCCTATTCAAGGATTGCCCCCCTCCCCCCATGTGACGATCATCCGCTTGGTTCCATCAAAGATTTTCTCTTCTATTTTCCATTGTCGATTGAAGTTTTTGAGGCACGAAAAATGTCAAAATAAATTCCCAGAAATCAGCCTCAGTGTTAATTTGTTATTAATGTATATATATGTACTTAATTATAGAGAATGTAGAGAAATATAACAAAGTGGTTAATAATATAGACTGTAGAGAGATATAACAAAGTGGTTAATAATATAGACTGTAAATGATAGACTGCAGACCAGACAGTAGTAATATGTACCGTATCGTATGTAGATACTTTGTTGAGATATAAATAAGAAATGGATTCATCGTGAATTGATATATAACCCGACCCTCCTTCTCTCATGACTCCAGATTCTTCATCTTTTCCCCACGATATGACATATCTACCTAGAACTTTCTCCAGCTACGTACGGAGTGATACCTATATCGGGCATGCGAAGTATTTCTTTTTCTGGCTGCATTAGTTTTTTGTTCCCCCCCTCCCCCGATGCCAAAATTATCACTCCGGAGATACGGTAATTGTTCGCATCGTGCTTTAATACTACTAGGTAGGTATCAGGTATGCAGGTATGCAGGTATGCAGGTAGGTATCTTCGCAAAAGAAAGGAAAACGTGATAAGGTCAAAAGGAAACATGGAGAAAGTGCATCCAGCTGGACGTGAAGAAAGTTTGGGGATTCACTAGAGAGTCATCTGATGTGATTTTGTTACTTCATTACTTCATTTACTTTAATAAAGTTTGGGAGACGTGGTCATATTTCTTCTTCACGGATTTGGGGATATCCATGGATGGGTATTGCCTAGGTATCTAGATTGTTGATAAGGGATATATTCAGTAACACGGCTCGTTCTGATATATCAATTATTTCAAGCAAGCATTGGGTCCAGCTCACCACATACATACTAGATACCTAGGTAGGTAGTCGATATCAGATGTTATATACGGAATAGACTCGCAGAGGAATTCCTTGCCTGGGTAGATAGATAGGTATTGGGAATCTTCAAATATCATTCACTATCATTCCAAGGTTATTGCTACCATTGATTCTTAATTACCTTTGCTTACATTGGTATTTATACCTAGTAATCACATTTACATTTTGAATTGTCATTGATCTGATTAGAATTCACCATTTTCTTTCCTTTTCTTTGTTTTCTTCAATTGATTTGTATATATATATATATATACATCATTGATATATTGATGAATTGATTACTATCCAATTATACACACTCCATCAAGTTTAACAAGTCGGATAACTTACCTATTCAATAATAAAAATAACCTACTTACTACCTACCTACCCACTCACCCACCACTACTCCCACCCTAGTCATTCTTTGGCCTGGCCCCTTTAAGGCTCAATCCTCGGTCCATCCATTCATCCATCCATCCACATCCACATCCACATCCACATCCACATCCATTCCATCCCATCCCATCCCATCCCATCCAGTTACTTTTCAATCCTGGAATCATCATTTTCATCCTTCATCCTTCTGCCATCATTCCGTCACAATTCTAACATCTGATTGTCACTTTCTACCACCACCTACGAAATATACTACGAGATAGATATTCCTTCGCATTACATATCGACATCCTTACCTACCAAATCTTACATCATATCACATTCAATATGCCGTGCGGACTCGGAGGCTCGAAAACGACCCAGAGGAAATTGGTCTTATTGTATGTTGTATTTTACTTCTACTTATCTGCATTGAGGATTTTCTACCATCAATTCATTCATGTACAAGTGATTCTATCATATGGATCAAATTATGCGACGAAAGTCCAGTCGGGGTTGAGTCGCATTGGAGGCGCAGTGGTGGAAATGATATATTCAATTTTGATACTGCGATCACGACTTCAATTGATCTACTGTTGAAGATTGGATTCCGGAAAGAAGGAAAAGATTGCTAACACTGTTTTGCTATTATAGAGGGGATGGTGCTTGTGGAAAAACGAGTTTACTAAACGTTTTTACGAGAGGGTAGGTTTTGGATTCTTATGACGTTATCTTGGAGTTGTGATTACAGAGAAACTGATGATGGAATTTAGATATTTCCCAACGGTATACGAACCTACAGTTTTTGAGAACTATGTTCATGGTAAGTTTTTCATTTTTCAATTTCTTCAATCAATTCATGACTACGTCATCATTTCCGCGGAATACCGACTCACGTTCCTGCGCCACCTAGACATCTTCGTCGATGGTACACATATCGAACTTTCTCTATGGGATACAGCCGGCCAAGAAGAATTCGATCGATTGCGCTCGCTTTCCTACGATGATACGCACGCAATAATGCTTTGTTTCTCCGTCGACTCGAAAGATTCCCTCGAAAACGTCGAGTCCAAATGGGTAGGCGAAATCGCTGAGAATTGTCAAGGTGTCAAGCTCGTTTTAGTCGCATTGAAATGTGATTTGAGGGAACAAGGCGCAGACGATGAAGCGGCAGAGGGAACAGAAGGTGCAGAACCAAGGGAAAAGAAACCAATGATTGACTACAATCAAGGCTTGGAGGTGGCGAGGAGAATCAATGCGCTCAGATATTTGGAATGCTCGGCGATGAGGAATAGAGGAGTTAACGAGGCGTTTACGGAGGCGGCTAGAGTCGCATTGAGTGTCAATCCAAATGGGGGTGATGGGGATGGAAAGTGTGATGTCATGTAAAAGGTGTATAAAGTTTGAGGTAACTCGCTTTTGGAAAGAGGATGCGACTTACTCTTCATTTCTTGTTCTGGGTTTCAGGAAGGTTGGCGTTGGAGGTTTGAGCGTGCTTAGGTGGTACATATAATTTTACTGGAAGTAGAAGGCAACTCTCAAAGTGCTCTTCTGAAAGATTCCTTCGAGTCCAATTTCGGGATAGGTTTACAGCGGGAAGCTGCAATGGGTGCATAACCCACCTTTTCTTTCTTCCCATTACAATCCTTAGGGAGAAAAATGGAAGAGGCTCTTCAATTCATGAACATATAACTTCAATATCGACTTTTTGACTTTTTCCCCCTCTTCGTCTTTTTTTCGTCTTCTCTTTTTCTTTCGCTTCTTCATTCGAAAATCCTGGGCGCTGGAGTAGAGAAAAGTATTGTTATAATGAGGGGATGGGGAGATGGGGAAGCCAATAGATGGGGATTAGTGTGGAAGTTGAAGAAATTCTTGGGGTGTAGAGGGATTATTTGGGGGAGAGGGTGGGGAGGGAGGGCAGGGAGCTATGAGGGTAAGGGAATGGATACTAGGTAGATGATGGATTTTAGGGGAATGGAACGGGAATGGGTGGTTGTGTGGTTGTGTGCTTGGGTGGAAAATTGGGTGATTGACGGATGATGGATTGATTAGTGGATGAGTAGGATAGGATAGGGTAGAGATAGAGTAGAATAGGGCAGGATAGAGATAATAAGGTAGATAGGATAGGATATCTATTTATTGATAAAAGTTAAGATTACAACTTTAGTAGATGAAATAGAGGAATTAGAATAACTATTTAGTAGATAGATATTGTAGATGTGTAAATAGTAAAGGTGGATTTGATTTGATTGGATTGGATTGGATTGATGTTTTGTATGTATGTATGTATGTATATATGTATGTATGTATGTATGTATGTATGTATGTATGTATGTATGTATGTATGTATGATTTTTGATTTCTATACAAAGGAAAAGAATAACTTGAGCTTGAATTGAGCTTGAATTTTAGAGAAACTTATTTTCTTTTTTGGGGGTTGGAAATGAGGTGAGGTGAGATGGGTTTGTGAGGCGAGAGGTGAGGAGAGGAGAGGAGAGGAGAGAAGTAGATATCTATATATCTAAATATATCAAATATTTATGTATTTGTATATTTATCTATCTGTGTATTCATTTATTCATGTATTTATTGTTTGTCTCTTTGTTTATCTATTTATTATGTGTGTATAGGAAAGAGATGGGTGAGTGAGTGAGTGAGTGAGTGAGTGGATGGATAACTACCTAGGTAGATGGATAACTAGATGGATAACTAGATGGATAACTAGATGGATAACTAGATGGATAACTAGATGGATAACTAGATGGATAACTAGATGGATAACTAGATGGATAACTAGATGGATAACTAGATGAATAATTAATAAGTAGAAATACAAGAGAGTAGATAAATAACAAGAAACCCGAGGAGTAGTTATCCAAGGTAGATAGATATATATGTGTGTTATTCGATACAGACAGTAGATAGGTAGTAAATATGTTTTGGGGTTGTTGATGTGACGATATCTAGTTTTATATTGCGCGTAAAACAAATTGAATGAATAGACGGATGGATGCGCGAGTAGATGAATATAGTGGTCAATTTGATGTATAGTAAATAGTAAATAGTAAATATTATATAATGAATTATACTTCCTATCAAATAATAAGAAAAACTCAACGCTATACATCTGAAACATAAACCCTCAACACCTTTACTTTTCCGTCAACGCCTGATTTTCACAATATAAGTTTACCCCAATTGAAAAAGCAAAAAATTATCCCTCTTTTCCAAAATCCCCTTTCAACCCCATTTCTACGTCTTTTTTGAAAATCCACCATCCCTTTTCCGCCTTTCCCTTCGCATTCTTCGCAATTTGCTTTCTCCTTATTCTCGGATAATTAACCGGACTCTCGCCTCCTACGAAGATAGCCACATCATAAAATAGACCTCCAATTAACGCACCCGTGATTGTCGCGCCCCAAGCTCCATAAATCCACCATGCATTCGAGACGGTAAAAACTTCACTGCCGTAACCTACTGCTGCGGTGGCTAGACGCGGGCCGAAATCTCGGGCCGGGTTAAGACATGCACCAGTAGTGTAGCCGAATGCCATAGTGAGCACAGTGACGACGAGACCGACGATGAGCGCGTGCATACCTGCTCCTGGGGGTGCGTTGGAGTCGTCTCCGAGGGCGAGGACGGTGCAGGCGAGGATGGCCGTGGCGACAAATTCATTAAAGAAACTCGCAGAAGGACTAGCGAAGGCTTGGGGCTGTGTGTAGAAAGATGTCCCTGTGCCTCCGGCTAGTAGGTTGACTACTTGGCCATTGCCGAGTGTACCACCAGTAGCATTGTATGTGGCAATTGCATCTTTGTAGATGCCGTATGCGATGAGTCCGGCCAGAAAACCGCCGAGGATTTGGGCGAGGATATAGATGAATGCTTTTCGTATAGGGAAGCCTCTAGATATACATAACATGAGGGATATGGCGGGATTAAGATGAGCACCGGAAATTCCACCTGCGATGTAAATACCTATTGTGATACCTAACCCCCAGGCCCAATTTGTGGATTGATAATTGCCTGAAGTGTCTGCCGATGTTTGGACAGCAAGATTAGTGGCTATACCAATGAGGACTGCTATCATGGTCTATAGCCCCGTTAGATGTGTGAAATTAATCAATTGTGGGATCACCACTGGTAGATAAATGACTTACTGCTAAGCACTCGGCTAATGGCTCACGAAATCTTTCACGAATTGCTGCCAAAGCATTGTGGTTGTCTCTTTCCTCTTGCATATACTGCTCCGCTTCTTCACTACTTAAAGACCATTCATCGTCTTCTACCTTATCTCCCCTCTCCAAATCAAGCCCATCGTCGTTCTCGTCGTTTGCAAAGTCTGCACTTTGTGTCGTAGAATGATGAGTTAGCGTTGATCCTGAGGGATGTTCCTCAACATCAGAAAGTCGAGTCGTGTTCTGTCGGCCCAGGTCCCCTTCCCCATCATCCTGAGGAGATCTCCACTCATCCATAGGGTTGTCTCTCTCGGCTAACGGAGTGCCATTGTGATCCAATATCAAGTTCTCGGAATCCTGCCTATTAGATCTGTAGCTTTGTCTCCGTCCTCGCTCTTGTTGTTGATGACCATAACCTCGGTCCTCTTCATTTCTGCCAAGTCGATTCGATTTCTTTTTTGCCTGCCCTTTCCTCTGATCGTCAATCATTCCAAGTTGCGGTATAGCCTCAGAACTTCCTGGCTCTACATTTTCTGCCTCCTTATTCTCGACCGCGCCCTGTCTTCCTCGCCTCATCCCTGGCCTGACCACTCGCGGCAGAGGTTTCGCCAATCCCCATACCGGCTGATCCTTTGGTTTTTGGTAATTTGGATTGAAATCGTAATATTCTCTGTCGACATAATGAGGTTCGCGTTGAACCCCTCCATTATTACCAGCTAAGGAGTATTGTGGTCGATCTTTGAGTGGTGTATTATTTGTTGGTTGACGTACTCCTTGGGGCCGTAAACTTGGCATATGTGATCTTTTGGAGCCGTGGGGTTGTCCATTGGGACGAACGTTTCTTGTGGACCTCGTGGTTCTCGTAGTTCTTTGTGTATTAACGCTGCCGTCTCTGACCGACGGCGCTGGAGTGTTTTGACCAGTCTCTCGCCCCTCATCTTGATAATCTGCCATGAGAACGCCGATTATGTTTGATGTTGCCTTTCTTCACTCACTTACACACACGATATCAAAAGGCAACAAGATACAGAACAAATCTCTGCGAATGAAAGAAATACACTTACAAGAGGTCTCCCACTTACCCTGAGCATTGTGGCCTCATATAGCATGATGTGGACGGCGATTCCTAATTGAAAAGTCGTCATAATTTCATCGACGGAGGGGAATTTTGTGGGTAGAATCGATATCCGACAATGGCAAAGTAGAAAAGTTAAACGTTGAAGCCATGTTTTGATTCAGTTTGTGGATCATGCGGAGCTATTGGTCCTTAGTGGGAAAGGTTTTTTGTGGTCCGGCTGGTTTGTACTTCGTAGCATTGTACCGGTACCTACCTATGTGAAGTAGTTCCTGTCGACTCCTGTCAGCTCCTCTAAAGAATTCGGAATCAACTTCCATTCATATGGGAAAAGGCGAGATTGACAAGTTAGAGATTCGTGACAGAAATTGAGTAGGGATGAGAAGGAAATCATCAGAAGCTTGTTTACAATTCCTCATAAATTTAATTACACGTGACTTCGGTCCGATTTCATCAATTTGACGGAATTTTCTCTCCATGAATCAAGTGAGTTAAGTCCACATGTTGGCCGTGATTTGTGAAGTAGGAGTAGAATCTCCTTGGTCTCTTCATTTCTTATTGCAAAATCATAGAATACACACAAACAGATACCTTGACTCTCCATCGCTTCTCATACCGAAACCATTACTCATCAAATGCCCCATATGTTCTTATTCAAGAGTTTATGACATAACCTTATAAGGATAACCTATTTCTTCTTTGGACATGATCGACCATTCAACTAAGACACTTTCGTTTGTTTTTTCTTCTTTGCTCCTCTTTATTTGATCTCGCCTTGCGGAGTATAATCTCCACAAGCCTCGTTAAATGACACTGAAAAGTGGGCTCCAGGTGCCGTGATGATATACCCATTAAAGTATCCCGATCGGACTTTAAACTCCTGCGTTTGTTGGAAAAGGATGCATTTCCGCGTTCAATGCCTATTTCAATACATCGGACATGGACCTACAAGGTTATCTGGAGTAACAATGTATCGGGGGGACCATCAATCACATACTTGAGCGCACCAGATCTTGATTTCTTATGTCGTGCACATTGGCGAGTGTGATTGTTTCACCTCCCACAAGTCTCTCAACAGATTAAGTGGACTTGGAATAGAACAAGCACACCAGCCTTAAACTTGAACATCTATCGAAATGGCAAGAAGTACCGACTTTGTGGAGAATTTCATCTTGTCTGTAGCAACGATGCCTTGTTGATCAAGATACCAAAAGATTGAATATGAAGGAAAGATAGAGCTTATTCTCAAACAGTGCGAGTACATCGGAAAGGTTCGAGTTAAATTTGGGACTCTCGCACCACTACTTTCAAGTTCTCTGTATAGCAAGCATGAAACGGGCGTCCAAGGAATTCGCTGCAGACAATCAAGTTCTCCCGGAGTTATGCAGGATCGACTATTAGAATACGCATGCATAGGGTAAAACTTATAGCAAGATATTGAACTCCTTGGCCGACGGCCAGTCCCTTCGTTACCCACAGTTTATTCCTCCCAAGATAATCATCTTTTACGTCATCATCGGAAACCCTTGAAAGCTCGACACCGAATTGTTCCAATTCTTAGGGTTTGTGATCCACCCGATGATCTCAAGCAATTTGCTCACATAGCCGTTGATTTCAGTGGTATCTAATTGCGTGTCGTCCCAGGATACCACACAGCAGAAGCGTTCCGCATTTGCCATACCACAGTTCCAGAAGAAGCCACTATGGATTTTGGGTTAGTAACGTTTTTGAAAATTTCGAAGATCAAGATCTCTCACCAGTCAGGCCAGTCCATCCTTCCCAAAGGTTTCAGAGTCGAATAATCGCCAACACTAGAATCAAGATACTTCAAGCTTAAATCCCAATTGAATACTTGTCTCATCGCAGCCTCTTTCGCAATAGGCCCCTCGTCTTCGCCTAGCCCACTCAAGATTTTGAACCATGGTGCATGAGTGTGCGAACTCAGTGCTTCATCATCTTCGCCCATTCTTCTTAGAAGTTCACCACAAGTTTCTTTTGGCTTGATCTCTATCATGTTCATGTTCCAAGTCAAAGTGGGGCCACCAATGCTCATGGCAGGAGGCAGGCGATCTGCAATCCACTCTGGAAGGAATGGCCAATTACGACCTGCGTCGAAGTTCTTGAAGATAGCATGTGGCTTTCCCGTTTGTATGACGTTGAAAATGGAGATAGCAGTTTTGACGATGACTGGTGCTTGGATAAAGTGCAGCGTCCGAAGCCGCTCAATATCAGGGAAATCCTGTATTCGCGCAAGTCTTGGTCTTGGCTGCGGATTTATGTTAAGCTTCCTTCTTTTGGTATTACGAGTGATGAAATCTTTCGATCTCCTGTCATTCCCAACCATCCAACCAGGAGCTCGTTTGGGTGGCCATAGAGCCTCGGTAAATCTTGAAATACCTCGAAGCCTCCTAACATGAAAGTTGACATCTGAGAGAGCGAGTGAGCTATCTTGGTATTGTTGATACAGATCAGCGAAAAATCTAAAGGGCGTGCTAGGGGTCGCTGTTGCTTTTGGATTCTGTACGAACATATCGAGATCGCTATACCATCCATACGCGAACAATGCATCAAAGACAGAATGATTCAAAGTCAAGATCAACGCTGATGTATCTTTGCCCTCAATATCTGCAATTATAGCTTGGAACATTCGATCTTCAAAGTTTTGGTCGGAATCATCAATTAGATATTCTTGGATTTCTGACTCGTGAGAGAGATTCCTCTGCGAGATCAGTATGTCATACACAGCTTGAGATGGACGGAGGACCGCGTGAACAGCTGGCGCACCCGAAAGCTCGACCAAAACTGTCCGCAAAACCGGTCTGGTCAAAAGAGATTTCTCTAATGCTGCACGGACCTGGCTAGAATTGTGATCTTTGATTTCGAACGCTATTCTGTGGCGATATGATTGTGGTCTTTGTCCTTTTGTGAACCCCTGAAATGTGTCTTTGATTGCCAAAACATCTTCTATGTCATTCTCCCATGTTAGACCGAACTTTTGCAAAGCTGCGTTAGTTGTCTCGGTCAAAGTATGATGATGCTGGCGCATATTTCCCTCCTGAGAATGTGGTACTTTCCGAGCGGATTGATTAGATGCATCCGGATTGCTTTGGCCCTCAATATAGCTTACGTTATCTGAAAGGAAAGTAGATGAGTCTGCATGATAGCTCCGTTCCATAAGAAGCTTTGTCTGCTGCTCAACGGTATTGTTTTTCTCTAAATCTGGTAAGTACAATCTTTGACCAAGTCTGGTCCACAAGATCTTACAAAACCTCAATCTTGTAATGCTATCGGCAAAATTTGTTACATCGTCTTCCACCGGAATTTGATCTGGGGCTGCGTTCGTAAGCTCTGCCCAGATCCCCCGCAATTGAGCAATTAATTTTTCGCTGGGGGTTGTTTTTTTCGCTTCTGAGATTGTGGCGAAATGCTTATTGACGATGTCTTTCAATTCCACCTTCCGAATCTTTCCCGTCGCAGTCATTGGAAACGCTTTTAGATGAAGGTCATCTAATGTTATGATAGAATGGAGTGCATATGCCTGACCCAAAGTTTCTACTATAGCTTTGGTCATATGCGCCTTAGTGATTTCCTTCGGACAAGACTGTAAGACTGCGACGGGAACCTCACCGGCTATGGAATCCACGATACCAATTACTTGAGCCTATAATTTTCACGGTCAGCTTAAAAATTGGTTTCAAGGGCTGGCACTCACGGTTATGCCAAGATCCTGAAGGCAATATTCTATTTTCGACGGGACCAAGTTCTCACCTCCACGAATGATGATGTCTTTATATCGTCCACTGATGTAGAGGACATCATCTGCGTCTATCATAGCTTGATCGCCGGTAACAAACCACTTCCCAACGTCATCCGTGTAAAATGACTCTGAATCTATACCATTCAAATATCCATCGATGACCGAAGTCCCGCCAATGTGGAGTTCTCCAGCTTCGTCTTTATTCAGAGGCACATTAGATTTCGGGGAACATATTTTTAGTCTAGCACCTGATAAAACTTTTCCCACTCCGAGATGATAGCCATTCTTAAGCATTGGATCATCCCGCCTCCAGCTTACCATAGGGGAGCCCTCTGTCATACCGAAGCCTTGAATAACTGCCTCGCTACCAAGGTGCTCTTTGCAGAACCTAACATCTTCATCTTTTATCAATGTGCCTCCCATGGTTACGTACGATAGAGACAGGGAATCCTTGCCAGGAAACTCTGGATGTGCGACAAGTGCTTTCGCTAAGAGAGGAACGGCTCCAACATGTGTAATATTCTCTTGTTGAAGCGCTCGTAAGGAGGCAGTCACGTCGAACTTTTCGGTAGCAAATACTACAGAGCTTCCATCCCTCCAACCTCGTATAGCTTGGCCTATTGCAAAGATATGCCACACGGGCGTGTGAATGAGCCATTTGTTCTGACAGCCGTTTTTCCGGGTAACAGGATCATAGTCGAATGTTGCGGACCAGATGTTTGATGCAGTGTGAGGGCATCCTTTTGGGACTGAAGTTGTCCCACTCGTAAAGAGGATCATTGCAAGCTCCTGACCCGGCTCCTTACCATCATCATTCAAAGGAGTAAATGAAATGTTTTCCACCGGCAAGTTGCCCATTAGTCCAGGCAGTGAATGCCAATTCATTCTCCCTTCGGAAACTTTCGAAAGTGATATCCGAACTTTGACGTTTCCGAAACTTTCAAGAATCGGGAACATGTCTGGATCTAAAACAACTAAGACTTGAGGAGGAGCTAGGCTCAGATAATTCATAACATCTTTATCGGAACTTCTTGGATCCAACGGTACAAATGGCATTTTGAGCCTCGCGGCAGCCCACAAAAACAAGACCCATTCCGCGGAATTCCAGACGAAAACAACAAGATTGTCACCCTTAATACAGCCAAGTTGTTGTAACCGAGTTGCCAACGACTCGGCCTTCTCCCGAAGCTGGCCAAAAGTCCATCTCAGTGGTGCTGAGCATGATTTACGTGTGACCATCCCGGCCCCATTTTCATTGGTAATTGGTGTCATATGTCCGATTTCGAGTACTGAGCTAAGGTGGTCTGTAGGCTGCCAAAGCGAACAAAGAGCTTCCTCATTCAAATGTTTATCTGCAGCCGCAGCAAACATGTTCCATAGGCTTTGGTCTATGCCGGGTATCTCAAGTCCCAGACACTCTGCCTTGAGTCGTCCGACTGGAAACTCATCGGAAATTGTTGAAATATCCATAATCTATCAGAACCGGTATTGAATGTGTATCAGAATCCCAAAAATTATGAAGTATACCGTTCAAGTATTATCGATGACTTTACAGCCAGTGTAGTGGTTTTCAACAGTTCCGTTGCTCCAGAAATAAATCAACGGTTATAGAAAGACAAACCAACTAATGGCTTCAAGCCTTGCACAATGAGTCAACCCAGATGCATATGAGTTTAGGTACATACGTCAAACACAACAAAACAGCCTTCCGTTGTACATCTTACTACTAGGTATCAACCTTCCTTGCACATGATGAGAATAGCAGATGACACGACATCAAACTTGCTCGATTGGTATCGTCAAGGGAGACAATTCTTACCTTTCTTGGAATGTCTGACCACATATTGCAGAGTAAGTAGCTTATAATGGTGCTTATGTTGACGGGTGGGACAAGGCGGTGTCGGGCACCTCGCTTAAAATTACTGACAGTGGGCCCCGAGTCTCCTGAGAAATGAATATCTGACCAGGCACTTTGTTCTCCTACAAGACGCTGCAAAACACATTGTCAGAAGTAAGAATTGCAGCCACGGGCTTTTTTGACGATCTCAGAGAAAGCAATTGTTGGAGTTCGTGAACATGCAATTGGCGACGCAAACAAATTTTTGAAGTTATTGGTTCTTGCTAGTCGTTTGACCAAGTCAATAATTAATTTTTTCATTTGAAACTTAACCCGAGAGTCTCGGCTGACTCATACGGTTCGGGATGGGAGTGGCCCACAAACTTACATCTCACTCCTGACAGAGCCTTCATCTTCTGTACCTACGTACACTGATATCTATGAATAGTTGAGACTAGTGTCGCAATATTGACCCTACGGTCAAATTAATCAGTATTGATTCATACAAATGGCGAGTTAGCAGAGTCTTACATTCAAAATCAGCCATATCATCTTCTCTTATTTCCACTTGATGATTGTGAGGTTACATCTATCTGTTTGATTTATTCCTTGAATATTTGAATCTTGGCATGTCAATGGTCAAGTGGGAGTATATCAATATACTTGAAGTATTGATTTGAAAGCTTGCATAGAAAACCCGTCTTAGTGTGATCCTATTCAAGAGTGTACTTGGATATACCAGCTGTATATATCACTACCTACTTGGAACACCCCTGACTGCCGTTACTCTCATCATGCTTCCTGTCATTCTATTCTCAGCTTGCATCCTCTCATTGCTCTGTATTAGGATCAATGTTGCGATTTCATTAGAAAACTGATGTCAAAGTACTCATCATATGGCATTCATCGTCTTTCAAATCTGACGCCCCCAGTGTTATAGAGATATCTTCTGGCATGTCTACCCGTTCACATATCACGGGGTTGATCTTTATCGCATGGCCAAGGGTTTGTTTGTTTTCTGCCTGTTTCTTGTCACTATCATATGCCGTGCGAAATCATGCATGTCTGTCTTTGGGCCGAAAATAAAGACTTTTAGGGACAAACAGTGATGAGTGTTCAGAGTTCATAACATATCACCGCAGATCGCATGTATCCAATCCTATAAAGGTGACTGTACAATCGAATAGTACAGTCACACGCATTGATAACTATGATTATCTGTGAGAACACAATACGATAAACAGAAACCAATTTACAATGATTTAGAGTTTCATGGAGAATTGAATGGGGTCCAAATGAAGATTCCTTGAAGCTCATGTGTTGCATGCTTATAATGCTTATTAGGGATAATAAGTGTCGATTGATATCACGCGAGATGTGAGATCTCGCTCTCTAAAATTAGATTGTACGATGTACAGTTAGTTGTAAGGTTGTAAACTCCTAATATGCGATCTGTAATAATATGTTACGATCTGTAATTAAAGGTTACAATGTTCATTCAAAAAAAGAAAGAAAAAAGCTCTTAGGATTTAAAATAGTGGATGAGATAGCTGTCAAAGTTCTTAGCTCTATATGGCGTCTTTGATACACGGGGTTTCTTAGTGATCGTCTGATTCAAAATCTTCTTTGTATGAAGTAGTATCAGAGATCTGCTTTGCATCCGTGATATCTACGCTTATCAATCCGAGCCCCAGTTTTAACTTGGCCGTAGTATCTTTGATGTATGAGATGTCTTGGTGATCTCCTGAGTTAAAAGCTTTCTTGATCGGGGTCAGATTCGACGTATTATGACACGTGTATTGGAGAGACAAGTCTGTACCATACTTTGTGTTGTTTTTGATTATTATATCTCTACTATTTATAGATTTTTTTGATCTACTCTGCATCTGTCAATGCCCACGCTTGTCAATTCGATATCCGGTTCCAACTTGGCATGGCCTTACGCAATTTTGACATTATGAGCTCCTGCTATATGCCGATGGGGTAATGCGATGTTTCTGCCACATGTAAAGTGACAACATAGTTACTTTTAGAAATTCGAGATTGATCATAAAGAACAGTCACTGTCCTCAAATCTTTCAAAGCGCCACCAACAGCGAGAAGCTAATGCTATCTAGAACCAACTGCTCATATAGAGCTAACAACACTCTTTGATCGCAAATATGATAGTATTCGATGGAACGAGCTCCAATATGATTATAGTTTCTTTAACTTTATGTCTCCTTTATTATATATTGAAGCAAACCAAGCTTCACTTCATGAGACGCCGATTCCAAAAATCAAACGGTTGTCAACCAGCTCAAGTAAAATACCCTTTGAAAGATCCAATATTTGGTCTCGATCTGGTATTGGATACAATTAAAAATGCCAAAAACCTACGACATCTCGAAGGAACTTGGAGGCGTTATGAGCAGCACGGAACAACCTTTACATCCAAACTTATTACATATCCCACGGTTTTCACAATCGATACAGAGAATGTCAAAACTGTTCTTGCAACAAAATTTGATGATTTCCGGCTCTCGTCTATTCGAGTCGAGGCAATGAAACCCGTG
The DNA here is from genome assembly GCA_004786125.1 of Botrytis tulipae. Classification (NCBI taxonomy): domain Eukaryota; kingdom Fungi; phylum Ascomycota; class Leotiomycetes; order Helotiales; family Sclerotiniaceae; genus Botrytis; species Botrytis tulipae. The sequence goes on from PQXH01000038.1 coordinate 60,246, forward strand.
TTCGGACATGGGATCTTCACGACTGATGGAAAACTGTGGCACAAATCTCGTGCACTCCTTCGGCCTACTTTTGCAAAGGAGAGTATATCTAATTTAGAGGTTGCTGAGCTACATTTCCAACATCTACTAAACCGTATTCCTCGCGAAGGGTCTACTATTGATCTGCAAGATCTCTTTTTCAAATTCACCATAGATACGGCTACCCAGTTTCTTTTTGGACATTCCGTCAACTCCCAATCCAACTCAGATCATTCCTCGGGTGGCGTATCCGATGCAGAATTTGTGGAACAGTATACGCATACCCAACTCGAGGCATCTCATAATGTACGACTCGGACCACTTGCACGATTTCGATATAACCCTGCAGCCAACAGGGCTCAGAAGACCGTTTTTAAATATGTCGATCATTACATAGATGTAGCTCTCGATGCGCTCAAGAAAGACCAAAACAAGACCGAGACGAAGGATGACAACTTTGGCCCCTACATTTTTCTCGAAGAGATAGCCAAGTTGACCACAGACCGACAGGTTCTGCGAGACCAGGTGTTGAATACCCTTCTTGCGGGCCGAGATACAACGGCTAGCTTACTTAGTAATCTTTTTTTCATGCTAGCACGTTACCCGGATGTATGGAGAAAGCTACGAGCTGAAGTGATGCAACTTGATGGTCAGTTGCCGACGTATAACGATTTACGAAATATGAAATACCTGCGTCAATGCATTAACGAATGTAAGTGTATTACTTCATCCCCACTCCTAATTACAAGTTCCAAAATCAGACGCTGATGGAATAGCTCTCCGTATGCATCCTGTAGTCCCCGCCAACACTCGCGAAGCCGTCCGCGACACTTGTCTTCCACGTGGTGGGGGAAAAGATGGTCAAGCACCGCTATTCGTTAAAGCGGGTACCCAGGTTCTATACAGCGTGTACTCGATGCATCGTCGCAGAGATCTATTCGGTGAAGATGTGGAAACTTTTCGTCCGGAACGCTGGGATCAGATACAGCCGAAATGGGTATGTATCTAGATCCAACTACTTTCTCATCTCAGCCATACTAATTTAAATAGGAATTTTTACCATTCAATGGAGGACCGAGAATTTGTTTAGGACGTGAGTTTTTAGTGTTCCTTGTGATAATTCAAGTAGTTTATCGATGACTGACGGAGATTCTTGACACAGAACAATTCGCATTGATCGAAGCGTCGTTTGTGATTGTAAGAATGTTGCAGGAATTTGAAGAGATTGAGCCAAGAGATGAGAAGCCATGGCAAGAGGCATATACTCTGGTTGTCTGTTCGCACAATGGGACACAAGTGTCGTTGAAGTGCGCGACATAAATGTCGTTATTGTATCATTGAAAGAAGAGAATGTGAGGAGAACTTATGTTTTGGCGTTGATAGACTTTAAAGCATAGAACTTTCTAGGGGTAATGAATACCACTTTTCAGATATTCGCTTTTGATGTTCTTTCTCGGAGCTCTTCTCCCTGAGTTGAATTGCCGTAGTCAGCTAGTGCACCCATCGAACATTCTCTTTTGAAGTTTGATAGTTGGATGAGTGTAGACTAGATTCATATGCAAGTCATCAGTTATCACATGGCATGGTCAAATACATTTAACATGGCTTCGATATCGACTCGTGTTTGGTGACTCTAATCACTACCTATGTATCATACACTACCTGAAGTTGAAGCCTCTTATATCAATAAAGCTGCCACTAAAGGGGTTTGAACCATGAAATGTCTTGGTTACAAGATTGAGCAATGTTTAGTGAGCATTTGATGGCTTTCATTGTTCAAACTCAAAATTGCTTATGCCAAAGGCGTTTCCAGGACCAGAAAAAAAGCCGAGCTGCCAAGCTGAGGCTATGGAGGCTGATGTTGTCCGAACATAAAGCTACTCCCTGGAGTCAAATTGACGCCAGAGGTATCTTCAGTTTTAAAAGAATTAGAGCCACCAAATTTTGAGGCCGAGGTCAGCTTTCCAAAATTGTAAGGCATGTTTACACCTGAACTTGAGCTGGAATCCAGCGTGGAGTTGAAAGCACTTGCGGAAAACGAGGCTGGCGGTGCTAATTGTTTAGGTGGAGTTACCCAAAAAGACGCCAGGAATATTTCTTCCCTCTCTTTTTCCTCTGCAGTCGATTCGTGGGTTGGATTATGTTTCAAACGTTTTTTGGGGTCCTGATACTCCGCAATGCTTGGCGCGACTTTTTCTGGCCAATAATTGATCACTGGCTGGCTATCTTTATATATATATTTCTCTTCCATATTCTTGCAGAGGAATCTACCAGTGGTACATACATCTAGTAATTGTTTCGCAGTCATGCGCTCATGGGGTGAATACGCGAGACATTGGAGTAATGTTCTTGTGAGAGTTTTTGAATAGATACCCGAGCTTTTCGTCGTAGGATCATCGAGTAGACTACGTCCGCATGTCAGCACTAGTGTCCGTAGTGCTACTGTGGAATCAATATCTGATGATGGAAATCCTACATAAGCCATGTCTTGGCCTATTCTAACTTGTTGTTTTGTCATTAGAAAGTATACTACTGCAGCTACGCCAAAGACATTGGCAGGTGTACTATAGAAACGATTCTGCATTTGAGGGAAAAATTGTTCCTTTGAGAGATTAGAGAGTGGTGGAATAGGGGAAATGACTGAGTCAAGTTAACGTACCGGGGCGCCCCATCCGAGCGTCAAAGTACTTGCAACATGTTCAAGCCATCCGGGATCTTGTGAGTTAGTAGGAACATGGCTTGCTAAACCAAAGTCTCCCATCTATATATTTGATTAGCCAACCGAAAAACTCGAACTTGTGGACTTCTATGGTTGAAGTTACCTTAAAGATGCCGATATCATGAGTTTCGTCCTTATCCCCAATGAGTACTATGCAATTAAATAATAAACATCATTGAGACTTAACAACAAAAGAGGAGCAACTTACTGTTTGCCGGTTTAAGATCCAAGTGGCAGATAGGAATCCAGTCTCGATCATTTTCAGCCTCTAATTCTTCACTTCCCCTCTCGAGCATGATGCATGCTCGAGCTAAACACTCAAATATGTTCCAGATCTCTTTCTCTTGAAGTACAGTATCGGACTTTCTACCATTGGTTCAGCAGTGTGTTTCTTACTGAATCCATAATAACGTTAACTTACTCGATCCGATTTGCGATCCAGTTTTCAACATCGCCATTCTCGCAAAACTCAAGATAAATCCTGCTTTGATACCTCTTCTGACGCTTTTTGAAATTCTCTCTCCCGATATCAAACATTCCTCCAATGTTACGTGGTACAAACTCGCCTTCATGGTAACCCTGATATATCTTCAGCACATGTGGCGTATTTCTATCCACGAATAATTGAAGTAACATCGATTCGCTCAAAAGGTCCTTATCTGATCCGTCAGCTTGTTTGACCACGATATATTCAGGCATTGCTTCCGTTCCCTCTTTCGTTCTAATCTTTCGATACAGATCTGCAGAGCCGGCACCGCCTTGCCCGAGATGTCGTACTCCTTCCCATGTTTTCTCAAATTCGGGCCATTGTTGCCATGTTTCAGCTAACTTGCTCCATGATTCTGCTTGTATTTGTTCGCGCTGCGAAAGAGTGTAAGAATCCCAATCGGAAGAAGAGGGTTGCCCAGGAGGTGGTGTACGTGGTGGTTCTATACTAAATATGGGAGTATACGATATATTAGGTGTTATATTAGCGCTGCCAGGTTGCTGCTGCGTAAGACCAGTAATACAATTTTTGACCGGCAGTCGTCTACTACCAGCAGGTTGTCGTGCATTGGGTCTTCTTCTATAAGCCATTGGCGTTTAATATATTAAGAATTAAAGTAATTGATAAAAGTGACGAGCTTTTTCCAGGAATTAATTAGTTCTTCATGAGTGATAAGCTTTTAATTTCGATAGCTCTGATACGATCGGACAAAGGAAATGCGAGAACGGGATCCGAGGCATTTCCTTCTTTGAGAACTTAAAGAGCGCGTTCTTTGTACTCGTTGTTCAAACGCTGTTCTTCTCATCGGAACAAATCTCAAAGAAAGTCTTCTCTTAAAGGATAAATAATCGATCTAATGACACTAGTCAATAAAATTGAAAAGGGGCAGGGGAGTTGGAGCAGGGCAAATGATGAGGTGAATTCACTAGCGTTTCCATTTAGCGAAAATAAAATTCGGTTGCGAAGAGTGCATGCCTCCACCATTCATACATATTATTTTGTCATTAGTCACATATTAATCTAATTATCACATACACTGAAAGTAACTGCATATCGTAAAGTATTCGTTTTTATCCTGAAAGGAAATTTATATTCTATTGATCAAGGCCTGCGAAACTCAAATAGTCTTGCAACCTATTGAGATACTCCTTGATACTTTTTTTTGGTGTTTTATAAAAAGACAGCGCTTTCTCGACCTACCTCCTGAAACTCACCAAGATGTCCCACTCACCTTTTACTTCTTCTTCGAGAACCTCCTCGCCATCTTCTTCATCCCTTCGCTCATCTTTCTCACCAACTTCTTTGGCGTGAAAGGCTCGACTTCACCCTCGACTGGAACTGTGCGTGGCTCCACGATTTCTCGTGGGGTTGGGGGTGGACTGAAGCTTTGACGGAGCGTCTCTTCGTCATCTCCCTCTTCCCAACTTTCCCTCCTCACCGGAACTTGATAAGATCTATCGAGTTCCGTGGCTTGCTCCTGTTGCTTGAGAGCGCGTGTTCCCAAGGACTTCGGATGAGATTGTGGTGGGGGTGGAGATGGAGATGGTGGAAACTTGAGGTTTGCTACATGAAAATCTTCCAATTTCATGCTCTCGAGCTTCTTCTGATTCCGCTGGGTGGTTCTGACAACGCAGCTGAGACAGTCACCTTCGTCTCTCTGGGTCGGCTCCGAGAAGTGAAACTGGCAGTCTTCGGGAGCAATTTTAATGCTCAATGAGTGGGGGCAAGCTTCGACGGACTTAGTCAAGCATCCGCAAGAGTAAGTGATGGTCATGTGGCGACACATGTTGAAGAGCTGGGATTGGTTTTTGTGGTGATGAAGTTAGCTTGGGTTGGCTGTTGGTTTGTAAGTAGGAAGTGAGGACTGGAATGGTTTGAAGAAAGAAATGAAATAGAGGAAGGAAAGTGAACCTATTTATATTTGAAACCACGTTGTTGTTTAGATATAATTTGGATGCTAGAAGTCGACGATTGTCGATTTATTACACAGTTCATTTCATAAACTGAGGATAGAACCACGGAGAAATAACATCAGAACAGCTGTGCATCATGGCCTGATCCGTAATTACTCCAACGGCATTTGGAATATTGTATCATATTCATCCATCCTTTCCAAGCAGAAAATGGCTCATGTTAACCAGCCGCTTTTTCATAAATCTTCAATAAGAGCATGTGTAGCAACATAAATGCGTACCATCGGTTACTTACATTATGAATCCTCACAAAAATGTCTACTTGTCCCTTACAAAGGTTATTGTCTCTGTGCAGAGATCTCAGAACAGACCAGAAACAAATGAGTTCTTAGAGATATAAAAAGGGCCCCTCTAACTTTCATTTTCTTCTCTCAGCCAGATTTCAATATCAAGCAAGACATAGAACCAACAAGAACTATATCAAAAATTGAAACCAAAAAACAATCAACTTATCTCCACTGAAAATCTTCAAATCAGCAGTCGCAATCATGAAGAACGTCATCATCAACTTCATCATTTGCTTCCTCGCAAGTATCGCAATCGCGGACACCCACAACGTCACATTGGTTGAGGGAATCAAGCTTTTCGAGTTCTTGCCTCAAGGAGCACCAATCGACCTAGATCAATCCGGAATCGTTTTCAGACAAGTCTGGTCCCCATTCAAATGGCAACTTGACTTGTTCTGCGACCCGGACAAACTCTCCAACGATATCATTTGCTACTGGAATACCTGTTCCACCAAAAGTCCGATCTCGACGCAACCAATCCGTAAAGACTTCGTTTTTGAGCTCGAGAGCGAAGCAAAATTCCGACAGGTAGACCTCGAACCGTTGTATGAATCATCGAAATTTAATATCATCGAAGTTAATCCACTGATCTTGTCAGCCGGCGACGCCGAAGTCTTCGAGATGGCAAAGAAACTTGGCCTCCCCTCGGTCCCTTTCTCAGGGGAAGTCAATTGTGTGCGAGAATACGGACAAGAACCAGTTCTTTGGTGCGAGCGATGAGTTCACTAGTCGAAGGGGAGCTCAAGCGTTGAGTGAACGAACGCGAGTCGCGTGAGAGAGAGAGAGAGAAAGAAAAAGAGAAGAAGCAAGCTCGAGGATGATTCAGATTATCTCGAGTACAAATTGAGAACTTTTCCTTAGTTTTCGCTCCTAAGGGACCGATCGCTCTTTGCAGTGAAAGCGCAAAAATCAAATCGAAATATAAAAAGCCTATCATGGCAATAAACAACAAAATTTTAGACCCTGAAGTGAATCATCCAGTGAACAGTAAATTTGACCAAAACCGAGAAGAAAATCAAGACTTTGATATAGAAAATATAGCGCCTGCAAAAAGCATGCTGATACAACCCTATCCTACTGCTCCACTATCCTTATTTGATGTGCCCCTCAGAATCAGACTGACTTAATAACCCTAACCCCTTTCTTTGCATTTTCTTTGAGAGCCTATCTCAGTATAACAACAAATAGTGGCTTTAGAGGTACCACTCTGTTAATGTTTTGATTCCTAGCGCAAGAAACAACTTGTTCTCTGAATAAATGGGCACATTATAAATGCCACTACTCGAACGAGTTTGTGTCGATGTTTGATACTCGTCTCGGATTTCTAAAATTTCTGGATATATTCATTATCTAGAATTCATAACAAAAATATTCTGGACATCCCAACAAGATGTCTGAAAAGCGAGTAAAACCAAAAATGAAAAGATCATGATAGATGTAAAAGGTGAAAGAGGATTTCTCATTTCGAACATAAAATCGTAAACATATAAAACGCCGATAACCCAAGGCTATATACACAAACACCACACCCCGTCCCATGTAGAATTCTTCATTCCATCTATGATCCAGCATTTCAATTCATCCCTTTAATCCGAACTTTATCATTTACATCTTCAAATCCTTTGGTGCCAAGATAATGTTGTACTCGAGGTCTAATTCTGCCTTGGGGTCACCGTGGCGGGGCTTGAAGTCAACGACGAGATCTGGCTTGACAGCAAAAACAGTGTCGGTGATGAGGTATGGGTCGGTGTTTGGGTAGAGTTGAGTTGTGACTGGCTTGTAGTTTTCGTTTGAGATCTGCGGGTTCCTGCATTAGCTTACCAACCACATTAAAACATGCGGAGTAACTTACCATCAAGTGAATGTGAGCAGGTCTCATTGGGTGACGATCAAGCAATCTCAAGAGAACACCGGCTGGTCCATCTGTTGGCAGAGAGTAGGCAGTTGGGTGAAGACAGTAGAAGTGATATTGTCCGTTCTCATCGGTTCTGAACTTTCCTCTCAAGTTGTTATTGGTTTGGTTCTCAGGATCTTGGAAATCGTATTTTCCGTTGGCAGATGCTTGCCAGATGTCAACGACAACATTTGGAATTGGCTTCTTAGTAACCAAATCGGTAACGGTTCCGTGCATCAAAGTAGGCCTTCCACCTGCAGGTACTGGGTCCTGGATGATGCTACCACCAAGTGGTCTGAATGGGGCGTTGGGGCTCCAGAAAGGACCGAGAATTGAGGAAGATGTAGGGGTCTCGCCAGACTCGGTCATGATATAGTGTGCAATTTCATCGACAACACTAAAAACATTGTTAGATGTGAATGTGGGGTAATGGATTTGGCTACTCACGATTCGAGTCCGAGAACATCAGAAATTCTGTGACCTTCATTTCTGGTGGGGGTACTGATTTGTCCGATAGTGTTGACGAAGTTGACACCGGCCATCCATTCATCGATTGTGAGTTCGTTCTCTCTTGCGAAGTCATGGATGTGTTGGATGAGAGAGCCCATCAATTGTCTTGATCGAGGATCGGTCTTGGGACCGATCGACTTGATGACATTGGTGGTGAAAGTTGGATCGAATCTCTCGAATCCCTTGGAAGTACCGGTGGTTTCTTGTTGGGTTGACATGTTGTGGTATTGATTAAAGAAGATCTGGGTGTGTTTGAATGATAGTATCAAGGAGGATGATGTGGAAGGATGAGTATAAAGAAGATGTTGATGCTGGAAATGAATAACTTACCTCGAGGAAAAAGGCCTACCTATATATGATTATTTCCTCAAGTATGCTCACGATATTCGCCCTAACGCTGGGAACGAATCAACAAGCATCTTAGGAGTAGTCCGCAATGCCTACTCCAGAATTGGTGATCGAGTGACCCCTCCAAAGTTCTAGCGATGGTTGGGACGGTAGTTCAGTCGGCTGTTAGTGTCAAAATATTGTGGTTTAGCATTGAGAATAGCACGGCACTGATCTTCGGAAACGCTGCTACAGCCAACGCTAAGTCACGGGTTTGACCGGAAGTATCTTTAGCCACATACACATAAATCGTCCCAAATCATTCGACAATGGAAACACGACTACTAGACTGTCTGTCAAACCATCTGTCTTAGCTTCATAATTGAATTGATCTAATTCGCCCTCCGCAATTACTACGATCAAGTGTCTGTGTGAGTGTGCAAAGTTTTGCTAATAGAGTTCTGTTATCCTCTTGGAACTGTCCGGGAAAGTCTTTAACCGCCAAAACCAAAATTCCCGTGCGAAGTCCCCGGATTACGCCCCGCACTCCTATAACCTAGCTATGGCCCCGCCAACAGCAAACCAGGGGGTTGTGTGACGGTAATGCCTCGATAACAAACCAATTTTCATTTCTTCAAGATATAGAGAAGTCGTTACGAGATTCCAATTCTAGATTTCAAAGTTGGTCGGTCGTCTTGCATTGGTTGTAACGTGTATGTTCAGAAATTCGTTTGTTCGCCGACTTCACCCTCTACAACCGAGAAGAATGCTTCATCATTTGATGGTGGGAACTTGGACCCCTCCAGGTGCAATTTTTACCATTGAGTTTGATGATGAAGCATTAACTCTGAAATTGCTCAAGAGAACACCAATTCCAGAAGATGAGCCAATTTCCTGGATGACATTCGATGTAAGTTGGGATTGCTGTCTGGTGGGAGTCTGACGAGCGCCAGTAGGCTGACCCGATATCTTCATGAATAGCATGCAAAGAAAAACATATATGGAGCTTCGATGAAGAAGTGGTCAAGCCATTCTGTCACAAGCCCTGCAGAAATTCAACATACCACTTCGCATCCTATGTCTCATGACCGTATGTAACTTTCTCGGTCGCTGTATTCGGTGCGAAACCTTCTAATCGCATGTGTAAATAGCATCGGCGTCGAAATCTGATACGAGAACAAGAGCAATTTTCTGTTTAGCATCAAAGAAAGCACCTTATAATGTTTACGGCAATCCATTCTACGAATTCGCTGGACATGGAAATGTTTTCTCTGTCGATGAAAATGGCGCACTGAAGGAGAACATTCAAAATTATGAATATAGTCCCGAATCTGCGATACATGGCATGGTATTTGACGCGGAAGAGAATTATCTCTATTCTGCAGATATGTGGGGAAACAAAGTATGGACACATAAAAAAGACAACCAAACGGGTTTACTTGAGTTGGTGGGAAGTGTAGATGCGCCGAAGAAGGGAGATCATCCTCGATGGGTTGAAATACACCCAAACGGAAAGTATCTATATGCTTTGAATGAAGCAGGAAACAATCTGGCAGTTTATGTCATTGATGAGAAAACTCATCTGCCAGTATTTACAAACATTACATATCCTCTGGTACCCCCAGGTACGCGTTCCTCCTTCCTTTCATTTTCTCGGAAAATCTCCCGCTTAGCGACTGACATTCAATAATAGGGGTTCCGAATCTGAAGTTATATCGATCCGATGTTGTTTTCATATCACATAGCGGCAAATATCTTTTTGCGACATCACGATCGAACGATTTCAAGGTTACAGGTTACATAGCAGCGTTCAAACTCGGACCAGCTGGAAATATCGAGAGACAGATTTGTCTGAATCCAACGCCAACAAGTGGAGGTCATTCAAATGCAGTTAGTCCTTGTCCTTGGAGTGATGAGTGGTTGGCCTTGACAGACGATCAAGATGGTGGATTTGAGATTTATAGATGGCATGAGGAGTTTTTGTATAGGGTTGCGAGAATTGATATCCCGGAACCTGGTTTTGGTATGAACGCCATTTGGTATGATTGAAGAGTATGGAAACAAAGATAAATGATACTTGTTACATAGTGTGCAAAACGTAGAGTGTAAATTGTTGAAATGTAATTTTACCAAAAATTTCCACATGTCAATTGGAAACTACGAGTATATTGAACCTGAAGGTTAACTTTATTTAATGCCTTAAAATCTCCAGGGTTAAGGCATGAATTTAATCCCCTCACTTAGAAAATGCCGGAGAAGTTTCCGTGTCAAACACATACCGGATTTCTAACCGCTATTCAACCACCCTCGAGCCACCCCTCAATAATATGGGGACGATATTTCATGGCGAACAAGCATGGAGGGGCAGATATGGCCATGTGAGACGGTTAAGCCTTCTGCCCCCTTAATCATCTCGGTCCCGTCCACAATGCGAAATTATTCGCAATTCACGTCCAGGAATCCTCTCATCAAGATATCTCTCACTTATCCAAACGATTGAATTTCACAATCAACTCAATTCATATAGAAGACTCGAAACAGTCCCACTACGGCGTACTCAATCATGGCACCCATACCCGGTATCCTGTATGTTACCATGCAGCCTCAAGAATCTCTTCCAGATTCTCAATGGCACGACTGGTACAACAATGAACATGGACCTCTCCGATTACGTCTTCCCTTCATCACAAATGGTTTCCGCTACCGCGCAAGCGACTTGTCTGCTGCGAAGCCAGCCTCTACATCTCATCCAGAATGGATGGCCATTTACGATGTCACAGATATGGCAGCCATGAACACCGATACCTATCTTCGACTCCGCGGGCCCGAAGTAAAGACTGATAGAGAAAAGGAAACAATGGCACAGATTAAGGTGGATAGGAAATTGTATGATTACATTAGTGGCAAGGAAATCGACGGATATAAGAAAGTGGAGGAAGTGGGGTATGATGAGGGGAATTACGTGGTGACTTCTACAGCAGAAGTCAAGGAGGAATTTGACGAAGAATTCAATAAGTGGATGGAAGAAGAGCATTTATCAATGATTGCAAAGATTCCAGGCTGGAGACGTACCAGGCGCTTTGTTACAAGCAGTATCTTGGGAGGCAAAGAAGGAAAGGAGTATTTGAATGTCACTGAATTCGCTCCTCGAAACGATGCATTTGGGGAAGCATTCAAAGCTGTTGGTTCGACAGAATGGGCCAAGAAGCTCACATCGACGGCTTTGAATTCATTTAATTCTAGGCAGTACAATTTATACTATACATTCGGCGCCGCACCCCGAGATATCTCTAACTTTTCAAAATCCTATTCGACGAATTGGAAATCGATTGACGAGAAAACAAGCACTGGACCAAATACCATTGCTGAAGGGGGAGCCATCGAGTCCTACATAACAACAAAAGATGGAGTTGATCTTGCATACCGACTTGAAGGATCTTCTGACCCAGCTGCTCCCCTTATCGTCCTCAGCAATTCCATCCTCGTAAACTATTCAATCTGGACACCGTTCGTCCAAGCATTCCTTGCGTCACCTACTGGCAAAAGTTACCGCATTCTCCGCTACAACTCCCGTGGACGCACATCCAACGCCGGCTCTTTACCCGTAACCGTCGATCTTCTCGCTTCCGACATCATCCACATCTTAGATACTCTGCGTGTTCCCAAAGCAGCTTGTCTAATCGGTGTCTCACTCGGTGGTGTCACCGTTCTTAACACTGCACTCAAATACCCCAATCGTGTTAATGCTTTTATATCCTGCGATACAAATGCCTATGCTCCTCCTTCCAACCCCAAAGCCTGGGATGAGCGCATCGCCATGTCTGCCGCCGAAGCTGCCAAATCGTCCAACGATGAACAGATTGTAGGCTCAGAATTGGCAGAGGTTACAACTCGCAGATGGTTCGTAGCAGAAAATTACGAGAATGAAATATTGAAGAAACGATTTGAGGATGTGAAGAAACAGGTTGAGGAAAATAGTTTTGAGGGATTCCAGAAAGGTGTGAAGGCTCTCTATCAGTATGATATTAGAGAAGAGATGAAGAATCCAGGGGTTGAGAAGGCGTTATTTGTGGTTGGTGGTAGTGATGGTGTTTTACCAAAGACAATGAAAGAGATGGCGGGTAATTATGGAAAGGGTGTTGAGTGTAAGGTTATTGAGGGAGCGGGACATTTACCGATGGTCGAAAAGCCAGAGGAGTTTGCTAATGTTGTAGCTACATTTTTGGGTTAGCTTATTTATACCTATGTTCAGTTCTTTAAGTAGTTTTTAGATGGTCCAATGTTAAAATTACATTTCATCAATATTTTAGCGCTTTCTGTGAACTCTGAATTTTTGCTCTGCACCACATCAGGGAACTTTCCAGTTCACTGCCATGAAAAGTGAAGTAGAAGGATCGCATCAGATATCAACTTCGTTCCATTACGTATGTATGTACCTATGTACTTAACTGCTTTATATCCATCCACTCACACTTCCTAATAACAACCCACCGTCCCACCCTCCATCACGCAGCCACCTCACCAATACGATATGATACTACACACACTTCCATATGAATACACGGCAAAAAGAAAAGAAGAAGAAAAAAAAGCACGAGAGCTATATACCAAGATCTTTCCGCGATACCATTCTTTTTCTCTTCTTCATCGCGTATACCTCAAAGGAATTTTTGCCCGACGCGCTGTTCTTCTCACCACGGATTCTGCAGCTTCTTCGTCGCCTTCTTCATTCTCATTCTCGTTTTCATTTTCATCCTCTTCCGCATCGCCCATCTCGATATCTGAACCATGACCACGCAACATCTCGTCTTCGGCATCGCTATCTTGTATCATATTGTCGTTAAGATTGAGATTGCGAGCAGTGTTCATCATCTCATCAGCCTCTTCCTCACCGGGATATGCAGCATTTGACGGTCCCGCAACATCATATTCATGAACCTTGGCCTTTTTACTCGCTTTTCTCGGTCTTCCTTTCTGCCACCCCTTTCTCTTGGCTGCTACTGTTCCCGGTACCGTTCCTTTACCGGTATTTCCACCCAGTCTGTTCAACGTGGCTTTATTCGTCTTGGGCAACTTCCCTTTCCCCTTTCCACTTTTCTTATTCAAGCCGTATAACTCCGCAAAATTGCGACCGTAGTCGAAAAGTAATTCCTCTCCAATCAAAATATCTCGAGTCGCCCGGAACGCAATTCTATGCTCTCCATTAACCAATAGAATCCTTGCAGCGCAGTTCATCCCATCGGCTTCTGATCCCGCATGGTTTATGAATCTGGTTTTATTGCCCATCCGCATAGCATCTATCGTCCATTCTTTATTCAAGGTGAATAGAAAACTCATAAACTTTGCATTGTATTCCACTCCTCTGCGTTCGGCTTCATTATCAGAGATCAATTCTCCAGTATATTCGCTTAGGAAATCCCCTTTCCTCACAGGTTCTGCAGTGAAAAGTCCAAAGCCAGCCCCTTCGATTGGAGATTTTCCGAGAATTAGTTTCTTGTTCACGCCCCGTTGCAAGGCTATATTTTGACAACCATACTGGAAAAGTTCGTTCTTATGACGGCTCTGCGGTCGAATCCGAGGAATTGCTCCGCAGGTATTGCATTGATCGCCGCATTCGCGGTTCATTTGAAAACATATGCATGTGTCAGAAGCGCAAGCAAGACCCGTCGAATGACAAGAACAGCCCGCAAATCGTCGTTCACAGCGATCTGAGCAACCACAGAATTGTTCGCAGAGGATATTCTTAAGAGCGCAATGGCATTTCATTTCCCGACTACAGGGCCCTTCGTGTACGCAGGGAACAGGTTGGGAGCATAGTTCGGGCATGTGTGCCATGGTGCTATCTTGCCAACCCGGTTTGAGGCCACGATTGCGAGGTACGGCTTTGGGATTGTACCACTCTACTCGTTCGCTTGGCTGGTGACTCTTACTTCTGCTCATAGGGGTTTTGTCCTCGAGCTCCAGAATTTTGGAATAAATTTGCCAGCAGGGCTTTTCGAGAATCTCCACAAGAACGCATGGTCTACTGGGTTTGATTATAAGTGCGTCTTTCAACTCATTCTCTTCCTCTTCGGTCCAAGAATAATTCGTCCAATATTTCCGTCCACTGTAACATTCATCACTACATGCTTCGACAATGTCTTTCTCTGTGTTCCAAAGCTCCGGATGCCAATCCTCATCACTATGGTCTCGGCCGTTATGTTTCCGTAAGACATCTGACAAATGCATGATAGACTTCTCCCATGTATACTCGTAATCAGACTTATTTGAGTATGATTGCTGAGGAGAACCGATCCCGGAGGAATTCTCTTCACTAGGAATGTCCTTATTGATCCTTTGATAATTATACTCACCATGCGTTGTACATGCAGCACCTTGGCATATCAAACAGGTAAATTGGACCGTTGTCTCTAATCGAGCTGATGGTTCGTCAGATCGTTTGTGCAACTCAGAAGTTGATCTCTCAATGTAAGCTTTGAACTGGGATTGAGATAGGACCACAGTTTCCAGATCAATCTTAAAGTATTCAGCCAATACCTCAGCTACCATAGCCATTCTCTTCAATAAGTGGCCAGATAGAGGGCCACCAAGTGTTTTTAGGACCAATTGTTTCTCTCTGGTAGGATATGGTATTTTCTCAGACTGGTGTCCCAAAAAGTACTGAACGAGCGTGTCCATATCACAATTGTTGTCAAATCCTATATTGCTTAATGCGACAACCACTCGCCTATTTATTTGGGTCATTTGTTCTTTTACTCTTGGGTTATCAGGCCTTTCTGTGTACGCTGTATTTAACTCCCTTTCGAATTTATCCATAGCTTTCTCTTCATTCTGAACAACCAATGGAACATACCGCAGAATTTCATCATCTCCTGTTATATGATTTCGTGTGACATTGATGTGATGAGTGTAGCTCGGCGTTCGCTTTACGTCACCATCTCCCATTATCTGTGGGCATACATAATTTGAAGTTTTCGCTTTCTTGGATGTCTGTTACGGTTAGCAAATATTGAATCACATGATTTCATTACAACATACTCGTGTTATTAGATTAATAGCTTCATCGAAAGTTTCGTCTTGCGCCGTGAAAGATGCAAAAGGATTCTCGTCATCGTCATGTGAAGGCATATTTGACGCTGCAAGGGTCCGCAATTGTAGTTTCTCCAAGTGACGCTCAAGGCTGAATCCCCAATCTTCCATTCCTATCTCCCCTAGTTTTACCAAACTTGCTTTCATCTCCTTTGCGGACAGCTCTCGCGATACCATGTCAGACGATGCATCTAGGACTGGCGACTTTCCTCTTGATCTCGGGATAGATGATGCCAATCGTTCACGTCTCTCCCCTTCCTGCACTTTGAGAGAAGGTGAATTAGAGCGGGTTGATGCAGGCCTCGAAGTTACGTTGCTTGATATTTGACCTCTTGTCATTCTCTTCTGGAGTATTGATCGAATATCATCGTCACCATCATCAATATCATCATCTACAGCTTCTTCGTCGGTATTTTGAGCGCTCTCTCTTTCGATCTTTTGTTTTTCCCAAGCTGGCCCGCGTCTTGCACCGCCATGATTCCCCTTCTTTTGATAAGGACCCTTTCGGATTTTATGAATATCAGCACCATTCTCCAAATCTCTTCCCTTGACTTTAAGATTGGGCTCAGATGGTTCATTTGTTGTAAATGAGCTGGGGCTCTTGTCCCGCTTTGCTGTTGATTCAGAAGACCCAGCTGCTCCTCTCGTACGCGATCCCCATAAGTTCGCTGTAGCTTTTCGCGACTCAAGTTCCTTCTCAGCTGCAAGATCGTTTTGAATTACAAATTCATCATTATGATTTTGATTTTGATTATCTGACATTCTTGATGTAGACCTTCTCGTAGAAAGTGGAGATTCTTTGATCTCAGGAGATCTAGAGTATTGCCTGATCGTCGCTGAAACTCGTTTAGGCACCAGTCTGGTAGGAACACTACTTGTAGCAGGGTCATTCCTCAGATAAGAAGGGTCCGAAGAGAGCGGTGCAACAGCGTTGCTGAATGGGAGCCTTTCTGTGCTAATTTCCCTGGCAATCTTTGAATCTATCTTCGAAAGATCGGATGCTGGCTGCGCATTAGCTTCTGGACTTGACTGCTGGCCCATGACGTGGGAAAGATTGGAAGCAACTGAAGATTTTGTTGCAATTCTAAGACCTTTCGATGTTGCCGGCGTTGATACAGTTGAACTGGGCGTAGAAGTGTTGTTATTTTGATTCAAATCGGGGCCAACTGGACCAACTGATCCTGAGTTAGACTTTCGATGTGAGACTACTGTCTTGCGGGCAGTGCGGCTAGTGTCTTGTCGTGGAGAAGAAACGTTGCCTGCATCCCCTGCTCCATTAGACTCCAAGACCGAATGCGACCTTCTATTTATAAAATCATTGCTACGCTCACCGCTATTCTGCTTTGAAATTGATTCTGATAGGTTTTTATGGAATTCATCATCAGATTCATTGTCCGAACAAAGGCTATATGTCCCCCCAGTCTTGTACTTTTGTGTCTTGACTGGCAGCTTTTCTGTCGATGTTGCTGAACTACTGGCTGACGATTTTGTTGACTTCGCCCTCGCCTTTGATGTTAGCGGCGCAGAAGGCTCATCATCAGACGATGAACACAGGTCAATGAAAGACTTGTTACTTTTCTCCTTGGGTATCTCTCTGGGGCTCTCCGTAGGGATCTCTTTAGATTTCTCCTGGCGCTTCTCACTACGATTCCCATTGCGCTTCTTATCTTCATCACTATCGTCTGTGAGATCAATAAGCATAGACGGAGCTGGATGACCACGAATGCCACCGGTGGAGCGCGATGCGCTGCCCCCATTGACTCCCGACATCTTGAAACCGATTTCGCTTCAAAAATAAATTTTATCGTATTTTACGGCGATATGCTACCTCTCGGACAAGCAGGTTTTCAAACTGGATATCCAACGCATGATAGTAAATTGAGGGTTCGTTCGAAACCAATTTCTGATTGCTTCACGAGTTGACAGGGGGAGGCCAAGAAGACCTGAAGTAACGTGATTTTATGTAGATAATCAGGAAGTGAATGATCTTTCTTATAATGTGATAGTTTGCGAAAAGTGAAAGTGTTATCATGTGAGGTATCGGAGGTAGGGTCTAATGAACCAAAATCTAGAGTTCAAATCTGAATACTACAGATCGGAGGAAGTCTGGAGTTGATTGTGTCAACTATATGGATCCGGAGTACGCGATTTGATACTCTTTTCGCGTCTCGATGCTGCTATCCACTTTTATAGTGACTGGCCCTGGCAAATTTTGATTCTTGGCGTCCTACTGTCGATGAGTTGCGATATGTTGTAAGACGATGAAAATGTTGTGGAGACAAGTTGTCAAGATATATTTATTTGCATAAAGAAACGGTTTTCTGATTGCTGTTCCAATAAGATGAGAGGATGAGAGAACGAAGAAATCTTGAGGTATTGTTATTGCTTATTGGTGAACGAAAAGGCCTATGTTGTGTGATGTTGCACCAACAAATTTAATTATTACATAAGCAATGGCAGAATTCACGGAATGTTATAAGATTGACTTCCAGTTGCAATTGAAAAGCAGTATAGGAAAACATCAATTCAAACTTCAACTGCATACCTAGTTATGCATCAAAGTTCTATTGACAGCTACTCTCTGTATGGGAAGTATGTATGGAAAGCCTTGTCTGAATTTGTGCAATCATTGTTCAACTGACGGTTTGGCCTTGGTCAAACATGACCCAGTCAATCTGAATCTTATGGAAAACTTTATAAAGTTTTCCATATTATTCTTTGCTTACTCTACACCATTCAATACAATCTATTCTCCCGTCTGTCTGCCTTTCACCATGGGATCATTCTCACTCATGTACCTACATGAAAGCTCAACACCAGTTCCCTACAGAATCCCGGCAATGTTTGTGGTCCGCCTTAAACATTAAACTTGGCTGATCATTCATTGTTTGGTTGTAGAGTTGCTCTCTAAGGATAGTCAGATGGGAATGCCTCCCCTCCCTTCTCTTCAACGAATCTCTTCGGATGTCTATTGGAAACCCCGATTTGAAAGGCTGAAGGCTCATCCAGTATATCGATGCCCCCCAAAAAGAAAAAGGATTAAGAGATCGAGATATTGGGAAAGTAAGAGTAATGCTATCTGGAAAATCGAATCGTACCTTCTCGCCCTCCCACTCCGAACTTTTGAGCTCTTGACCAATGGAAACGATCCAGTGTATCACCTGATCGAATTACTTTCTATCTGGTCGTGTTATCACTTGTTAAAAGAGTAGCTTGGTGGAAATATACATTCTCAAGTTTTCACTGCTCTCAGATCCTCTTATACACTTGAACATCTTTAATATTGATCAGCATCTGGAGAGATGTCATCACAGTATCACGTGAACGCCTCGGGTAGTGCCGAAAAGCGGAGAAAGTCCCCTGCACCTGCCACCTCCATTCTTTGACCTGTCAAATTCTATTTAGCTAAGAAATGATTTGCTCCACAACTTGATGTATACATCGATTTATTGGGTGGAAAAAATATCCCAAGTTTATCCGTGATCTCGCGGGGGTAACCATACAACTGTCAAAGAAATCCTCACCGTCCCGATCGAAGTTGTCGCGTGCCGAGGAATCTGCCAACAATTTGGTTCCTGGGGGATTCATGTGGCTTGATTCCCGTTGGTTTATATAATTGGCAAATTACGGTAGAACCATATTCCGAAATTCGAAAATTTAATATGTCTACGAGATCGCCAATGTACTACCCCTCTCAGAATCCATGTTCGGGCCAGAATCGTCCGATTTCTCTTGTTCTATTGGGCAGCTTAAAGATATGCATACTGGGTATATATTACCATCCTCGGTACAAACGACTTTGAAGTTTGAACTGCCTCGTAGTGGGTCGCTTATACGAAAGGTGCATATGAAGCACTTATGAAGTCATATATACAAAAAGTTGTGTATAAAAGAGCTTGATCCTAGATGTTGTTTCCTCGAGCAAGCAATCAGGTCCTTTGCTCATCTCCTACGCACCATGCTGCTGCAGTCACTATTTGCGTGGGCATTGACTCTAGGGTCATGCGTCGCCCAAAACAGTACGAATGGCACATGGCCAATACACAACAATGGTCTCACTACGCAGATTGAATGGGATCACTATAGTATGATAGTCAATGGACAACGTTTCTTTTTATGGTCCGGCGAGCTTCATTATTGGCGAATTCCCGTGCCGGAACTGTGGGTTGATGTTCTACAAAAGATTAAGGCTGCTGGTTTCAATACATTTGCGATTTATACACATTGGTACTTTCATAATCCAAACTCTGAAACGCTCGACTTCGAGAACGCAGCACACGATTTCACAAAGATTTTTGACCTTGCTAAAGAATTGGGAATGGTATGGTTTAATGATCTAATCTCGGTTCAAAAATAAAATGATTTGGCTAATCACATATTTAGTATGTCGTGTTTCGCCCAGGGCCTTATGTTAATGCCGAGTCCAATGCTGGAGCTTTCCCATTATGGCTGACGACTGGGGCTTATGGAGCTCTTCGAAATAATGATACTCGCTATACTGAAGCCTGGACACCTTTCTGGGAAAAGGTTGCCTCTATAGTTGCCCCATATCAACTTACCAATGGAGGAAATGTTCTCACTTATCAAATTGAGAACGAGCTGGGCTCACAATGGCGTGGAACCCCATCCAAAAAGATTCCCAATCTATCTTCCGTTCAGTATATGGAAGCATTGGAGGCCTCTGCACGAGCTCAAGGTATTACAATACCATTCCAAGCCAACGATCCTAATCTCAAGTCAGACTCTTGGTCGAAAGATTTCTATGATGGCTATGGCTCAGTAGACATCTATGGTATGGATTCTTATCCAGCATGCTGGACTTGCAATTTGACAGAGTGCGATTCCACAAACGGAGCATACAAACCTTTCAACGTCATCGATTATTATGATCATTTCGAAGCAATTTCACCAACTCAGCCATCATTTCTTCCAGAATTTCAAGGTGGTAGTTTCAATCCTTGGGGTGGCCCCGAAGGCGGATGTCCCGAAAACTCTCCCCCCGATTTCGCAAATCTCTTCTATCGTAATAACGTTGGACAAAGAGTGACGGCCATGAGTCTTTATATGCTTTACGGAGGAACAAACTGGGGTTGGTTAGCTGCCCCTGTCGTAGCAACTAGTTACGATTACTCGAGTCCAATCTCTGAAAACAGAATGATCAATGACAAGTATGCCGAAACCAAATTGTTCGGCCAATTCCTTCGTGTGGCCAAAGATTTGACAAAGACTGATCGAATTGGCACAAACCAAACCGCTTCTACCAATCCAAATATCGTATACTCCGAATTACGCAACCCAGATACAAATGGCGCGTTCTACGTTACGATCCACCAGGAATCTACAGTTGGTACTAGAGAGGAATTCTACATTCACGCTAACACATCCAAAGGGGAGTTCACCATTCCTCAAAAGGCTGCGCCCATTGTTTTGGATGGCTTCCAATCTAAGATCATCGTTACAGACTTCAGCTTCGGATCTCACTCGCTATTGTACTCTACTGCTGAAGTTTTATCCCACTCTGTTGTAGATGAGCAAGACATTCTAGCCCTCTGGATGCCAACTGGTGAAGCTGGCGAATTTGTTATCACTGGTGCGAAATCCGGCAAAGTTTCCAGCTGTGGAGGTTGTTCTTCCGTTGGTTTCTACCCACAAGGGGATGATCTCCTCGTCACCATCTCTCAATCCAAAGGTATCAGTATCTTGACATTTGACGATGGGCTTCGTGTTCTCGTCATGGATAGATCATACGCATATGAATTCTGGGTCCCAGTTCTCACAGCAGATCCATTCAGTCCTGCGAACGAAACTGTGTTTGTTCAAGGCCCAAATCTAGTCCGAAGCGTTGCCTACTCCTCCGATGGTACAACTTTGGAGCTCACCGGAGACAACAATGGAACTTCGACACAGATCGAGGTTTTCCCACCCAAGGCCGTAAGCAAAGTCACATGGAACGGTCAATCTATTACGACATCCAAGACAGATTACGGTAGCTTAATCGGCAGTCTTACCGGCCCCACACTTGATTATTTGACTTTACCAGAGATTTCTGGCTGGAAATCAAATGACAGCTTACCTGAACGTCTATCTACCTATGACGATAGCTGGTGGGTCGCTGCCGATCACATGAACACTTCAAATCCAACCAAGCCAGAAACACTTCCAGTGCTCTACATCGACGATTATGGATACCATGTTGGAAATCATCTCTGGCGTGGAAGATTCGAAGGTTCAGCAACTGGAGTATATCTCAGCGTCACTGGAGGACGTGCTTTCGGTTACAGTGCCTGGCTGAATGGCGAGTTTATCGGCTCATATCTAGGAGCTGCTTACCCAGATACAGGAGAATTGACACTTTCCTTCAGTAATGTCACTGTCAACTCAAACTCTACCAACATCCTTCTCGTTCTACAAGATAACTCTGGCCATGATGAGACCAGTGAAGCACTCAATCCACGAGGAATCAACAACGCAACCTTAATCAGTTCTTCTGCCAAGAATTTCACATCATGGAAAGTCACCGGTACGGCTGGTAAGCCAGATACAGCAATCGATCCTGTCCGTGGTATTCTCTCAGAGGGTGGTCTCTATGCCGAACGTCTCGGATGGCATCTTCCAGGTTTCAACGACAGTGAATGGTCCTCCGCATCCCCAAGCAACGTTTCTTCTTCAGCCGGCGTAACATTCTACCGCACCACCGTTCCTTTGGCCATTCCCACAGGTCTCGACGTGGCAATATCATTCACACTCAACGCCTCGCCCTCGAACGCAGCTCTTCGTGCCCTTCTTTTCGTGAACGGATACCAATATGGACGATTTAGTCCCTGGATTGGAAACCAGGTTGAATTCCCTGTACCACCTGGAATCTTAAATTATGATGGGGATAATGTTATTGGTTTGAGTGTTTGGAGACAAGAAGAGGGTGGTGAGAGTATGGGTGTTGATGTTGGATGGAAGGTTACGGGGGCTTTTGCAAGTAGTTTTGAGCCCATCTTTGATGCAACATACTTGCAGCCGGGATGGACTGAGGAGAGATTACAGTATGCTTGATGGCTGTATTGTTGTAATAATGATTTGATGTATTATGAAGGAACACGTTTATTGTACGATTGAAATTTATGTCGATATTACGAAAGTCATTTGTGGCTCCCTTGATTTATGCCCCTATCCTTTCAAAAAGTACAATGCTTGCCTTGTTGAATTTTTCGCGTTTTTATTTCGTGGCATTTGCTATCACTAACTAACTTCCATAGCGTCTCGAAGGGGAGTGTACAAGTTGTTTCAGTGAAGTGTGTCATAACTTTTAGAGTCACATTTCACATGTCAAGATAAGACCACTTATGCGACTCAAGGTCTATTACGATTATGCTAATATTCTTCATCCATTAAAAGCCCTCTAGGGACAACCATTACGTCTGCAAACCCTGCCATCATAGCAGCAGTATCGTCTGCTCCCAAAATCCCAACGCCAAGCAGTATTCTATCACCGTCAACGACTTGCTTTAACCTTGCTAATAAAATTCATCACCCATGCCCGCTCCTCCATCGATTCCATCCCCAGCTGATCTTCTTCGAACATCCATTCATGATCCAAACCATTGGGCATGATGACTCTCACTTTCGGAACTTTGATCTCCACATTCGCAGTCTCCGCAGTCCACGCCATACCATGACTCTCAAGTTCCATGCCATCCATATCGTCAATCTCGTCAACGTTCCTCTCGAAACACCCTCTAATAAACTCCTTACACTTCTTCACATCTTTCTTCGTCCTCAACCCCATCGTTCCCCCCTCCAAAACAATCTCTGACAAATTTCGAAATCTGATCTCCGCCCTTGGCGCCCGTCGAATGCGATTCCAATCCCATGCTCGTGCTGGAATATGCAAAGAGTGCAGAACATCCATATGTGCATAATCGAACACTTCTCTCTTTCGATACGCAACCTCTCTCATACCCGATTCATAGAATCCAAAAATAGCACTACTCAGAGCAGATGTGTGATCCATGGAAACACCATTCAATACCACGCTATCAACACTGGGATCAAAGAATGGATAGTGAATCCTCGCATTCTTGTTCTCGTGTTGCGTGCCCAGGATATAAAAGTGTGGATGAACAGAATAGTGATTTATTGTTGCGGAGCGTGATTCCTGATTAATGCGCAAGGTGATGGGGCTGGGTGAGCGACTGTAGATGAGATCGTTGGAGATGGTGATGCAGATGGTGCGGGAACGTGCGTAGCTCCAGATGAGATGGCGAATTTTCTCGGGGAGACTTTGGAGGGAGCGAGTGGGGGTAGGGGGGTTATGGGGAGTTGGGGTGGAAGAGTTGAGGATGTAGGTTAATGAGTAGCGGGGATCCTGGGGTTCTTGGGGTGCAGAGGGAGCAGAGGGAGGTGGCGGAATAGGTGAGGCAAGAACGACGGGTTTGTTGGATTTGCTGGGGCCGTTCTTGCGGGTGCGTTTTGCTTGTTGTTTCCGAGATGGAGGAGCCATGGTGCTTGGGTTGTAAGGTGAGCCGTACTGATGTGGATTAGGGATGAGTGAGGAGAGATATGATCGCGTACGAGGATTATTTGGTAAAGGTGGGGAAGTACTTGAAACGACGGGAGGAGATGGCTCAGCCGTGGATTTGTACCGTCGTAAGCCGGGGTAAGCAGGTGTCGCATAAGGTGAGATATATCCGCGTGTAGTTTGTGATCGAACCCATTTATGTGCGAAGTATTTGTAGGAGGGTGCGGGTTTATCTTTCATTTCTTGAGAGAAAGAAGAACAATCGTTAGAGGGTAAGAACTTTTTTTTCTCGTTGTGGGAGGGATACTTACTTTCTTTATTCATTTGAAGCACGGACAAATATATATCGAAAAGATCAAAAATTGACAACTTTGTAGTCAAGAAATCCTTTGCTTTCAGTTATTTTCAGTTCGGATCAAGATATCTTTAGAACAGATTCTGTCTTGAATACTCTCCGAATCTGAACTTCGAGAGTGAGGACAGAATAAAGAGAACCAGAGTTGACAATTTTAGAATATCAGCAGTGCGAAGTTCTACTAGCGAAAATGCTTTTACCGAGAAAATCGTAAATTGGTAAAACAGTGAATGTTTGTGGTAATCGAAAGGCGAAGAAGAATAATGCGATAGGGTATGCGCTTGCCTTCAAGTTTTCTTTGGGTGCAGAGGTGAATGTCATACTTGTACGTGTACCGCAGCTGGTATGAAGAAGATAATATTTGGAGTTGGAATTGGAATTCTATTTTTGGGTCATCCATGGAAGAGAAGCGCACAAGAACTTGAAATATTCGTTCATGTTATGTGATCCCACTATCTCAGTGAAGCTCATTATTTGAGTCTGATTCAACTACCCGGTAGGGTCCCCGTTCCACTTCTTTCAACTGATCTTGCACAGGCAAAGAAGATCCAGAGATCAAGCAAACGGAAACCCGTGGTAGCGGGCTTTACATCATACATACTAAACCTCAAGTTGTTCCTCCCCAATAATCAGCAGACATACATCACACCCTCTCTCTCTCTCAACAAATTCTTCCCAAGCCATCAAACTGAGCCGCCCCAACCAGCCTCGGTAGGTAGTTCCCGCCTCAAATTTTGCTTTGGGATTCACCTCCTAGTGAATTTCTACCCATACATAATGACCGTACTAATGAATCCATCATCATGCGCTTAAGTTCAACTTTCCAATCATCTCGCTTGTAGGTGAATGAACGGTTGCAGCAAACTGGTATTTTCTCCACAGGGTCATGCATCGCGTGAAGGAAGTGAATTAGAAAGATACTCTCGGTTGAGAAGTGAAGATGGGGAAAAAGGCGATTGTTCTGAGAAAGGAAACAAACCGAGCAATGATGACTTGTTGTTCTTAACGATCAGAATATGAGGTACTTTACTGGGAAAAAATATTCAACTTTTTACATCAGTAAAACAGATTTTATCTCTCTATACGAGATTCGAACAAATAAACGGGACATGTAAGTTCATGGGAAAGATATTATTAACTATTACCATTACCACGACTAACAAATATAAAGGTATCCTTGCAAAAGTTTTGGAAATGTCGAAAATCCATAGCCCCAATATAGCACGCAGCAGCTACCCCAGCAAAAGCCTTCTGCTAATTATTCACCCACAGAAGACAACTTAAAAAGCAACCATACTAGTCAATCCATCCAACTCTCTTTGGAAGTTCCTGTGTTGCGAGATATTATACGTATACGCATCCAAGAAATTCTTCGCTCCCTTCACCATATTCAATCCTTCCTCGGTTTTGCCCAATCCTTGCGCAGTCACAACACCATACGAGTCGACTACTTCACTGGAGGTGCTGAACGTCATACCATCAACTGCACATGCAACTTGTACGAGTTTAACTCCCTCGCCAGTAGCTCCGATGGCTTTGCAGTGACCGAAGGCCTCGCGAACCCAGTGGATCACTCGTCCTTGTTTCAATAAGGTAGAGACATGTTCGCCACCAGGAATATAGATGGAATCGAACATGGTACTTCTCATACCTTCGAAATGATGATCTGCGCTTACGCTCTTGCTACCGGAACTCTTGATTGGTTGTCTCTTGGGGCCGATGGTGAATGGAAGAGCGCCGGCTGCAGTCAATGCTCCCTTTACTGCTTCGTATTCGAGGAAGTTGAATCCATCTGCAATGATGATTGCGACCATACGAGAAGCAATGGTAGCTGGTAGGCCCAGAGCTTCGGGAGTGAAATCAAATTGTGATAGACCCTTGGCCTTCTTGCCATGATTTGGGCGTCCGGCTTGAGTGGGTGTAGGGGCACCGGCTTTCTCAGCTACAGCCTGTGCGAGGCCGAGGTCGATATCAGTCAGTCGCTCAACCATGCGCTCATACACAACGGGGTCGTCACAATGATCAAGTTCAAACCCTAAAGCATTGATAATGTGAGATTTTTCAACTTCAGACATTGAGTTCCAGAACAACTGAGCTTGGGAGAAATGTTCCTTGAACTTTGTGGAGTTGAGTCGTTGTTTCATGGCTACAACCTTGTCGGGATATTCATAATAGGCACCCTCTGATTGCTTGGATGGAGGAATAACACTTTCTCTGTTGGGCCAGTAGTTGATCTTTCCTTTTGTGATTCGGTGTCGCATTTGACCATCTCGGTGGTTGTTCATAACAGGGCATACCGGTCGGTTGACAGGAAGTTCTTGCCAGTTAACACCAAGTCTTGAGAGTTGAGTGTCGAAGTAAGAGAAGTTGCGGCCTTGAAGTAGTGGATCGTCACTGAAACCGATACCAGGAACAAGATGAGCAGTGCAAAAAGCAACTTGTTCAGTTTGTGTGAAATATTCATCGACATTCTTGTTGAGCTCTAATTCACCGATGTATCGGACTGGGAGAATATCTTCAGGCCAAACCTTTGTGGCGTCTAGGATATCGAAGTCGAATTCATCTTGGCGACTTTCGTCGCAGACTTGAATACCAAACTTCCATTTGGGATAACATCCACTTTCAATAGCAGTCCAAAGATCTTTGCGATGGAAATCGGGGTCTTGGCCAGCAATCTTTAATGCTTCATCCCAAACCAGTGAATGAACACCTAGAGTTGGAGTGAAATGAAATTTAACGAATGATCGTTTGCCCTCGGCGTTTATTAAAGTATATGTGTTCACTCCAAAACCTTGCATCATACGGTAAGATCTTGGAATGCCTCGATCTGACATGGCCCACATGAACATATGGGTTGCCTCTGTGTGTAGGAATTGGAAATCCCAAAAGTTATTGTGTGCAGACTGTGCTTGAGGGATCTCATTGTCCGGCTCAGGCTCTACGTAAGGTTAGTAACCATGAATGTATGTTTGAGAGAAGAGCACTCACTTCCGGCATGGATGACATCGGGAAACTTAATAGCGTCTTGAATGAAGAAAACGGGAATGTCGTTTCCAACAACATCCCAGTTGCCCTCTTCGGTATAGAACTTCACGGCAAAACCTCGCACATCTCTCACAGTATCAGCACTGCCACGAGAACCTAAGACTGTCGAAAAGCGGATGAAAACAGGTGTGGTGCGAGAAGTATCCGTGAGAACTCCAGCGTTTGTAACATCCTATGCCTGGGATTAGCTTTCATTGTTTGGCGTCAAGTAGAACAATGAGATACATACATCGGCGCTCTCGTAGAGTTTGAAGGTACCAAAAGCTCCAGCTCCACGTGCATGAACAACTCTCTCTGGTATACGCTCATGATCGAACTTCATAATCTTCTCTCTACCAAAGTTGTCTTCTAACAATAAGGGACCTTGACGATCGCCGGTTGACGCAGATAGCCAATTGTCATGATTACCGTGTTTGACGCCAAAGTCACTGGTAAGAGGCTCCTTTGTATTTGGTTCTCTCATCTCAGGCAGCATGTCTGCCGTCTTCTTGTCGGACATGGCGGAAGATACTGCTGCTCCTGCTTTCTGTACTGTTGCTCCAATAACGGATTGCATTATTATGATAAAAGTTGGATTTTCGTGAATTGAACATCCAAATAAGCTTTAAAGACGAAGAAAAGGAAGAGAGATGGACAAATAAATAGACAATGGGATTTTGGTAAAATCCCATATTCTAGTCAAGCATATTACATCATGGGGTGACGCAGCTTTGCGGCGATAAGAGCATTGTGGGACATGTTCTCCGCAAAACCTTTTGTTCTCTTTTCTCTGTAATGCTCACGAAACAGCGAATACAATGCTAGATATTTGAAGAACAACCATGTTTTCATTGTCCTCACTTGGCTGGGACATTGGGAAGGAGCTTGTGCTCCGTCCAAATGTTGAATAAGTGGACGTGATAATCAGGGTTGATGTCATGAGTGGGTAAGCATAGAATATTAGTCAGCTTTGCAGCCAATCAAAAAAGCTCTACGCAGGATCTGGAAATCTGAGGTCCACCATGTCTAAAGATCGATTATTCCCTACGATTCATCGTTTCCTGGCACCAATCAACAACGTTCAATTCATAACTCCGATTCAATCTTTGTGCTGCTTTCAAGTGCTCTCTGCAGGATTTGTGCCAACTTTCAAGTCTTCAATCACTCTTTCGGCACTTGAACTGTATGAGAGTGGGACGACAAAACGGATACGGAGAAAGCAACGCGAAAACAACGTCGTCAAATATCTCGTACTAAAGAGCTTTTCGTGACGGGTAACATTTTTTTTCGATGGGTATGAAATTCCGAGACAGTCGAAAGAATCCTCAGTTGAAGTTTTCTTTCTGCACATTGGCTATAATGGAGGTAACCTGCCTAGCTCGTCGTCGCCTTTTCCCTAATCTAAGGACAAATAAGGTCATATCAGTCACAAACTTGCTCTGAGATATCACTCAAGTAAGTTAAGCAAGAGATCATCCTTTCACTCGCAAAGATCATTGCTGGGACTGATATCAAGATCTATTTAAAGCGCTGAAAGTATATCAGAAGATGACCATGACGGCGATGATAAGGATGAGGTTAGCAAGAGACAGTGCGAGTTTCTACAAAGTTTTAGACAACACGAAACGCGTCAACACGTGCTTCAAAATCACGTGTACTGACAATATTGTTTCGAGATTGAAGAAGAGTTTTTCAAGGTTTGCGGACTCTGAGTTTGTAGTCAAAAACTACAACAATTACCGCCTGGATAGTCAGAAATTGTGGAGAGAATCACATCCCAAATCAACCATAAAAGCCAGCCACCAGACTACTGATCCTCCATGGCAATCACGAATTTCTTTCCATCAAATTTTGCAACCTCTTGATATGCTTCAACCGCATCTGTAAGTTTGATTTTGGTCAAAGACTCTTCATCGGGGCCCTTAATTTCTCCATCTTCAAACATTCTTCCTAACTTAGCCATGATATCCTTTGTCTCAGCAAAGGTGAGGCTCCAGCTATTGACTCCATGCAAGCTTTGATCCATCGCTAGCATCTTCATGATATTGATTTTCACTTCTGGCCCACCTCCTCTCATACCAGATACGAAAACATATCGTCCAGATTTTCCCAAAAAGGCAAGACCCTTCTCCATCAAGACGGGAGATCCTGCACAGTCAAGAATAATACTAGGTCCTCTTCCGTTGTTCAACTCCAACACGTTGTTTAAATTCTCATCTGTTGTAATATTTACATCAGCACCATCTACCCTAGATGTAGTGATGGTCTTGAGCCCTTTAGCATTCGCGAGCTCTATTGCAGCCTTTCCGACCGCTCCTCTGGCGCCAAAAATTAGGACCACATCTCCAGAACGTGCAGCAGCTCTCTCCAGCATCAAATAAGCAGTTGAGTGTGGAACACCCACGGCCGATGCCTGCGTCCAACTGAGACATTTAGGTTTGGTAGCCAAGCCTTCTACAGGTACAGCGATGTACTCGGCATGAATCCCATCAATGGAGAGACTCAGTTCTCGACCAGAAGTTCCGTACACCTCAGCACCCTCAAGTCGAGGGTCAGATGGGGCTTGAATGACTGTTCCAGAAAAATCGCGACCTGGAACTATAGGTTTATTTCCCCCGAATCGATCAAGGATTGCGTTAGCAACGTCGGAAGGGTTAATTCCTGCTGCGTGAACGCGAATCAATGCTGTGTTGAAACCCGAGGGAATAGTTGGGACATACAAAGATTTGAGAGTAAGTTGGAGCTGTGCTGTTGTTGAAGGCCGGGAGGCGTAGACAGCTTGCATTGTTTTTGGAAGACTCATGATGAATTTGTTTTCTCTGGACTGAATCCAGAATCTGGGAACGCTATCATGGGGCTTGGGATTATATTTATGTATCCGAGAGCGAACTGTAAGGGGGTAACAGTTGGAAGCATTTGGAACCAGGTAAGGTATTTGACAACATTACTTATTATCAAAAGGTCTGTGGAATCTTACCTCTGTTTATGGCTTTTCCCGGGCTATATGCTGCTCAGAGGCAAAGTGCATAAATCGAGAATGCTGTGGGGTCTCCATGGGTATCACCTGGGCAGTTTTGTTGGTATGCTTGGCTGATAGTAGGCAAGC
The DNA here is from genome assembly GCA_004786125.1 of Botrytis tulipae. Classification (NCBI taxonomy): domain Eukaryota; kingdom Fungi; phylum Ascomycota; class Leotiomycetes; order Helotiales; family Sclerotiniaceae; genus Botrytis; species Botrytis tulipae. The sequence goes on from PQXH01000038.1 coordinate 90,547, forward strand.
ACTTACATGTTCCAACAAGATAGCCTCGTTGATTTAGAGAGAGATTGGGAGAGCCATAGATGGTATTCTGGGTATTCCAAATTTATTAATGATTTGAATCATCTGAGTAAGACTGATATACGAATGAATTTATGCAACTTTAACATGATCAAGATCGGTATGTCAATATCATGTAAGAGCTAAAGATTAGAATATTAAAAATGCTAGTTTAGATCACAATGATCAATTAGGATCCTAGTAGAGGCATGAATACATGAAACATTCCTATTCTATTTGATTTTCAAAATTCTAACATCAAATATGTCCCATCCAATCAAAGACTTGCAGCAATAATGCTTAGCCTGAAAGCATGCGTGTAAGTAACAATTCTTCTTACTTTCAATCCCACACCATCTAGAAGACTTTTCCATTGCGCTTCCGTTCGCTCCATTGAGCCGAACGCTGCCAGCATAGTCAAATCCGTTTGAGTAGCAAACCAGTCCACATTATAATTTGGCAACACCATTTCATCAAGTAAGATCAGTGAATCTTTATTCATGACTTGCATGATATTCTTCAGAATGAAAATCGCTTTATCATCGAGATGGTCGTGGAGGATAGCACGCAGGTAGTAGAATTTCGCACCTAGATGTATGTGTTAGTTATTTTCTGGACTGTGCGTGTTTATTACACACCTTTTATGATCTGTGGAGTGTAGAAATCATGAACCATGGCCTCGACTCCATCGGGTAGACCTTGGGAGACGGCATGCTCGATTTCTCCGGGTAGATCCTGGAATATCACGCGACCATTGATATCAGGGAATCTTTTTCGGAACTCAATACATTGTTGACCCGAGGCTCCTCCTATATCGACAAAGAGTGGTTTCTCCGCAGGCCAGTTTTTGCATTCCTCCTCGATCGGGAAGAAGTTAAAGGCGTTGGGTGTGCTGGATCGCTGTGCAATCATAAAGCGATTAAATTGTGCTGTTTCCTTGGGCCGCGATTGGAACCATGTCCACAAAGGCAAATCTGTATTCCAAGCTTTTTGAAACGCAGCTTTGTGTGTCTCTGTGGGAGTTCGGTACTTTGTAGAAGCGAGAAAGTCTGGAAGAGAATGGTAGGCGGGACCGAGGACATCGTAACTGCAACGGTGGATTATGTCAGAAAGTATGGTAAAAACTGATGGAAGGAAGTCCTCATACTTGTGGTAAAGACCGGCTTGGATTTCGGCGATGGAGAGATTTTTGCTGGTTTGGCTCGAAGCAAATTGATCCTCTCCCGTTTCTTTGATCATCCCTAACGATGAAAGCATGCGGAGTATCCTGCCTAGAAGAATGTTAACACATGATAACCATTTCATGTAGCTCTATCTAGCGCTAGATTTATACAACTAACCGAGAAGCGCTAGGTCAGCACCAGTTCTGGAAGCCAAGTCTTGTAGGCTTAGAGTGCCATCCGAATCGCCAAGAATATTGAAAAGTTTGAGATCAACGGCAGTTCTAGTGATAGAGATGACGAGGTGCTAGAGAAGCGCAACCAATAGTTTTAGAGAGTGGCATTTGCACAAATGTTGGAGAGCTCATATCTTACCAGATGGATGACTCTCTGCATTGTATCTTCTGGCTTCTCGATAGAATATTGCAGATCTCTCAGTGAATCCAACAGTTCTTTGCGGCCAGCTTCATCCGCAGTAGCTGCAGCATTTTGTATTTCTTTTGCGAGAGTCTTGATTGCTTCCATGGCTGACTAAATCTTTCAAAGCGAATCAACAGTCCTGGATCGATTGAGTAACTACCACAGGAATAAAATAAATAATTTTTTATCTTCCTCTGATAATTTACGGGATGCCTTGAATTTATAAGAAAAGAGTTGTCAGATTCTTGAACAACATGCCCTCACATGCTATTGCAAAAGAGAATCCTTTGGGAAAAGTTTCCAGGATATATTAAATACGCTGGCAACTGAGCCACTGACCTGCATGATAGATTTTGCTTACAGTTGGTGATCTTTTGTTGGCTTACCGTTGCATTTACAACCCAATCATAGCCCACAGAATGTAGCCATATGAATTTTGAGATTACTATGTGAATGAAAACTAAGCTAATACAACTTTAGGGGTGAAGATGAAAATTAAGTTTCATTCTCGAATTCGTGGCTCAATCGGTGATGGCAGACTATTATCATGATTTTCGATCCGGGATTCACAAACCTGGAATCTCCTGACTGTCATTCTCCCTTCCCTTTTCCCTCCCCATATTTAGTTAAGAATTTACTTGTAAAGAGCTCAAGACGGTCTAAAATTACTCTGCACTCGCTGAATGTCGCCCAAAGAAGAATGGTAGCTCAAAATTTGTCTCATATCATAACTTTTCGATACTGCCTTTCAGAGGTATATTTCGCATATCACCGAGAAAATCTAGCTTCTTAATAAACAGCGAAGAAGGCAATCTAGTTTATGCCTCTCTCATTCTCCCACTTATCCCAAGTGCGGTTCCAAAATTGATCGTCTTAACAGAGCGATACAAAACAAGGCGAGAGACCACAACTTGCAGTCACTTAACTAAGAGGCAGATGCAAAGCTTGCAAAATCAAGAACTTCAAAATAGTCGGAGAAAATTACCAAGACAGCAAGAATAGTACTATCTTGAAGCAATAACTGGAATCTGCGGGAGTTCTCAACAGTGTGGGGGTTAGATTCCGCGTTGAAAAGCATATTCCCAGAAGAAAGAGAAATCTCACCCACTTACCAAACACTATCTTCGCCAAATACCTGACCACGTGTAATTGATCTTTTCTCGCCACAAGTATACATTAACGCTAACGCCTTGTCGTAATTGCGTTCAACGTGCTGCCATCACATATGGATTGAAAACAGTATACCCATAGCGATCGCCTCCGAAGCGAAATAAGCAATCTAAGAAACTATCCTACTGTCATCACTCTGTAACCTTTGGCCAGCTAGAAGATAAGCCAGGCGAGCCAGGCAACATATTTCGGTGTTAGATTAAATTTGCACAACGCTGCACAGAGAAGTGGGAAGAGTACTTCGGCATGAAACGGCATAGCAGGAACATGCTTCAGCAAGATACCTGCGAGCCTTGAGGCTGCTATTGACCATTCCGTCTGGATCGAGAATCGAAAAAGCAGATGAGGTCCGTTGGGAGGACTGACCGCAGTTTGGCTCTGTGATGAGCAGATCACGTGCTGATCCACCATCTGATTTTAATCATGATGTGAAGGTCACCAACCACGTGCCAGTCTGACGGCTGAGTCATCAGATTTCAACAGAAGCAATTTCATGTAAGATTGCAATATTCGAGGATAACAATGGCAACCCCAGTATCAAGAGGCCTTAGAGCCCATAGAAAGTCTCGACAAGGGTTCATGGCATGTAAAGCACGGAAGGTGAAGGTAAAGTCGAATAAATGATGCACTTGTAACAGACGTTAGCTAGGTTGCTGATCAAATCTGAAGTGCAACGAAGCACGCCCAGCATGTGATGCGTGCGTCCGCCGAGAAATATCATGTCACTATCCCGAACCAGTTCAAAAACGACCGACAGATACAAGGTCCCCAATCCGCCTTATGATCTTGATCCCTCCAGAGAACTCGATATTACAGTGGCCCGTGAATCAAAAGAACGTCGATTACTTGAAATGCGCCTGCTTCACCACTTTTGTACCGAGACCGTCCAAAAAGGATTCCTTTCCATTCACGATGAAGGTGTTCGTGATCTTTGGACTAAAGGTGCTCCGACTCTAGCTTTCGATCATCCAGTTCTCTTGAATATGATGATATCAATTGCAGCTCTCCATCTCACTAAGATCAACCCAGCGGCTGAAGACATGGCAGATATTCATCGGATGTATTTCAATGCAGCTGTTCGTGAGCATCGTCAAGTCATCAAAAATATCAACAAGGATAATGTTGAAGCTGTGTGCCTCTCTACAATTCTGATTGGGTTGCCCGCGTTCATCCTCCTTCAAAACAATAACATTGGCCATTACACAGTTCCAACTCAGGTATTCGCTCTTCTCCATGGAAATGTTGTTCTGTTTTCGTAGACAATCCCCATGCTCGATCCGAACAGCCAACTAGAAGCTCTCATATCCGCCAAACCAGACATGAAGGCGTTAATGAAAGATATTCGTAGCAAAACATATCACGAACCATTCTCAGAGCTTTTAAATTGGAGGGCGCCGGGTGAGATTATTGATGAGGAAAGCCAGGCTGCTTTTACTTTTGCATTAAATTATTGTGGACGCATTCTATCTGGCATTGAAGGTGGGGAGGACCTTTACGAACTTCGCCGTGTCATTTATGCCTTTCCGACAGTCGCACCTAGAGAATTTGTTCAACAATTGAACGAAAACAGCAATCGTGCGCTTGTTATTCCGGCTCAATTTTTTGCACTTTGCAAAGCTGCCGATAACGTCTGGTGGATGAGAGGGATTGCGGAAAGAGAGGTGTTTGGTATACAATCCATTCTCCCTGAAAAATGGCAATGGGCAATGGCATGGCCTGTGCAAAAGCTTGCAGCGTACGCTGCCATCAATATGACAACTGCAACTGAATAGGCAGGTGGTGATATATCACATTTGTGCATTTTTGTCTATTACAGAAGCGAAAGCTACTTATGGAACTTAAAATCGATCTCCATTTTCGCTGAGAATGGTATCGACCCTGCTGCTGCCCAGAATGGTTCCCTCAATGCTATAATTCAGACAATTTGCGTATATACCCTACCTGTCAGGTAGTCTTCGCAGAATCATCTTTGAAGAGGGCGAAATATCAATAGACTTCCTGATTCAGAGGGGTGACAGTCTGAAGTGCCTCCTGGACGACACTCCAATGGTTGGATATGTTCTACAGGAAGGGGCAGGACTGGATGATGCGAGCGACTAACCGAATAACAATTTTAAAATGAACCTTACCCAGTTGCTGCTGATGCGAAAGCAGCCTTTGATCCCATTTCTTCGGGTTATCGGAAGTGTGTAGTTCAGAGACCTACAACGATATGAGTGCGAGCCGTTCTTTCTAAATCGAAATCGATTATTGATCTGATATGACTTCAGTATCGAACCGCGAGACACTATTTAGAATCGATGTATCATCATCTCAGGAACTTACCACGATGGTACCAGAAGCACATCAACTGTATCAATGCGCATGAATCAGATTTTGGCAAATGCGAAGAAGTATTGGACTTTTTTATACTTCACCTGTACTGGTTTTAGGTGTTCTGAGAGCACACGATTACTCTCTTTTGTTGATTTTCGGAACACACCTGTTGTCTCCCAACCGAAAAGAATCTGACTTATCACTAACATTCATGCACTATGGTCCCTACATTGCTTTCTTCGCAGCTACATACGACTTGTTTCTTTTAGATCTTTGAAATATCGACTATTCGGAACTGATTTAAAGTATTAGCCTGATACATCTTATCTTATCTGTGAATTCAACAAAAAGTTATCTGCTTGTGGATTCAGTATTGCTTCCTATGCTGGGAATTTTATGATAATAAAAATCATCACCAGTGTGCAAGAATCTGCTGTAAGATCTCACACGAGAATAGAAGATGGTCATGTCTTTCATTAAAAATTTCATCTACATAATTAAGTTTGCTCTAGCCAGGCAAGCAAGAAGACGCCTGCCAATCATTCTGAGTAAACATGATTCCATGTTTTACCGCTTCCATCATCTTATAAAAAGGAGTTGAATCCGATTCATTGAGCATATAATCCCAGGGTGTCCAATAGTCCGGATTGCACCCTGTATAAGCCACCCAGCAAGAAAAGTTCATCTTCCCCTGAGTCTCCGACAAACAGTCCTAGATGCCCGGCAATTCAGCTCTCTCACGGCCACCAATCTCAGCTATCACATGACTCGTGTTTCCAATGAAGGGTTGCTTTGGCGGGTCATAATATGATGGAGGCTCCGTTGGAGGCTCCGTAGAGAAACGTTTAGCATGGCGTTTCCGCCTGAAAAAAAGAAATGCCAGCCCAGCAACCGAGAAAACTACAACCACAGCACCCACGGCAATACCGGCTTTTGCCCCTCCACTCAGGCCACTGTTTTCAGTGGTGGATATGGGTGCGGGTGACGCTGATGTAGTCGAGATTATCGATGGTGTCACCGAAGCGCTGGTGGTAGCTGTGCTAGAGGCCGACGAGGATGTCTGGGTCGAGCGTATTGGAGTAGCAGATGCTGTCGAAGTTGATGAGGAGGATGAGGAGGCTCCATTAATGACTAAGAATCCGGTACTTGATATTTCTTGGGAGCTTGAATTATATACTGAATTGAGATCCTTGAATCGGAGGACATATTTTGCATCTTTACTCAAAACGCTCGTCGGTATTGTGATGGTCCAGTCATACGTGCCACTTTTATTGGTATTCATATTCTCTGGAAAATTGCGGGACAATGAATCAGTAAGACGAACAAATTGTACATTGAAATTGGGAAGTCACAACGGCTGTTCTTACCTGTGAGCAGCTGGCTGAATTGTGTTATCTCATAATCCCAGGTCGTAACCCACAGATTGGATAGGGTTTGAAATTGATAACCCTCTGGAGCTGGGTTCCAAGTAACCTGAAGGGTTATACCCTCGGTATATGTCTTAGAAAGGTCCGCAGTGTTACCATCCGGCACAATCCATACGGTGGAAGAGACGTATGTTTGGGCATATATAGGAAGAGCGTAGATAACAAAGATGCCGAAAAGAAGACTGAGGATGGAGCGTCGCATTGCAGTTCGTCTACCGAGAAGAAATAGATGACTTGATCTCAACTATGAAAATCCGTCGTCATCAAACAATCCTAACAAATAGGGACCAAAAACTTGTGTACGAAGGATCAAAGAGCTGCGTGAGTAATGTGCCACTTGAGTATCCGTCTGGCAACTTTTTGTAATCTTCATAATTATTCACCATGATCAGAGCCATTTCAATTGAGGATAAGAATGTCTCATTTGAGAGATCCTTGTTGCTCATGCTTCTCTATACTGGTCGTTTTCCCGGTACCAACATGTTGGTAAAAATTTCGAAGCTCAACATGTATGGTCAGTGAATACGGTTCTCCGGCATCACTTACTTGGCCCATGATAGTTGATTGGATAGCGAATGAATTAGAAATCAATTCGCGAGGCATTCAACGATTGGCCAATCAATATCTTTCATTTGATCCAGGGGGGAGGGGGGAGGAGCAGGGTATTATTTGAGGGCGCTTACGGAGTAGAGAATGAAACCCCACCCCTGAAATAGAAAAATAGAAAAATAGAAACACTGCCACCTCGCGCTCTCAAATTCACTGTTTACCGCTCAGAGTACTTCTTGCTCTTGAATGTTGGCCATTTAAACTCCTTCAAGAAAGTCTCGTCCAATCAATTCAACCCTCATTTAACCTGTAACTCTATTTTTCCAGATTTGGGTGAAGACTGGCGCTTTTAATTTTCTACACGTTCTTTACATTTCACTCTTTACTAACGTTGTGTTTCTTGAATTCCATTCCAAATCAAATTAATCCTTTGCGGAAGTGCAGTTCCACCAACAGTTATGGCCTTCAGATGGAAGGTATTGACCCTCATTGTTGCAATTTTTCTTCTCCTTCTTATCTACCAAAGACCCGCCCTTAAACGCTATCAAGAATCATACGACAGGACTCAACCGATAGTTCAGTCGGCTTCAGATGGGAAAGGAAACAAATTTAGATGGTCCGAGGTCAAACATAGCTTTCCTGTTACCGATTTTATACCTCTTCCAACGAACCCGGCAACGACCATACCGAGAATCCAACATCGCTTTGGTAAAGAAACTCAAGCCGAAAAGTCAATCCGGCAAGCTAGGCTTGAGGCCGTCAAAGGCAATTTTACACATGCGTGGAATGGCTATACTAGCCATGCATGGTTGAAAGATGAGGTAATGCCTTTGTCCGGTGGATCGATGGATCCATTCGGGGGGTGGGCCGCGAGCTTGGTCGATACTCTCGGTCAGTACACATCATACAGACTTGTAATCCATTCCACTAAGTCTGTCTCTAGATACCCTTTGGATCATGGGCATGCATTCAGAATTTAAAGTAGCCGTCGAAGCTATTCAAGAAATTGATTTCAGTACTTGTGCTCTCGAGCAAATTAACGTTTTTGAAACTACTATTAGGTACTTGGGTGGCTTTCTCTCCGCTTATGAGTTAAGTGATGGAAAATATCCAGTTTTACTCCAGAAAGCGACGGAGATGGGAGAGATGCTGTACAAATCTTTCGATACGCCCAATCATTTACCCATTCTTCGATGGTATTACCATGTTGCTGCCACTGGTGCTGCGCAGGAAGCCGAAGACAATGTTCTAGAATCTGAGATTGGTTCATTGACTCTAGAGTTCACACGTCTTGGCCAGATTACAGGTGATCCCCGATACTATGATGCTGTGCAGCGCATCATGAATATCTTCGACGACCAGCAACCTATTTCCAAATTACCCGGAATGTGGCCGGTGGTTGTGAACGCGAAAGACAAGAACTTTGTGGAATATGGAGGTTTCACTATTGGCGGCATGGCTGACTCGTTGTATGAATATTTACCAAAGGTAAGTTTTCATCATCTTCGAAAATTCTCAATGCTAATGTTCAAAAGCAACATCTGCTACTTGGTGGTGCTACTCAGCAATATAGGAGGATGTATGAGTTTGCACTGATTGCAATGAAACGCAACATATTCTTCCGCCCGATGACGAAGAATGGTGAGGATGTTCGCTTGCCCGGTAACGTGGACAGTGACGGAAAGACATTGGTAACGGAACTCAAAACTGATGGGGAAGCACAACATCTGGGCTGCTTTGCAGGAGGAATGGTTGCCATTGGTGCAAAGATATTCGAAAATGATCAGGACCTAGAATTGGCAAGAAAGCTCACGGATGGATGTCTCTGGGCTTATGAAAATATGCCACTTGGGATCATGCCTGAAAAGATGCACACAGTTCCATGTGCGAACGATAAATACTGCCCCTGGGACGAACAGAAGTGGCTTGAAGGTATAGATAAAGACACTGAAGGTAACGAAACTGTACATGAGAAGATACAACAGCACCGACTCGTAGCAGGAGTCACCAAGTTTGATGACGGTCGCTATATTCTTAGGTAAGGCTCCTCATATTCTCATAGTAGTCACGTGTCTAACCTTTAAAGGCCCGAGGCAATAGAGTCCGTTTTCATACTTTATCGTATCACTGGGGATCCTAAGTTGCGAGAACAAGCTTGGACAATGTTCAACAACATTATCAAACATACAATCACCGACATTGCACATGCTGCTCTTGACGACTGTACTGTCTCAGAGAATCCTCCCAAGGCCGATAGAATGGAATCTTTCTGGATGGCTGAAACGCTCAAATACTTTTATCTTATCTTTGCTGATCCAAATTTGATTAGCTTAGATGAGTATGTCCTTAACACTGAGGCACATCCCTTAAAAAGGCCAAAATAGTGTTTGGGCCGAGTTACATTTGTCAATATTAAACTTTTTTATCACTAAATATTATTAGAACATCTTGTGATTTTCTGGGTCATGATGTCTTCGACTGGCTACTTGTCAATCTTCTTTGCACTGCCTTGATTGCTATCCTGATAATTGCATAATCACCCGCTGCACTCGGGTTCCAGCCTCTCATTGCTTGATATCACTATGAGATCTGGACTCGATGCTGTAAATGAAATATTAAACACTAAAAAATTCCTTTTATAGGCTTTTACATTGCCCCCGTCTGAACTCACCAATTTCAAATTAGAAGTCCGACATCTCTCTCCATTGACTAAAATGTATTAAAGACAAATTGGCAAGAACGAGGTCTTTCACCTCTACAGATGTACCAATTGCTAGGAACTCCTTCATGAAAAACTCGCGTAAGACATACTGCTTAGGAGTTGCATCATCCATAGAATCTAGTAGCCGATGAATTTCTTGTTTCATCTCCATCTCGTAGATGGCTCGTCCCTTGTTGTGCGGGTACGGATACGTGAATACTCCCTCCATTATTTCGGCCCAGCAATGGGAAAATAACTCGTAGTTAAGATACTTGTCCTTGAGATCTCTACAATTTTCTTCGTTATCATAATATGGTCGGCGAAGAAACCGACCATAGTGTTCGTAACGAAATAAGAGCCCCAGTTCCATATCGTATTTCGCAGGCTTACATACGCGTGTCACTACTCTGTATATGTAGTCTTTGGGTTTATATATTCTCAGCATTGGTGCGTACTTGATGAGTTTTGAATGTAATTTTTTGATCCTGAGAGCATCAAGATGATCAATATGAGGGGTAACGCCGGTGTTACATAAGCTGATTGGTCGCGCAAACACGTCTTTGAACATTGCATACATGCGAGGGCATATGAATGCAATGGAAACATCTGAGACATTGAGAGATCGCATGATTTTCAATAGAATCTCTACGGGCAACTTCTCCAGTGTTGAATCTATTGATATATTGTTAGCTAGGGACCCTAACTTACGCTCATCCACTAACCCGATTGTTTTGTAGCTCGTGATTTAGACGAAGAATGGAGTACATTCTTGATTTTTCTAAACTTCGAGCTAAAACACTTTTCGCTCGACATTTGCGCGCCCATGGTATAATAATCAGTGGGTGTGAAGACTGACGGGAAACAGCAAGAATGGATTCGTGAATATCTCTTGATATATCAAATTTTCTATCTTAAGAATTCTCTCAATTGTTGAACTATAATATCAAATGATTGAAGAACAAATTTGTGAAAAGATTCGAAAGTTGGGAAGTTTCCTGTTAATTCATGCACCCACTGGTTGATTCAACCAGGTCACGGAGCTGTGTGATTATGAACTTGTTATACTTGAGTCGATGCCAAAGCGTCGAAAGACAATTGGGATGATGTTGGTGCGGAGGTTCTACTTGGGGTGGTTTTATGGGTTCCGATTCTTCTGACTGAGATGAAGGGGGAAACAATGGAGTCGGGAGGCGACCCTCTATAAGTAGATGGATTTCTGTATACGGCTCCATCGTATACATGATTCCCGAGTCAATCGTGAAAGTTATGTCTGGGAACTTACCACCGTATCCTCAGCTCATTTATTTGAGACTAGATGATTCTATACCTTCATGAGGTGACTATAGTAACACTGTGAGAGCCGTAGCGAGTACTTCTCATGAAACGTACTTTGAAATGCAGGAAAAGAAAGTTCCAGTGGTGCAAATTAAAGAGACATGATCTTGATAAATAATTGAATCAATGAGATCCATATGCTTGAGCGGCATGTCTTGTGAGTGTTATGTCATTTGGTTGAATTCGGACTATCTAGGAAGGAAATTTTTGCATCAAAACGGATGCATCAACGGGACCTTGTCCTTATATCCTAGAAAAATCTCTCCAGCACATTATACCTGAAATTGAAGACCAGAAAATTTAACTTCACTTCAACCTCATACTGAAATGTGTTTCCATTTTCGAAAGACGAACAACAACCACCTCTGATGGACGAATATCTCTAGATTCCCTGACCTGTTGGTTGCAGCTACCCGCGGATCTCTATTTGTTATAACATCAAATACAATCTTCATATTTTCGCGACTGATTATAACCACACTCGACATATACGACTGCCTTCTCAAAAGATCCTGGGACCTTTGGATTGACAATTTCCTTCTCCTTGCCTTCAAACCAATCGATCAATACGTACTCGGAAGCATCTCCAAGTATATCTTCTTTTGTGCCACTTTGAACCTCTTCCTTGGCTGTTCTCGGCATTATACTATGTTTTTCTATCATCGCTCTGATGCCCTCCAATTTTTCATGATCTTCCAGCCCTGAGAGCTCACATAGCTCATCCACAGGTAAAGCTCTGCTCGAGAAATATTTGTTTGCATAGGAAAGACATCTTAAAAAAATGAGTTCGATTCTGTCCATGCCGGAAATAATCGGAGCGACTAAGAGGTACGCGCATGCAACTCCAAAGCGCTTATAGCATGTTCCCCTGGGCCCATCTTTCGAAAAAATTGAACAATCATTGATATAAAAATTGATGGCAGCTTACCTCTACGTTGAGGAACAGGATCCTCTCCGGTTATTCTTGAACGATCTGTCGCATATGGTCAGCGACTAGAAAGATGTATACCAGCATTGCAAAATACATAGCTTACAGGTTGATATGGATTGAATTTACTTTGGTGGTAATACTGATGTGTTTGATTTTCATTCAGAAAGAGTGAGAATACAGCTAAACATCATTTTTTTTATTCTACGGTGACCTTGTATTATAGTGTATGATTCTATTTCTGTTACTGTATTCATTACTTCAAAGAATCATAGATTGTTCTTAGTCTCTAGGCAGGTTTGCAGATCTTTAGAATTAAGGTTCCTATGATGACTTTTTGAAACAATTAGTAACAAAATTCGAATGTTTCAGTAATTTAGTAAAAAACTTTGATATGACTCCTCTGCAGATCACGCATTAGAGGTGCAATATGTTTCCTGAAGGTAATAAACAAAACAGACCTCTCGGGATTCTTTTCGAAGATTAGAACCTCAAATTTGGTGCAGATTTTCGAAAGACACACGTCGTCTTCAATTGCTTGGTTGACCCAAAATTTCGAATTGATGCGTATGAATTCACGTTGCAACTCAAACTGACGATCAATCTCTAGTCCCGATCTATGACAAGTTCTAAACACGCTTGAGGAGTCATAAGGCTGAAAAATCAAGGGATCTAATTAGCCGAGACATTCTCTAGCTTTAGTTCTCAGCTCAAATTATGAATACATCACTTCGGAAAAACTCAAATGTTATATAATTGTCTTCCATGATTTTGTCTTCAGGACTTAGTTCTATCGCTAAGATATATCTCCCCATGTTTTTTTATCCTGTGGATACGGTGTCTCATTTTACATCTCAAAACCAACTCAGAGGTGAAACTCATTATATATTCTGACAATCTATCTAGAGCTTTGAAAATAGCCTTTCTCGAAGGAGTTCTTGAGAAAAATTAACATCTGACATTCTAGTATTCGACTAAGATTCAGTTTCTTAGAATTGCTTAAACGATTTGGTTTCAGAAGAGCTTGTAAAAATAAAAAGAGTCCTCGTGCATCGGAACTTAGTTATGTTCTAGGTGGAAAGCTCTGGGCAAGCTACCAACTGATAATCTGTACCTCAAAACGGACTATGGACAACTTGAAGATATTTCATACGAGAGAAGATCCTGTAAGTTCTCTTCTCCACCCTTTCAGTGGCTGCTCGAATCCCGTGAGTCTTGTATGGTCTCCCATCCATAGGGGAACTTTGGCGTTTAAACTCTACATCAATATCCAGCCATTATATAAAAGTTCAACTTGAAGATTGGCTTCTAATAGACCTGTCCATGCTATTGATTTGTCAAGTGAGGTTGCTAAACAAAAGTCTTACGTCACTGAACGCTAGTAAAGTACGGCATTCATTCTAATACTCTATGGCTCTTCTAGCGCAACTTTATACGGTCTAGATTTTTAGTCAGAAAAAAAGGCTAGCTGTTGTTGCAACGCTCATTTTACTATAAAGTGCACGCGAAAACATCTCCACAGAAGAAATTTCACACCATTCATCGAAATCCCTACATCCACATCATTGATCAACCTGTACAATCCACAACCTGAACCAACAAAAGACTCTAATTTATTAACACACTCAAGTTTGAATTGGAACTTTCCATGATGCATCCGATAGAGAAAGATCATAATTTGATACCGATGGCACTTCTCAACTCCGCTGAATCTCCACTTGAAGATTATGCCACGCTCAGTTCTGAGATATCTGGTAAGTCTCTTTCCTCAGTTTTCCAATCTTTATTAATCTATGCTAACTTATCTCTAGCTATCGACAAATCTACGCAACAGATTTCAAACCACGACAAGAAGTCTATAGTTGATATTCTACCTGCCGAACTCATTGCAGATGTCATGGGGCATCTTGGTCCCACATTTGGTGTAGTATTTGGCCTTACTTGTCATAAAGTATATGATGAGTGCAAGCGTCAGTACCCACGCTCAGATGCCCTACTTTTGGAAACCCGTCTATGGGATAAAGACTCAAAAGAAGACGTTCAGCACCCACTCTTCCGACCATCCGCCCAACTCCATGAACTACTTGGTGACTGGATGGGAAGTGGCGATACCACAAAATACTTCTACTTTCGAGATCTAGCTCTCGGATCATCTGACCTCTTGATGTACTGCGCCATACCAGGATACTATGTTGGCAAGTTTCTGCGCCGTGACATTTATGGCGAGGAAGCCGATCCTTCAGGCCACGCTTTAAGGCTGTTGCTTCTGGCATGGTGCGCCTACGTTCACATTCAAAGAGGATGGCTACAATTTCGTGGAGATGATGAGCCTCCGCACTATCCTTCTCCACTTGACATGGGTGGAAAAGCATGGATTGAAGAGATGGGTAGAATTGTGAGTGTGTACAAGAACAAAGAACCAGGAAATATATTCATATACATCGTCAGAGTAGCTATCAATGTGGCCCATAAGGAGTACGGAAAGGTTTCATCAGTTATTGAAGCGAGAAGAAAGCAGTTGCGGGAACAGCAAAAAAGACTGCGGGCAAATTAATGGCACATTAGTTAGGCTAGAACTCATATAACAGGCTAGGACGTATGAATATACAGCAAGCATAATTATCAATTCAACCTAGTATTTTACAAAGACCGCAAATAATCTTATCCTGAGATCTACTACTTTATCCTGCTTCATTGCGTGCTAAAATATTCTTTGAGTCTCTTTAACGCTTTTAAACCCCCCTTGAATATCATTTCCACATCAGTAATCTTTTGAACTTAGTAGATCCTACTTTTGATCACACACTATACTTTGCTTCCCGTGGGATTTGTTTTATAGCCATCTAAGAATTCATGTTACAAATCCAAACGAAGCATTCAATGAATGTGAAAATTAATTTGTGTCGGTTAGTCGAGAACCGCTGATCTCCTAGGGTATTTGCTTCTCGGTAAACTTTTGTGTGGGATTGCACCCTCAGATGACACTGGGGTTGTCTGTGAGAGCTATTCTAAGTCTTCCTAAATAATTAAAAAAAAATTCACATGAGGATCATGATATACGATAGATTTCAGTCTTATTACTCAATTTTCATGGACACAAATCTTGCTCGAGTTCGTTGTGCGCATTATCGAGATTTTCCTGGAAATATAAAACCCTTGATTTCAAGATATCACTTAGAGTCACGTTGATGGTAAAACAGATCTCAATTTGGCTGAAAAATTGACTGCGTGGATGTTGAGGCCAGATTGAAAGTTATATCACTACAATTTTTCTTTTAATGGCCAATTATTTGCATGATTGAAGAAAGTTTGTCTGTATTCGCCCGAATCATTTGCACAAAGCTTTTCTATTTAGCGACGATACGGTTGATTGCATGCTCCAGTTCCTGTATAGTCCCCAGTTCCAACAATCTGTTTCCAACAATTTTTTTCTGTGGAGTGGCACAAGTTGAAATCATTCCTGATTAAAACCCAATCGTCTTCCTCCATTCAGAATAATTCAATATCATCTCTTTACCCTAGCATTGCCTTGCTTGTCGGTCTAACTCACATAAAATGCTTTCGAGACTTGGGACCACATAGTGACTCATTCTTTGCTCGGCCTATGAAAAAATCTGCTTTCACATCGCGAAGCGCAGGAACTTTGACAAAAAGTCCAACTGAGAGAGAAAAGCAAAGAGATCTGACAGCCTCTTCTTGATTCTTGATTCGAATTACAGTTTGCCCTCTAGTTTCAGTTGGCCAGGGCAGATGAAGGCGATCCCGAGATGACCAATGATAACAGTCTTCGAGTTTGAATTGACGTGGGCAGCAGTAATCATGTCGCCCAGAAGAATGTAGATATCCTTCAAGACCGGCCCGATCCTCTATACAAGACCACAATGGGCGTGATCGGCACTTAGGCATGTGATCATGGTCCATATCAGATTGTGGGAGATCGTTGTTCGTACAAGGGCATATCGACTGCCTGAGATTCACAAGTTTGATATGGTCGCTGAAGAGAAGGTAAAAGCTTCCACAAGTCAACGCTAATGGTACTATGTCTTGGATTCCATGGAACTTTAAGTTGCTCGCGATTCGAAGGAGTATCTCTTGTGGCAATCTTGTGGTATGGGAGTTGCTTGTGGAAGTCTCAGACTCTGAAAACACAATTTAGTTTGCTACATAATATATCGACATTTTTTGGTACTTACGAGCTTTGGCTTGGTTCTACCTTGCACGTTTAGCTTTGTACTTAATGTTATTTTCTCCTGATTCAGCATTCTTTTGAAATCCAATTTTTCGCTGAGATTCATACAATGTAGAGTCGCAGCATCTTCATCATGAATTGCCCGACTGGCCGGTAATCCCATTGTCACTTTCCTATTGGCTTTCCCGAGTCTAACCATATTTTATGGTCATGTGTGACTGGTTTAGGCGAAAAATTGATGGTAAAGTGATTTTGAATGGCAGGATTGTGAATTGGTCTTTGGTGGTATTTGCTTGGTGTGTAGACTTTTAGTATCAGCACGATAAAGTTGATGTCCAGTGGCAGGATTTAAGACTCTTACAATTTTACAAAATCATGAAGCGAAGGGAAAGACACTTTTTAAGGACATGGTGCATTTGATACTGCTGTACTGCTGTATCATGATTTATCATCAAACTGACCGTCAAATAAAGTATATGGAGCCAAGCTTGAGGAGTTAGTACAAAATGCACCGTAAAGAGACTATGCATAAGCCGTACCTCCGAATTATTAACAAGTGTCTATTTAGCGATTGTGATCGGTGTTAAGAATTCACTAAATTCAGAAGATATATTTCCTGGCTCAACATTTCGTAGCATAGCGGAAGAAACTTATATATTGGATTTTACAATCTATATATATATATCGAGATAAACTCCTGATTATAGAACATGCCGTATAATCTTTCAGATATCATCGTATACAGATTGTGCAGATATCTTTCTCATTATACCTCTCGCTTATAATCGCATACGGTTTCGTAACCCCTAATATCTTCAAACACTGCCTGCCAATAAGCACAATTCTGAGTCAGAGTAAACCAAACGATCCTTCTCCTCTGTTTCAAAGTACCATCTTCGATCGAAACCTCAAGAGCTAAAAATTTAATCGATCAAAAACGACTATTTGAAATACCCCTCTCTTGTATTCAATTCACCAAACTTTCCGAATAGACATTAATAACATGAAGAGAAATGTGGAAAAGAAAAGTGCCGACAACGAGGACAACACAGGGAACACTACCGTGAACAAAAAGAGGGAAATATCTCGAATTGTCTCTCGAAGTGAGCATTTCCAATATGATAGATGTAAGAAATTACTAATACTCTTTCAGAAGCTAGCTTTCATCTAATAGATCTCCCCTTAGACAACACCAACCTCATTGCAGATAGCCTACCACCAAGCTCAATTGTTCTCCTTGGACTTACCTGCCATAAATTACATTCCCTATTTTCTAGACGAATCGCCGAGACTCCACTGAAAGCCCTAGTTTAGAGTCTACCCACAGACCCCAAGCAACCTGATGCAATCCCCGAATTGAATGTTGAACTTCAACTCCACCATGTGTTAAAAGATTGGAGTGGATTAGCCGGGTACAAGTACTTCAACACGGCTGATCTATTTAGACTACAACATCCTTTCCCGCTAGCAAAAAAGATGAACTGGGTGGGCAATGACATTTTTTCGGTAATCCGCGCCGCAATAAGCGTTGTGAAAATGATAACAGAAACAAAACGACTTTAAAAAAAGTTGAATTTGGTGCTTTAACAAAGAGACAAAGAAAGATTCGAAACTCGATGAAATTGGCAGGTGGGCCTTTCTTCAAATGTCCTCGGCCTGGCGGGAGGAAAGATTATCTTTGGTACCATTTATCAGAAGATGAACGACTCGAAATCTCGGATTTGATGCAATCGTGGGCTCTTCGTGTAGATTCATTGAAATATGAGTTTAATCTGCACAGACGACTGCGTTGGTCACAATATATGACGACTAGTTATGCTGAATGGAGGGGATTGGTAGGCTTTTGGTTGAGGATCTTTGAATGACCTGTAGTCTCTACGGGTACTAATCCAAGAGATCTTGTTGGAAGTCTCCTGGAATGAAGATTTTCGCTGTAAGAAATGTAAGAACTACCAGGTGCCTCTGTCGTTCATATTTTCTCTGCTTTGGGATTACAAAACAGGTCAATTGTAGCTAGAACTCCGCTCTTCAAGAACAAGAAATGATAAAATTCGCATCTCGACACAACAACAAAAGCAAAAAATAACACAACCATTAGAATAATCCTTTCGCAGATAAAAAATGCAAAAACACGATGGACTTCCAACACCGAAAAATCTCATACTCAACACAACGTCGTTTTTTCCTCCTATAGTTCCCAAGTCATCACGCCTCCTACTTAGATCAGGCGGAAACAACTATGATTCAAAATGAACCTCATCCTATGATTCTCTCATCTTCATGAAATATTATGTATACCAAAATACATCGCCGTGACCTGTTCCTTTCTCGTGATTCTCGGAAGTCTTCCCTGAGTTCTAGTTGATGCTTCCGAATATCTGAGCGGGCGGCGCAAATATGGCAATTATCTTTATTGTGCACTTTGAAATGAATTGAGTCGATTTGATCAACTCTAATGGCGCATTCGTGAATTCTTCATCGTGAGTGCGAGTTCTTTCAATGTTCCCAAAGAAACTTTCAAAGATTTCCTTCTATTTCAAGTCACTGTCTGTTCTGCTGAACTCGTTGCAACCCACAATTTAAGTTTCCCATATTAGCTTAAGCATACACTAATATGCACAAACTGATATCCAACAATGAGAAGTCTCAGTCCTCTCTCTACACCCAGAAAAACTCTCTCGAGAAGTACTTTCTTTTCAGTCTCACAATTTAAACTTGAGATCTAGATGCGAGTTTGCCCACCCTACCCTATACCTATGACAGCATACATACGCTATGATATGATATACGCACAGAACCGCCTCCTTTGACGATCTCAACCCATTTACCCGGCTGAATCTTGACAGCCTCCCAACATACACATGCTCTTTTCATGTACCAATACTTCCTTCCCCCTATCACACTCCCACAACATCGCAAGACAAGAACAAACCCGATATTCAAAAGTCCACCACCTCAATTCTAATAATACGTTTCTCTCCATTCAATATGTATCAAAAGAAACTCCACACTGACAAGACGATTTATATGACGACTCTTCGAAAACTTTATCTAACCTCCAGCAAGTCATGCAATCGCGGGGGTTGGCTTTAGATTTTTGATCATGCGAGGAGTTTGCTATTGAGCAAATTATTTATACGATATACTTTCGGAATGTGAGTGCCGATATAGAAATTAGTATCAGCGAGACGATATACATAATAGCTATGCATTTATAGTCATTGACTAATCGATAGATAGTAAATACTAACATTTCATCTCATCCAATGCAATCCCATCCCAGCCCTCCTTTACATAAGCGAAGAAACAGATGGAAATTGAGTATCCTTTCAAAGGACTTCTTTAATAGATTAAAAATTTATGTTAAATGATATATTGAAATCTAGAAAAGGCAGGCGAACATTTGAGTCTTTTTTATATATTAATATTAGCTAAATGTCTTTATTATTTATGAGAATTTAATCAAATATTGATCAATTCCCGCCTGTTATCTTGCTCATGTAGAGCCCTCCCCTCCTTTTCCTTCCACAGAAAAACCCCACTTCCATCCCAAGTCCCACCAATCACCAATCACCAATCCCCAATCACCAATCCCCAATCAGCACCCCTCCCCACCCATCTCCCTTTTCCCTTCTCCCCTCCCCACCCACTCTCCACACCTAAAATATAATTCCTAAACCCCTCCAAATTCTCCATCAAACAACACACACCCAAGCGGCTTTAGCTCACTTGGGAGAGCGCCAGACTGAAGTCCACTTCTGTTTCCTAACCATTAGGTTTATCTGGAGGCACTGTGTTCGATCCACAGAAGCCGCATTCTGCGAGTTGGGGTTCACCTTGACTTTATTTCTTTTTGTTCTTTTCGGGAGAGGGGGGGTTTGGTTTAGATGGAGGTAGTAATAGATAGATAGGGCTTTGGGGGAAGAGAGGTGTTTTTTTGGAGGCGGGGGGATGGTTTTCTTTCGGGAGGCTCGGGGATATGGATGGATGGGTAGGTGAGGTGGGTGGGTACATATAATTTAATAGGAATTACTACCTACCTACCTGCAACTTTCAAATTATAAAGCTATAAAGAAATATAAATAAATAAATAAATAAATAAGAAACCTATCTTTCTTATTTCTTATTTCTCATAAGAAGTAGAGATATAAGATTAATTAGAACTTATCTTGCTCGAACTTATCTCACCTTACGATGCTCGTAGAAGATGAAAAGTAAGTACTAGGTACTCTGTAGAGAGATGAATGAATGGAGAGGGAGGAGATATTATCTATCTATCTATCGAGCCTACCTATTTATCTATCCATTCTATCGCTTTTGTATCATATATAGAATATATATACCACACCTATCTATAAATACAGGAATATACATATATACATATATACATATACACATATACACATCTACACATATACATCTATACATACAATAATACAAAAATAACAATTCATACTCAATCGAATATATAAAACGAATAGTAAGTATATATATAGTCTTGAAAGCAGCATAGTATAGTATATTTTATAAAAGTCTATATACTTCCACTTTTACTTTTACTTCTACTTCTACATTCATATCCATTTCCATTTCCATATCAAATAGAATGAATATCTACTCTACTCTACTCTACCCTACCCA
The DNA here is from genome assembly GCA_004786125.1 of Botrytis tulipae. NCBI lineage: Eukaryota > Fungi > Ascomycota > Leotiomycetes > Helotiales > Sclerotiniaceae > Botrytis > Botrytis tulipae. Next base: position 111,419 of record PQXH01000038.1, read on the forward strand.
GCCCTACTCATAATAGATAGATGGTATTCTCGAGAAAAGCAAAAAAAAGAAAAAGAAAAAACATAACTGTGCCATTCATTTATTTCATGAGGCTTTATTCATTAAAAAGTATATCTCATCTCATCTCATCTCATCTATTACAACGACAACAACAACAACCACAATAACAACAACGATAATAATAATACAAAGAATTGATTGCTTCATCTCATATCCATGCATTCAGCATCGCGTCAGGTCATGTATATCGATTGAAGAACCATTCTACGCCGCTATCAAGACCCAAAGTCTGTGGTTTGTGTTAGTATGATTCATGAGAGAAGAGAAAAGGAGGGGAAGAACTTACAAAAAGAAAATCATCAAAACACCAAACATCTTAGCAACCAACCAGCGATTACCAGATACCCTCGACCAATATTTCAATAATTCTCTTTGAGCCCCTTCAACATTATCCACTACATCTTCTGTATTCGCATCGATTCTCTGAATCATTTCGCTCTGTTCCGAAACCATCGTTGCCAATTGTCCAAAAATACCTCCGAGTTCATTAATCGTCCGCTCAATTGCTTCGATTGCTTCTCCTCTCTGATGAATGTATTCATTTTGCGGTTGCGCCTCTTCCATCATCAACAGCTGTTGATCACCCACGGGATTTAAGCTTAACAAATCCTGGCCCGGGCCTGGACTTCCCCTCGTGGGCGTACTATACAGAGGGCTCGCCGATTGGGAGATATTGGGCTGGACATGGGAGGACACTGACGAAACGAAATTCTCGGTGCGGGAGCGCGAGGCTTGGATATTCTTGGTGCGGACCTCGAGGACATCTTTGAAGTTGGCGGATACGTCGGTAAGTTTTCCTTGGAGCATGAAAACGACATTTTTGTTATGCTCGCCTTCTTGATCAGCTTTGGGATGTTGTGCGCGCGTGAGGCTTTGGAGACTGGAGATTTGTTGGTTGAGCGAGGAGAGATCTTGTTTGATGATGAAGGTGAGTTCGTTGATTTCGACAGGTCGGTCGTCGAAGAGGGTTTTGCGTTTTGCCACTATTTCGTAGATTAGTATACATACAATTCTCTGCTTCTTATTGTCTATGCATGCTCCCCGACTCAAAATAATGGAAAGACCCAATCTTACATTCCGCCAACTTCTGTAACTTCTCCATGGTTCCCGTTATCCCTCTCCCAATCTCAGCCGCTTTTCTCGCAAATTCAGATCGCCGCGGTTTGCCATTTGCATTCGCATCGCCATTTGCAGCGGCCTTTTGGGAATCGGATAGGAGGGATTGTCTCTGGGCTCCGACTTTCGAGGAGGCTTGTCTCTTTTGTACTTGTGTTAGGACGGATCGGAACTCGTTTGTTCGATCTTGTATCGATGCGACGGCCATCGCGATAGATTGTGTGGATGGATCGATAGATGTGGAGGGATTTTCGCAATGGTTTTGGGTGGTTATCCAGATTTATTGGTGGGTTAAGTGCAGAATTATTCTTCTTTGTTCGTGGATGGGGAGGTGGTTGAATATTTGGGATTCTTCTTGATTGTGTTGTTGTTGTGTAGACCCTCCGAGGCGCAAGTTAATTTTAATTATTTTAGGGTTTTGTACAGGGTGTTAAAGGTTGAATGTTGAAGACAGCGGTATAGTTTTGTTGAAGGAGTATGAGAAAAGGTTGAAGAAAGTTTGATTGATGTAATTGATTTATTAAAAGGTGTATTCAAAGTTGGAATCTAATAAGTGTATTTGTTGATTGTGAAGTTGATGAATGTAAGGATAATAATTTACAGAGAGAGTACAAGTGAGTGAGTGATTCCAAGGTTACAGTACAGGAATAGAATAGGACAGCTGGTGTTTTGAGTTCTTGCTTCAGTGTTTACATTGTCCTCCTGAAAATTCTTGGTGTTCCATTAACCCTGAAACTGAGCAGCTAAGCCTAAGGTTTGGTACTGGATGACATACCTAGGTATGTATCTCTTCCTATGATTACTATTCCAGCCTTGGAAGGAGGTAAGGCCACCCCCATCGCCCTGAAAGGATGTTGTACTGGCTGTGTCTGCGTGTGTGTTATCTTGATCACTATTCTCTCTGCCGGGCCTGTGGGTTTATTTTAAGAAAAAGCTTTTAATATACGATACAACCTTGACCCTTTGAAATCCTCCCATATCATTTGTTCATTATCGGCACATGTTCTCTGGACGTTGTGGCTGAGTTCGAACTCAACGCTTGTCTGTGGGTACAGAATTCATCATCTTATCATCATCTCGTGATCCTATGCATAACGAATCGGCAGTGAGTACCTAATATGAATGAATGCTGGAATATCACTCGTGGAGATGACTGGACTACTTTACCTGGTTTATTTGCCTTTATATGAATGTGTAATTACTAGGAGATTAAATCAATGAATGTTTTATGTTAAGATGTTGTGCAGGGCTCAATGGATGTCCACACCTACTTGTCTATATAGGTCCTGATGTAGTATTTCTTTCAAGCTTGTAAGGTATGAGGGTATCTAGTTCATACTCTATACATACGGGCCCATACATACTACCTAGTAGGTACAGACATACATAGGTACATGCATATACCTTTATACGCACATACACTTACTAAATACCACTTTCAATCACCGAGAAAATCTTACATCAACAACAATATACATCACCCTCCTTATCAATGAATGTCGATAATTCACCAATAGATAATCTATAGTCCATCTATCTCTACGTAATACCTACTCAAGTACTCGTACCTCTGAGTTGAATGCTCTCATCCTTTCATCGTTTCATCACTTCATCCTTCCGTCATATTAAATACCTACCTACTCAGGTACGAGGTAGCCTTCCTTCCTTGTACGAGGTCTCTCTTACTTCATCAGGAACCCCTTACCCCATTCCCATTCCAAGAAACCGGGGGGGCAATCACGCAGCCACAGCATTCATCTGAACTTCTGAAGATTTCCCGATAATCAAAAAGTCGTATCTGATCCACTCACTCACTCCCTCACTCCCTCACTACTACCTACCTACCTACTCTCTCATATTCCCTCATCGTCCTCATAACAATAAAGACTCCTTCAACAAACAATAAATCTCAGACTTCCATTGCCACATTCGATCTTCTCTCAATAACTCTAAGCATTCACTTTCCGTCGTCCATCATATTTCATGGTCAAAAATATGATTCTCCCGTGGATCGCGAAGAATTAATGTTTGTCGTCGCATCATGGCAAGGCCATATATTAATACCTCGGACAAGAATGGGTCATTATTGTAAGCTTCTCCAGATCCCTTTCGCAATCCTCACAGGCCACCGAGAACGCTACTAAACCATGCATCACCAGGAATCCTACGTCTGGAGGTTCAAATACTCCCATATCCTACAGAGCGAATGTAAATCGACAAAAGACAAAGAAATGGGCCGAGGCAAAGAAGATAGATTATGGAGGTGACGACTGGGGAGATGACGACGAATATGACCCTTATGATGCATATGGAAATGAGCTCGAACCAGCACCCGCACCTGTATCAAAACCTACAGGTCTACGTCAACCAGGTCAAGGACTTCCCAGTGCGAGAGGAATGTCCCAGGATCGGAGTCAGAAGAGTTATGGCAATCTCCCCTCAGCTTCCGTTGGCAGCCCATTGAATCGAAGAAATTCCTTCGAGGCGGACGACGAGACGCGACACTTTTCGAACGCAACCATTCGGCAAGAATCACCACTACCTACCTCCCCGCCTCCTTCTGCCGATTCTTCAACAGTTGCCGCAACTCGATTTTCTCGAATGGGTGTGGGAGGTATAAAGCATACACGCGACCCGAGTGGCCCCCCAACTTTACATATATCTACACAGCAGCCATCTCCTACAGGATTACGAAAACCTTCCTTGTCTGCTAATCCCGTGCCACCCGAATCTTCATTTGATAACGAAACCATTTCTCAGCCAGCTCGCACTAATACTAATGATTCGTCGGTCTTGTCAGTCGGTTCAGTCAATACACCAAGCGATTATGGAACTTCGAAGGATTTTTCGCCGTCTGCAGTACCGGCCCCATTATCTATGCGGCCTGCACCTGCCCCTCAAAGCGCAACCACTGCAGCTCCCGCTACCAAGTTTCCTGCACGAAAGAGCAGCCTGAGTACTATGGGAACAGAAGCTCAACGAATTTACCAAAAATCTCATGAAACTATAGGACAGCCATTCTCAACAAGTTCCAGAGCTTCACCTTCCCCTGGCTCTGCAGATCGGTCTGCAACAACCCCAGGTGCGTCAAATATTAAACCTTTACCATTTATCAGACCCGCGGATATTTATCGCCGAGTTGAAGAGGAAAAGCAAGAAAGAGAGCGGGCATCATTAGATTCAGGCAGACCTAGTATGGACTCACTTGGAATGGAATGGTCGAGTGACATATCACATTCACCAGGCCAAGGGGCTGTCCGTGGAAGGTCGAGTTCTGATAGTTTGGGACCTGGAAATCGAGGAAGATTAAGCTTCGGCGATGAAGGTTCTGATTCCGGAAGACGTCTGATGCCAATCCTAGAACCTGTTAGAGAACGAAAGAGTGAATACGGCTTCGATGGATTTAATGCTAATGAAATTCCACCACCAGCCCAAGAGATCGCAAATCCTTCAACCGAGCCTAAAATTGCAAGTCCCATACTCCCGGACGTGCATCGGATTTCCGGATTTGGTTCTGACTTCTTTTCCCGATCAACAAATGATAGCGCCCCCGCTCCTCTAACCGAAACCATATCAGAACTACCAGAGCAAACGTCTCCAGGAAATTTTGACCAGCCAAGAGATACCTCTCTTCGAAGTCGACCCTCTTTTGGGTTTAAGTCTGTTGTCAACCAAGCTTTCGATAGGAAGGATGATAATTCGGTTCCTCCAACACCAATTAATGCTGAAGGTAATGTAAAGAGATCTGATAGTGAAAGCACCGGGACCACCGGAATTAGTCCCATTATGAGCCGTGGTCCAAGTACCGCAGACAATCGAGATCGTGAAATATCAACTCCTGCTATCATGGAGCAAGTTGAGCCTATCTCTCCACGTCTTCAAAATATTTCAAATGAAAGCGATAATCAGATAGTTCCTCCGACTTTCATCCCAGGTCATCGACGCGATATCAGTACTCCGAGTCCAGGAAATAGCCCCGCCCGAACACCAGATCTCGGTAATGCATCCAAAAGAATATCAATGGGAGAACAGGCCTGGATTTCATCTGCAAGTCCTACTTCTCCCACCGAAGATGCCCGCGAAGACGCCCGCGAAGACGCTGATCCAGAACCCCCGCGTCCAACCCTCGATCGGGATGTGAGTTTTCGCCCTCAAATACCCGGTGGATGGCAGTCGTATACGACCACTGCAACCACTAGCACTGTTCAACCAGAGACACCTCGGTCACCGTCTCCTCGGGTACCGAGTGATCCAGTTCAAGCTCTAGCAATGGAAGATTTAACACCTACTACCACTAAACATTCTCTTCCGGAGTCATCTTTAGAAGCAGCACGTGTTACGCTCGGTGTCAAATCCGATTCTATGCCGACACCTGATCCAAATGGAAATGTACATTCTGCTATGACGCCGCATCCGGAATTAATACCTAGTCTAGAAAAGGCTTCGCCCGAAGCTCAACTGCATCCTGACCATGTCGATCAGCCCAACCCCCCAGATTCTTCACCTACACCACCAATTGAAGACAACATGGTCTCTAGTGAAGAACCCGCATCGGAAACTCTTTTAGAACCAACTAACAATTTCCCATTGAATACAGCAGATGAGTTTAGTGCGGATGAACCACTTCTTCCACCTTTGCGACCACAGGTATTGCCAACTCTGTGCACTGACACTGGACCTTTGGATGAAGAAAATGACAGACTCCGAAAAGAAATAGTCAGAAGTTTATCCCCACGCCCATCACAAGCAGAACACGTTCATGAAAACTTGCGTGAAAGACCAGATTCCGATAACATGGATGAATCGCGAGAAAGTACATACTTAACGGATGTGTATGATGATTACTGGAATGATATAGGTGATGAAGATCACTCGTCTCCAATAGCAACAGCATCTCCCGATAAGCTACAGGCAGAGCAAGCTATTCCAGCAGACATGCCAGAAATCCGACCCCTTAGCTCTCACCGAATGTCAAAGCAGCAAGCTCGACCACCTCTACCTACACGTTTCTCTTGGGAAAAAAGCATGGATACCGTAGCCCCAACTGACACCGGCATGCCTGAATCACCTACAAATCAAGCCGAGCTTCCCATTGAGAAAGACGATACACAAACTGAAGGCCTTCAGCAGATTGACCCGGAACCATGTATGGAGAAGGAAGTCTTAGAAGAGGTTCCACATAACGATCATCACGTGGAACGAAATATTGCCTTAGGTGCTGGTGCCGTGCTTCTTGGAGGTGGTGCTGCCGCTGTTACTCGACACACGATCAGCCCTGAATCTCCGCCCGCGGTTAATGTTTCTTTGGCTCAAGAAAAAGAGCAGCCGCAATTCGCATCATATCCAATTGTTCCGACTCCTGAAAATGAACATCCAGCCTTGGGATCAACATTGGATCTATCCACTGATCCACTTGGCTCCAATCCACACTCTGCATCGAGTAGTCCAAGTCCCTTTATCGCACGTGAACCCTCACCTTCACGACGCGAATCCGCCACTTCACCCCGGACATCTAGCATGGGAAAGATTTTAACGTTCAAAGAAATTGTGGGAATGAAAGATGTTCACGAAAGGGTGCATGCATTCGATGAAACAAGAGAGCGCTTTGCAGCTATGGACTCGGGTATCCATGAATGGATATTTGCCTTGAAGGCTGAACAGCCAGAACATGCTGATGTGAATGAATGCTACGGAGGCTTTAGAACAACTGTGCCGACTGGTTCGACTAGAAGAAATACCAGAAGTGGATCCGCGGCATTGCAGTCGCCTTATTATCAACAATATTTGAATGCTAGTACGCCATCGCAAACGTCAATACCTGCATCACGAACAGGACAAACTGGAACTTCTGGTATTCAGCAAGGCTTCTCGCCAGCTCATGCCAAAATTACAACTCAACAGGTTCAAGCTAAAGGAAAAGAATTCCTTCACACAGCTGGAATATTTGGTGGTAAGGCTGGAAAGGCTGGTTTCCAGGCAGGTAAAGGATTGCTGGCAAAAGGCAAGAACAGGCTTCGTGCGGCCGGTAGTAGCGATAAGGTAGATTAACATCTCCTTCTGGGTTGGATATGGATTTTTTAGGCGTTTTATTTTTTGAATTTCCATCGTTTTGCTTAGTTAGCGTGGATGAATGCTTATTGCTTTCCCAATCCCGTCTGACGGGTGTGTACGACTAAGGAAAAATCCAGCCCATCACAATTGTTTTTCTCCTTGCTATGTGGCCCATCATCATCATCATCATCATCATCATCATCATCATCATCATCATCGTCATCATAATGAGTGTTCTAGCGCTAAGTCTAACCCTTCTTTAGACAAGTCCCCCTCCCAAGTCGAGAAACCCAGATCGTTCATCATGGGGCTTAGCGCTCAATCTATCGAGAGCTACAGGCCGCACCGACCCCGGTCGGAATGCAGAGCAGAATATACCATACGAACCAACCAGACACTCACAAATTCCAATTCCATCGGATGTGTTTTCTCCAATCGGCATGGTTGACATTCCTCCCACAAGCGACGAAGAGGCGCAAGCGGGACACGCGGAGGAGATGAATTTAGTGACACGTGATACTGCAGGTGAGATTTTAGCTCCCGATAAAATGGATCAGCAACATATTCTAAATCCTCCGGCCCCCATGAGTAAGTATGAGCTGACCTGGAATCCTTTCGACACAGCCCAACATGCTGATTCACATTACTTCACCAATGACAAGGGAACTGATCAGTATTTGATGAAAGACGATTGCGTATCAAGCCATCTCTCCGTTCTGCCAAAGAGTGCGCGATCAGTTAGTGATGACGCGGCTTCTAATAATGCCCAAAAGGAAAATTTCAATCGAAGAAATTCGGCCGCAGCTGCATCGGTTATCGGAGGGTACATAGTTCAAGCTCCTGCGGAGTTGGAATCATCAACCCGCGTTCCAATCAGCATGATCAATCGACCGCGAGGAGCAAGTCTGGATCAGGCCAATACATCGGATCTTTTCAGTCGAACGACTGTTGGTTCTGTACAAACACCTCTTTCTACACAACCGATAAATCAGACTATAGCTGCCCCTGAGGAGCAAGGAAGGCAGCCTTCATCTAAGACATTGCCGCCTATCCGACGCACATCCAAGTTTGGATTCGAATTTGGGTCCAGAAGACCCCAAACCAGATTTCCTATATCTGATGATGAAGATGAGGTTGAGGTTGAGTCCAATGGCGGGACACAAGATGCAGTAACATCGAATGTGGCGGAAGTTAAAGAGAATCTTGACCCACAGCAAAATTCGCATGCAGATGTTGCAACTGCGGACATAGTTCGAGACCCAAAAGCTAATCTTCAAATCAGCCCACAGCCTCGTTTCTCGGTTTTCCCTCGTGTCGCCGATCCATTCGTTCAAAGAAGCCCTACACAAGACATGGGGCGATCAAACCCAGCCATCAGGCACACTCGTCAAGACTCATGGAACAGCGTCTCGAAAAATTCTCGATCTAGACGAGGTTCAACTTCTGATAAGCAGTTTGTCCAGCCTCGTGATAGTAATGCTCCGCCACTGATACCAGCTTTACCATTCGAGACACCTCCTTCTTCCACTCAACGCTACCCCGAGCTATTTGGGGGGCCAGTTACTGAAATCAGAAGTGATTCTGATATGCCAGGTGGATATCATCAAGCACCTCCTAGTCGGACTGAACCTTTTCCTTCATATCACCGAGCAGATGAGCTCCCTGGAGCTCGGCCCCTTGAAAGCTCTAAGGAGCCTACTGCTCATCGGCGACGCCGTAGCTCAGACCTTGTCAACAGAGGCATAAATCTCGTACGGTCTTTGTCTAGAGAGCGAAGGAGTTCTGTTTCAAAGGATGAGAAAAAATATCCTATTAATACCTCTGCTTCATCTCCGATGCGTGATGACAGGCAAAAAAGGAGGGGATCTGGTTTCTGGGGCACATTTGATATCACCGGTGAACAATCATCCAATTCTGGAAGAGAGAGTATGGTAGCACAACATTCTGGTAGCCAGTCCAATTTTATGAATAGCCAGCATGATGGTCCTCAAACGCCAAGATCCTTCCTCAATCCTAATTCTACATTGGAAACACCGCATTCTAATATGTTCGGGCGTTCTACAACTACAATGGGAAAAACATTGCAGAAAGATGAAAAGCGAGGTAGATTAAGTGGTTTGAGTGGCCTCTTCTCACGTTCCCCCAAAGGAGATGGGTCAGTACTCTTTAAGCCAAAAAGGGCCACAGCGGACCTTTCAAGCTTTGGACCCCGAAGTGGCACCCTTTCTTCGCCTCAATTCGAAAACCATTCTATACAAAGCGCAAATATGGGTCATAAACGAAGACCAAGTCAACCGTTGAACTTTCTTTCTAAATTGGGCCCCTCCACCTCTCTTCAAAAGACTGAAGCCCCATCAAGACAGGATAGTAAGCTGCATCTGGAACCCCGCCCGAGGCGCCCTTCAGTGAGTGGACTATTGACCGGTATGCTTAGAAAAAGATCGAATACACTAGAGAAAGATGGTGAAAGAAATGAAGATAATGGAAGAAAGCCTGTGGTTGTGCCAGTGGCTAGAATGTACTCAGATCTAGGCGCAGAATCACATGAGGTCTTACCCGACTCGATTGCCACACCCACGCAAAGATTAAATAGAAAAGATCAAGAACAAGAACGGGCTCGCAGTTCTAGCAAGTCAGATGGTAACAAACAGGACTACTCACATCCTCGTTCGCATCATCATACTCGTTGGTACGACACCCCACCACGAATTCCTGAGCCTCAATATGATTCAGTCCCCATTCCAGATGGATACAATCTTGTTCGTGGCGATGGAACAACCCCAACACCTACCAACTATGACCCACGCGGTATTAATCAATTTAATCGTCCGCCTCTGGGGTCAGATCCTTCTAATCCATCACCTGTCTTACCTCTTGCTTATTCTGGTTCCTCTAATTTGCACCAAGCACAACCACTTCATCAAACCTTCTCACCCGAAAGAAGACTTATAAACTTACCATCTATAGATACACATATTTCACCATTGGCATCTCCTATCCGCACCAATCTCCCAAGTCACGAGGACATTCTAGCTCGGTCTCCCGCTCGCGAGCAGCCTGGTCAGCAACGTCCTTTTCAGCTTGCTTTACCACAAAGCAGTGATGCACATGATCAATACTATCGCTCATCTACGCCACCTGTTCGTCCTCCCACGAATGAAGATATAGCACCGAGAAGTCCAACTTCAGTTCCATTGCCCATGGGTGAATTCTCACCGTCATACGAAAACATTGATATCGGTCGTTTTCCATTGCCACCCTCTCCATCTCAAAAAGTCCCAGATTGGCATCGAAATAGAAATCTTTCGGTGGTTACGGATGATGGTTTGCGGCGTTCTAGCACGGGAAGAAGTCTTGTTAGTGATGTATCACAAATTTCTGACTCTCCATCCCCACAACCGCACAGGGTGAGTATGATGGATGATAAATTGTATGTGGATTGCGATGATGGCTTGAAGCATCGTACTGGAAGCATCTCCAACCCGATATCAAGATTACCAAGCGAGGATGCCGATTTAGGAGACGGATATTCGGAGAGGAAGGAAGAAGATGAAGTTGCAATGAGAGGTGGTGAAGGGGTGACAAATATTAATGAAGTCGAGATTAGCGAGCATGTTTACCATAAAGATGTCAACAAAATAGCACATGTAAAAGAGGACAAATTGCAAATGTCTGCAACGAGCTATCCAGGTATGGAGTGGAATCCTTATGTTGACGAATAATGGGACGAGGGGGGGTTAATAAATGTATTTTTTGAAAGATGAAGAACGATTAGTACGTTTTAGGGAGTAGGGAAGCAGGAGTGAAGGAAATATGTGTAATGAATACGAGAATCATGTAACAAGTAATAAGGTTGGAGTTTGGGGGTGTAGGAGAAAGAGGTTATTATTGGAGATTTTGGCACAGAAGGAGGTTTTGATATGGAATGAAATGATATGATATGATTAATTCTCGGTTTGTTCTGTCTGGTTTGTTTGATTTCATTTGTTTGATTTCGCTTTTGGTGTTTCTATTGCAGGAACGAGCGAGCGAGCGAGCGAGCGAGCTTATATCTATTTATATCTGTTTGTTTGTATATGTTTGTTTTAGATTGAGGTATGGGGTATGGGGTATGAGGGTATGAGGGTATGAGGGTATGAGGGTATGAGGGTATGAGGGTATGAGGGTATGAGGGTATGAGGGTATGAGGGTATGAGGTATAGGGTATGAGGATAAGGGATAAGGAATAAAGGATAAGGAACAAGGAATAAAGAATGAGGAATAAAGAATAAGGGATAAGGAATAAGGAATAAAGTATGAGGGATAAGGGAATGGGGAATGGGCGATGTGTGATGGGATTGGTAGGGATGGGAGGGATACGAATATATATTCAGGTAGGTACGGTGGGTATAGATACCTTTGGAGTTTTGTTCTTAGCGAGTGGCTGGTGGGGCTGGTGGGGCTGGTGGGGGAGTAGTAAAAGGTAAAATAGATAATGGAAAATGGAGGAGATAAGAGATTATTGGTATATATGTGTGTTTGATATGTGAGTACAGAAATTTTCTACCTGAAGTTGGGTTGGGTGCGGTGCTCCAAGACAAGACAAGATTGTAGTGTGGAAGGAAGCCTTTCTCAAGTCTGAATTGACGGATTGTTGGGGTGGAACTCGGAGCTGAGCTGAGTATGTATATTTTTCTTGGTACGGTAGGTAGGGAGATACTTCTTACGTGTAAGAAAAATACGGAAATGGGTATACAAAGATACGACAATCGCATCGCTATCACATATCTCCGGGAAAACAATCAAGATTCTATGACTGAATTGATACGCGTGTGATATTCGGTCTAGCGTGGTAATCTCTGGTATCACTAGTATCTCTAATGTGTAGAGGTGAAGGGTAGGTGGTTTTGTCTCTGTGATAATGAATTTTATCCCAAGAATCGACTCCTCGCGTAGCTGGTAGACTTCCCAAACTGTATTGTATCATCGCTCGGGAATCGCACACATTTCGTTGCGATTTCGCGTTTCGGAGTGTCTGATTTTCATTTTGGGATTTGTGGGGTTGTGAGGGTGAGAGTGAGAGTTGGGAAGTCTGGAGATGTGTTGATGGTGAGGGTCTTGGGATTCTAGGGTTTATAGGTTGGGGAATGTGGATTGGTAGAGGTTATCCTGATGGTTGGGATAGAGGATCTCTTGGTCGGAGGCGGGGAAATGGTTGGGAGTGGAGAGGGGGATGGGAATGGGAATGGAGCTGTTGGTGAGAATTATGGGGATGTGGGAGGTGTGGAGGGAAAGCGTGGTTTGGGATAGGGTGAGTGTGATGAGGATTTCCGGTTCTGGAACTAGATTTTAGAATAATGATATTTTGAGGGGAGGGCGAGGATTGTGCGGCTGCACGGTGAGGAAATAAGATAGTGGGATTGAGGGAGTTGAATTTGTGGATTGGAGTCATGGGGTGGATGTTAGGATATGCGTTTGGGTTCAGGATGAATAATTTCTATATGTAGGAGGCTTAGATTTGGGCGGTCATATAATCTTTTTCTTGTTGTTATATGAGGTAGGCTCGTGGATATATAACTAATGCAGTCTCGAGAATTGCAGCTCCTAGCGTGTCTTTCTTACATAATCACACAGTCGTTTTTTTAGCGAGTGTAGCGTTGACTGATTGAAGTTATGCTCGTATCCATGGATCTTCATCACAATTAGTTCAACAGTTTGGATTCAGATGCTGAGCGAAAACTACCAGATTTCTGGGATCTCTATCTCGGATACGAACGAGATGGGATGAAGACTATAATACTTCATTTTTCAATCCAAAGTGTTTTTTGAATCTGAAATGTATTAATTAATATTTTGATAGAGCGTGTAGCTTGTTGCTGTAAAAGAAATGTAGCTGAAAAACAGAATATTAAAAATGGAAATAAAATTTAATTTACATAGAAAAAATAAAGGGTTTTTTTTATAAATAAATAAGAGATTTCAAAGATTTCACAGTGAATATGAAATTCAAAGATTATTTTTGGGTCAAAAAATCCATACAAAGTGCTACAGAAGACTTTAAATCTAACGAGTTGTGATTGCAATTATCGGCCGGGACTTATGGGCTAGCTAGATTGATCTGGTAGGTGTTGCGCTGGGTCAAAAGCGTTGTCGCGGGTTCAATACATAGTTATGTGGATGCCTTAGGCAACCACCCTCCATATAGTCGGCGCCTCCCCGCCTCCTCCTCCACTCCTTGTAGAATATCATACATCTTACCTAGTACCTAACCCGTGTACCGTGATAAGCGTGATGGGAATATGTCAAGTGTTTATTTTTCATTTGCGCGACATCTTGACATGTGTTATGGATGATAAAAACTATAAGAATAATGTATTTGTTTGAAGAAATGTTTCTTTGACCTCACGATGTAATTTTTTCACAAAAATAGCCACATAGTAATATTCGAATTTATCCCAAAGAACTACCACCGCGGAATGATACGGCTTTGGGCATCAAACCTATTCTCGCTTATCATATTCCGGCGTTAGCAGCTCTCTTATCTTATTTATTCTTTCTACCAAACTTCTCGCTGATCTGTTCGCTTCTCGGCATTCTGAATCCGTTTATGACTGGAAGTATTGAGTGATTCAACCATATCGCGAGCAATATTTACCAAAGTGACTCCCTCAGTAGCGGTGCAAGCAAATTCGGGAGCTACAGCGTCAAATGTGAAGGCGAGAATATCGGGTACTATGTCGGCTCTGCTTGAGCAATCAAAGATATCGAGCTCGCCTAGCTCAAATCTGAACTCTTATGATGACGTCAGTCTTATCACATTACACGTTTTTGAGATATCTTCTGTTTTCCGCCACTGCTATGTAGTCGCTTAAATGTCATCGTAAAATTGTATCTTAAATGATGGAGTTAGCAGGAGTATTGTTGAAATTCAGGTTCTTTCTCCATTCATGTTTAGGCACATCAATAATTATCTTGAGTGGCCCGATTGAGCATCTTCTCTTAATTTTTGATGTGACTGTGAATGTAAATGTGAAAGATTTGGGTTTTAGAAATATCTAATCATCATCTTGCATTTTATGGATATCTTTGGGTAATGGGTGCTGTATAAATGTTTTTCTACACGGGGGTATCGTAGATTTATGAACAGACTTGAGGGATTTTCATGATTTTAAAGTAGAAATTCAAGATAGATTTACTAAAGTGATATCCAAAGCTTCGAGTATCGCTGTTGTCGTGATTCAGTCGCTCGTATGTGAACTGATGAAGGCCATTTTGGTTAGAGATAGATGTCGCCGACGCAGACTCTCTCTTATGACTTTCGGCTTGCCACTTTGCCACCATCAAACAATATCTGTTTACTTCTCTCCACATGTCAGAATATCAATCTGCAACTTTTGCAGTGAGCCCATAAGACTCCATTGAATACAGCGTCTTCAGGACAGAGCTGGAACTTTTGTCAACGAGTTTATCTCCGAGAATTTGGAACACTTGAGATTCATTTACAGTCAGTTCACCAATTGTTTCTGTGTTGAAACAAAAGTCGTTGTACAGGTATGTGTTGTGATCCGACGACATAGCTTTCTTGAGCCCTAACTATCAGGGGTTACCAGAAATTTGGACTGCCTTCCCCAAGAATGACTGTTGAGAGCCTTCGCACTCAGACTCCAGTCACATATCATACATATTATAAATCAAGGTTTACTACAATTGAAGTTATTTTTGGAGCGAAATTCACCACAACGACACACCTTGTTGGATAAAATGACTGATAAGATGTGTTTTTGCTTCGAAATTCACTTCATTGGTGACTGAGTTCCGCAATTATCGTTCCATAAAGAGTCCTTATTTCAGTCATGTTGAATTTACCCCTGTCGCATACATCTGTAACACCATTTCATGACTGAATGAACTTCAGAACTCTGAAATGACTGGAATACAAGGTATTATGACAGAATCACTCTTCAGTGTGCTAATTTTGTGTCATTTATGTCCATTTGTGGTGGTTTGATATGACCTATGACAGTTCGACGATAAAGAGTCAATTTTGATTTATTGCTTCGTTTGAATGACTGATTCGAGTTTCAAAGTCCCTCCAAACGCGCTTAAATAGGATCACCCCCCCCCCCCCCCCCCCCCCCCCCCCCCTCCCCTTCTTTTTCCTCCCCCTCCTCCCACCA